>OX463864.1:1818054-2418054 GCA_949825065.1 Odontocerum albicorne | reverse complement strand
TATAAAACATAAAACATTCTTTTGTATAACATTGTAATATTGTTGTATTGTAATAAAACATTCTTTTATATAACATTGTAATATTGTTGTATTGTAATAAAACATTCTTTTATATAACATTGTAATATTGTTGTATTGTAATAAAACATTCTTTTATATAACATTGTAATATTGTTGTATTGTAATAAAACATTATTTTATATAACATTGTAATATTGTTGTATTGTAATAAAACATTCTTTTGTATAACATTGTAACATTGTTGTATTGTAATAAACATTCTGTTGTCTGGTCCTCGCATCATCACGAACGGCTTGGATAAAAGTCAATAAGTTCAAGCCGGCCGATTAGCAGGTATCGAGCGATCCTGGTAATCTAGTTCCAGGTATTGAGCGATCCTGGTAATCTAGTAATCTAGCTAGTTCATACTCCCTCGGTAAATATTTTTAATCTGTCAATAGTCGTAATTGCCGGGCCTCACAGTTGAGGATCCCCTCGCCATTTCAATATCAATTCAGTTGGAAAGTTCAAATTGATCCCACCACGACCCACACTGTTATGGGGGACAAAATAAGTCCCCATCCAGCGCCATTTACACTGGAAGATTCAAATCTTCTTTTACTCCTTCTCCGGTGGTGACACACCTAATTGTGAAAAGAATAGTAACGACGACAGACTTAAGGTCCTACATCACGGAAGAAGGTAAAAGTCTTGCAGTGCAGTAATTTTTTTCTTATAAAGTGGCTTAAGGCCTAGAGTTCAAACAGCCCAGCAATTTACCAGTACAGTACCCGGCGATAAGTAATACACATCAGGCTTAAGAAAGAGACTGTCGGCCATAATCGGCTAACTTCTACTTTGTAGAGCGTCGTCGCATAATGCGCTAACTGTCTGTACAGTGACAGAGACGACGCTCTACGCTAAAGTTAGCCGATTACTAAAGCTAAAGTTAGTCGATTATGGCCGACAGTCTCTTTCTTAAGCCCGATGTGTATTACTTACCGCCGGGTACTGTACCTATGATTTCGATCATATCTATTCTTTCAAAAAGAGAAAAAAAAAGAAAAATGCTGATGTGCTCCGATTGTCCCACTTTGGTGTGCCATTGGATCCAGTATAGTGACGCGGCCGGTGAGTTTGCTGGTGTACAACAACTAACGAGAAAATAAGAAAGAAACAAAACTCCATGGCGCAGCTTCGCTTTCTAACTAAATGGCATCAAAGAATAGTTTTGTAGCATTTGAAATTTTCTGAGAAAGTACAGTACCCGGCGGTAAGTAATACACATCGGGCTTAAGAAAGAGACTGTCGGCCATAATCGGCGAACTTCGGCTTTGTAGAGCGTCGTCTCTGTCGCATGATGCGCTAACTGTCTACTTGACAATGACTGACAAATCGCAACGGATACGTCGATCTTGCGCGATGGCCGCGCATAATGAACATTTCAGTTACAGTCGTGACACAGCACGGACCTCAACAAACATAAAATTATACATCAAAAAATACAAATATTATACAAAACAAATTAAGTACCCGGCGGTAAGTAATAAACATCAGGCTTAAGAAAGAGACGGTCGGTTTTGTAGAGCGTCGCCTCTGTCATTCATACACCTGTTCCGTCTCGATTTGTCAGTCACATCGTGCGACAGGGACGACGCTCTTCAAACCGACAGTCTCTTTCTTAAGCCCGATGTGTATTACTTACCGCCGGCTACTGTACTACTTTCACAGAAAATTTCAAATGTTACAAAACTATTCTTTGACGCCATTTAGTTAGAAAGCGAAGCTGTGCCGTGGAGTTTTGTTTCTTTCTTATTTTCTAGTTAGTCATTGTACACCAGCAAACTCACCGGCCACGTCACTATACTGGATCCAATGGCACACCAAAGTGAGACAATCGGAGCACATCAGCATTTTTCTTTTTTTTTTCTCTTTTTGAAAGAATTGATATGATCGAAATCATAGGTACAGTACCCGGCGGTAAGTAATACACATCGGGCTTCAGAAAGAGACTATCGGCCATAATCAACTTACTTTGGCTGCTTTGTAGAGCGTCGTCTCTGTCGCACGATGCGCCAACAGTCCAGTATCTACAGTGACAGAGACGACGCTCTACAAAGCTAAAGTTAGCCGATAGTCTCTTTCTTAAGCCCAATGTGTATTACTTACCGCCGGGTACTGTGCTTATAGCCACGAATACTAGATGGAAAAAATGCCCTTGAGGAGAGTTTGCTCTCTAAATGACACTATAAATTGTCTTTTTATTATTATTATTAAAGTTTGAGATTTTTAAGTTAAGCTCACATGTGTCACTATAACTTTAGCGGATACTCGTATGTGATAAATTATTAAGATGATTGAGATTATCTTAATGACTTGATGTAATTACATAATACATGTTTAATTGGAATAAATCATTTCTCAACATTTACATTACATATTTATCTCAATTAACCATAATAGAGATAACCGTAATATACAATGTAGTGCTAAATACAAATTTATATTTTAATCTCAACTTTGATAATGATGCAACAAACACACTTTAAGTAAATTATTCCTTTTTTGCACAAATTCTCCTTAAATTAAATTGTTCCTTGATTATTTTTTGACACATGTTACATCAGGTATGTAACACGTCATATTATGAAAGAACAAGGATAAAATAAAGTAAAACATGTAACATTAGGAAAGAACAAGATCGAGACAAAGTAATGTCGTAATAACAAAGTAATGTTGTAATAAGTAATGTTGTGACGAGTGGAAAGGATTTATGTGAGCTCGTGAGTGTGGGTTTCTTATTGTTGTTTTAATTTTGATTGTTTTTGTATTTGTGTTTCTGTGTATTTTTTTTTGTTTTAATTTTGTTTTGATCTTAATTTTTATTCTTATGATTGTGTGCGGTATAGTGTGGGATGAATATTTTTGGTCTTTCTGGAGTGATGATGTGCGAGGAGTTGAATTTCGCAAGATGTTTCCAGTTGTAGTTGAGTGTCACTGTTTGTCAGGTTGATGAGAGCGTGCAACGGGGTTTTGTTTTTGTGTAATCAAAAATCGGAAAGAAGTATCAATTTATTTTTTCATGCTAAATATCCTCAGTGAGATACAGGCAAAAGCCTAGTTTACTGGGGATACGACAAATGAAAGGCAACAATCAAATTATCTGTTGTTTTTCACAAATTGTGTATATTTCTTGTCATGTGTAATAATAAATAAATAAAAAATAAAAATAAAATAAGATGTTACATAAAGGAATCTGATGTAAATGTCTTGTTATATCATAGAACAAGATTAGGATGAGAAGTTACAAAGAAAGAATCAATGTTGCAATGATATGTTACATTAGAAAAGAACAAGATTGAGACAAAGTAATGTTGTAATAAGATGTTACATAAAGGAACCTGATGTAAATGTCTTGTTACATCATAGAACAAGATGAGAATGAGATGTTACACCAAGGAATAATCAAGGTTGCGATGAAATGTTACATTACTGAAGAACAAGGTAAAACAAAGTTATGCTGTAATAAGATGATATATAAATGAATTGATGTAAATGTCATGTTACATCATGGAACAATATTAGATGAGAAGTTATACCAAGACAGAATCAAGAAGAACATAGTTTAGTTTGTTACAATATAAAGTAAGAAATATTTCTTTACTTATTTTATAAAATATTGCATTTTTTGCATTTATTTTCAGGTTTAAATCCTATAGTAGACATTATTGTGATATTTTTACTGCGTTATTCTCAACCATCAAAGAACAAAGTCTGAAAATAAACTAAGATAACACACAATGCTCCATGATTTAAAGATAGCATCAGACAAATTCTCCAAATTGATAACAATCTTTAAAATAGCGATTCTTAATATGGGCAATATCGCCTCCATGGGGTAGGTTTTAATTTTAAAGGGGCATTGAGGTTTACTGAATTATCAGGAGGCAATGGAGCCTTCAAGAGGGGGCCTTTGGTATTTATCAAAAATTTCAGTGATAAACATAACTCAGTTTGACTGTATAGCACATTTGTAAACATCATTTGTTTCACAACTGCAAAATATTGTCTATGTAAAATTTAAAAAATATAGAATTGTTTCACAACTGAAAAATATTGTCTATGTAAAATTATAAATATAGAATTGTTTCACAACTGCAAAATATTGTCTATGTAAAATTAAAAATATAGAATTGTTTCACAACTGCAAAATATTGTCTATGTAAAATTAAAAATGATTTCAGTACATCTATTGGGTGTACAAATAAGCCGTTTGACAAAAGTTGGCGCCACCAGTAAGTTATGGTTAAAATTGTCAGATGTAAAATGTCATTATCGTAAGGTTGGACATCTGTCAACAACATGACCTTGAAATATTAGTGAATTTTTATCAGTATAACATATTTTTTTGTGTTCGAAAATGTCAAGTTTTGAGCCGAATAAGCGTCATTTGCGGGAGCTTTTGATTTACTTCTTCAATTTGAAGAAATCTGCAGCTGAGGCGCATCGATTGCTTGTAGAAGCATATGGTGAGGCTGCCTTAAGTGAGAGAAGTTGTCGTGAGTGGTTTCAAAAGTTTAAGAACGGTGAATTTGACATCGAAGACAAAGAACGTAGCGGAAGGCCGAAAGTGTACGAAGACGCGGAATTGGAAGTATTATTGGATCAAGATTCGTGCCAAACGCAAGAAGAACTTGCACTTACATTAGGAGTGACTCAACAAGCAATTTCACATGGGTTGAAATCATTGGGAATGATTCAAAAACAAAGAAATTGGGATTCATATGAACTGACACGGAGAAACTTTGAATGCCAATTTTCCACATGTGAAATGCTGCTTGCCAGGCATAAACGAAAGGGTTTTCTGCACCATATAGTCACTGGTGATGAAAAATGCATCCATTATGATAATCCAAAAAGGAAGAAATCATGGGGATCCCCTGGTCATGCTTCAACATCTACGGCTAAGCCAAATAAATATTCATGGAAAAAAACTCTTGTTGTGTATTTGGTGGGATCAGCTTGGTGTCGTGTATTATGAGTTGCTCAAACCGAATGAAACCATTGCTGGGGCTGTCTACCGAACATAATTGATGAGATTGAGTCGAGCACTCGAGGAAAAGCGCGCCCACTACTACGCCAGACACGACAAAATTATTCTCCTGCATGATAATGCTAGTCCACATGTTGCGGCACCGGTCAAAACCTATTTGGAAACACTCAATTGAGAAGTTTTACCCCACCCGCTGTATTCACCAGACATTGCTCCTTCTGATTACCACTTGTTTTGATCGATGACGCATGGCCTGTCTGAGCAGCACTTCACATCATATGAAGATACCAAAAATTGAGTCGATTCGTAGATAGCCTCAAAAGATGATGATGATGACTGACGCGGTATTCGTATGCTGACAGAAAGATGGGGAAAAGTAGTGGCAAGCGATGGGTACTACTTCGAATAAAACATGAGGTTCCGTTCTTTCACAATAAATGCCCATTTTTTTATAAAAAACGGCGGAAACTTATTTGTACACCTAATATATTATGTTATATACTCGTATATGAATGGAATTGTAGAATTTTCAAAAAACTAGATATAAATTAATGTCATCGCTGGGCCTCTTATTCGAGGATCCTCTCACCATTCTAGCATCAATTCAGTTGGAAAGTGAATCTGTGTCATGGAGTTTGTTTTTTCTTATAATTAAGTAAGCCGTTGCACACCAGCAAACTCACCGGCCACACCGCTGTATTGGATCTAATAGCACACACTGGACTGAGATGATAGGAGCCCACTGGCATGTTGTTTTCTCCTCTTTATTGATAGTATAGATATGATAAATAAATAAAACACTTATTTTATATTTTTGTGTTCACCACTGGTTTATAATGAGTTTATTACTGGTTTCGAAGATCTCCGTCTTCATCGTTAGGTGAAGATAAACTTATCTTAAAGATAAGTTTATCTTCACCTGACGACGAAGACGGAGGTGTACGAAACCGGTAGTAAACTCAAAATAAACTAGTGGTGAACACAAAAATATAAAATAAATATTTTATTTATTTATTTTATTTATTTTTTACATAAAACATGGCACCACAAGGTGAAACTAAAGTCTTTTCGAAGATTCAAGAAAGTATAAATATGACCTTATACCTCCAAATACTAGGCCCGAATATAAACTAATACCATATAATAATACCATCATGCCATTTGTCTGTCGGAGTAGGCAGACAGGACAGAGCACCAGACTTTCCTATCTCATACAACTATGATTTCTCTGACTTTCTACATTTCCTTCTTTCAGAAAATTATTCACTTTATCCAATCATACATTCCTTGGTCTTCCTCTCACACGCTTTATACTCACATTTGCACTATATATCTGTTTTGTTAGTCTTTCTTCATTCATTCCTTCCACATGTCCAAACCATCTTAGCATGCTCTTCTTCATCTTACTTAACACATCGGTCTTAACTTCACATTCAGCCCTCATCACTTCATTCTGTATTCTGTCATACATTGTCATCCCAAGTATCATTCTTAAAGCACTTATTTCTACAGCATTCATTCGGCTCATCTAATCTTTTTCCAAGTCAATGTTTCACTTTCATATATCAAAGTTAGCACCAAAATACTATTGTGGACTATTATCTTAGCACTCTCTCTCCCAATATATCACAATATATCACATTCTGTGTATTATGACTTGAATTGATTTTATTTGTATTGTTTGCATTTTCAATTAGTTTCTAATAATCATATGGAACTTTATCATTAGTTTTCTGTAAAATATTATCTTTTATTTATAAATTAATTAGCATTGTTAAGTTCCAGAATAAAATTTAAAAAAACTAACTTTTTGAATACATAATATATTGTATTATTTTAAAACGAGTCTCTTCTCGTATAAATAAATTACTTAATTTAATTCTAAACTAACGAAAATTATTCTCATGTGTGGCATTCTGAGCAAACAATTTTAGAATTTTAAAACGTTTCGAAACATTTACAATTCAATTATGTTAATAAAATCCGAATAGAAATTCAAGACAAATTTTAATATGAATGAAAACTTGACGTAAATCAACAGACAAAAAACAGATGGTGTATCGGACGTATGCGTCACCCAAAACATATGATGTACAGTACACGGCTATAAGTAATACACATCGGGCTTAAAAAAGAGACTGTCGGTTTGTAGAGCGTCGTCTCTGTCACACGATGCGACTGACAAATCGCGACGGAATACGTGTATGAATGACAGAGATGACGCTCTACAAACCGACCGTCTCTTTCTTAAGCCTAATGTTTATTACTTACCGCCGGGTACTGTATTTGTTTTGTATAATATTTGTATTTTTTTATGTATAATTTTATGTTTGTTAAGGTCTGTGCTTTATCACGACCGTAACTGAAATGTTCCTTATGCGCGGCCATCGCGCGAGACAGTATCAAAAGTCGGCCGGCCCATGCATGCGAAAACTTGCGAGTGAACTTAAGACTGTGTTAAGTAAGATGAAGAAGAGCACACAGATATGGTTTGGACATGTGGAATGAACAAAGACAAACAAAAATATAGTGCAAATGTGAGTGGAAATTTTGGCAAGAAAAGATATCTTATATGCCTATTCTACACTTTATTCAACACGGTAACATCTGCTGCCTATCGAAGAATCTTTATTTTGTACGAAGTTTTATTGTTGTTTTCTTGATAGTCCAACTTAGCTGATTATAAAATTGTTTTGCACACTTTGTTTCAAATGAGCATAACATATGATTATCACAGGCGTACATCGTGACCTAGTTGGTGAGAAGCTTATCTACCACCTGGGGTCATGACTTCAATTCCCGATGGTACCCAAAAGTCAGCGGCCGTGTTCTAACGGTTATCATTCACGCTAAAAATACTAACGTCTCAGGTTTGATTCCTGGTAAATTCACTTGCAGACTGGTTTTACTCTTAGGCCATTTCACATCTGAATTAATGTTTTATGATGCTACTTATCATAAATTCTGCTTTTAAAAAAATGCTTAGCACTGTATACAAAAAAACTAGTCTCAACTACAGGCAGCAGATTAAACCTGTCTACAGTCTTGTCTCTTTGCCATCGGAACTTTGCGTTTGATCTGACAAGACTGTCTGTTTGCGCAGCAGCTTGCACACAATAGACCAATACATTTTCATGCACAGAATAGCTGATATATACTCGATCACGAGGGATAGCTTATCATTTGGTAACCATAAAAATAAAGTATTCCATTCAGTATAAAAGTTGGATCATTGATGTTAGGCATCGGCCACACAGGTAGGAGTCTCGCTTGGTGCTTAGCGCTACGCTGCGAGCTAGGTGACATATGCTAGCAAACCAATGCACCCCATACTATCGCAATGGCCACACTGCACGCTTCGCGCCATACTACATGACTATTATAGTCACCTAGTCTATTAGTCGTGTAGCACCTAGCTTAGCACTAAGTGAAGCACTTCAGTGTGGAGACTGTTGGGGTCAGCTCTCCTCGTCCTCAGGTTGTATGCTCTTTTGTCCCTAATGGCATGTGGTAGTAAACTGTTATCTAATGGCTTGTGGTAGTAAATTATTCATAGTAATTGGGGGACACTAGAGGCCGGACAATAGAAAAACACAGTTAATCCAAATTAAGTTTTATTGAGTTTTAAGAGTTGAAATGCTAGATAAATTTTACTATGCAAGATGAGTACACGAATAAGCTTTCTCAATGTTCGACAAATACAACCGAAAAATGCCGGTATAATACCGCGGCAATTACACTGGGAAGCCCCGGATCCACATATTTTCGTGTTGGTGTGGACGCGGGAAAAACTTCGTCAACTTACTAACGTTAATCAATATGAAAACCATAGATTTCTCTATAGAGGAGTTCTTTTGGCCAGTTCCTTCTTTCGTCACTATGTGATATCGCACTCATAAAAAAATAAAAAACCAAATCTATCTTCTAGTGTAGATCGCACTGGATGGGGACTAATTTTGCTCCCCATAACAGTGTCGGTGATGGTAGGATTGAACTGAACTAAGTATAGATTGTTTTTACTTATTGGTATTCATAATTTTTTTCTGCGAGTCAAATCTTTTCATATTAAGTCTGTCGAGTTCTCCATTTGAAAAATAGTGGATAACATACATAGACACAGAGAAGTAATATAAAGAAAAAAGACACCTTTAAAATGTGGTACAGTGGAACCTCTCATAACGAGAATAATTCGTTCCAGAATCTTACTCGTTATGTGAAACACTCGTTAAGCGAAACAATTTTTCCCATATAAATCAATGTAAAATACGATAATGCGTTCCATGCCGAAAAAAACACTCAATTTTTTTTTATTTTTAACGTTTATTCAAATAAAATTACATACTTATAAATTCTTAAGAAGCGTAACAACCCGGAATGCGATTTCGATTTGCAAAAAACAATAAAAAAATCGAAATAACTAGTTTTTTATTTATGAATTTATGACAAATAATTAATTCTTTTTTACTAGAAGTAAAATCCAGTAACCCTCAGAATCTACGAGCTTCTTATAGTTGCTGATGAAGTTCTCTGCTGCCTTTGTGTCAGAGCTTGCTGCTTCACGCTGTGGATGCCGGTTCTTCTCTTAAATTTCTCGAACCATCCATGACTTCCCTTAAATTGTACTTCTATTTCGGCAGTTGATGATCCTGGCGTCTTCTTAACGAGGTCGGCGAAAATAACTTTCGCATTCTCACAAATGATGTTTTCGTTAATAGTATCGCCTTGCAATTACTTTTCGTTTATCCATATGAGAAGCAACCTTCTAACATCATCAAGAATAGGTTACCGTTTCGTAGACATTCTTGACACTCCCTTTGAAGCATCTGTCTTCTTAATTTTGTCCTTGTTCTTGAGGATAGAACAAATCGTTGTAGACCGATTGTATGTGCGCGCTAGATCAGCCACGCTCACACCTCGTTCTCACTTCTCAATGATTTTACGTTTCATTTCTACAGTTACTTTTATTCTCTTATGGCTTTTTCTTCAGGGACATTTGGAAAAATGTGTGATCACATGTGACACTAACGTGCTAGCGCAACGAATGCTAACCAGAGACTGACGCACTGGCGCGGAAGTCCCGGCTCACAAGTGAGTGACGTGAAGATGGGACTTCCCCTTTCTGCGTCACTCGTTATGCGAAATGTCGCTCGTTAAGGGAGCATTTTTTTCACAATCTGTTTAGCTCGTTATGCGAATTACTCGTTATGAGAGGTGCTCGTTATGAGAGGTTCCACTGTATTGTCAAAGGATGTTAAGGGTGGTAATGGGTATCAATAATAATGGATATTTGAAGTTGTTCACAATTATTGTGCGATTTTGGTCACCCCACCAAACTGATGCATTTGTGTTATTGTACATATGCAGATATGTTATGTTAGTATGTGCAGTACCCGGCGGTAAGTAATACACATCAGGCTTAAGAAAGAGACTGTCAGTCATAATCGGCTAACTTCTGCTTTGTAGAGCATCGTCTGTCGCATGATGCGCTAACTGTCCACTTGACAACGACTGACAAAAAGCGACGGAACACGTGTATGAATGACAGAAACGACACTCTACAAAGCTGAAGTTAGCCGATTATGGCCGACCGTCTCTTTATTAAGCCTGATGTGTATTACTCACCGCAGGGTACTGTATATATGTGCAAATATATTTGTGTATTTATAAATGTGGCTTTACATAATTATGCTAATTTGTATGAAATGTACAAGTTTTTACAGATCTATGTCATCAATCCTCTTTTTTTACGTCCTCTTTTACTGTCCATACAGTGATATTTTGGAACCAGTAACAAATCAATGTTAAACTCGCTCCATCTTTGACATGCTTTGACAAGCGACTGAAAAAACTCAAATTAATTTCAAATGAGTAATATAACGTGTTCCATTACTGATGTTTCTTTCCTCTCCACCATTCCTTCCTTTTCCTTTGATTGATGATATCTCATTTATCTAAATTTTATCAAGGTTTTGTCTAAAGTTCGTCAATCATTTAAATATTTTTTGCGATCATGTAGCATCCTTATTTACTTTTGCCTGGCCAAATAAATAAATAAAACTTTAACCTTTCATTAGTATTGCCAGTAAAAACAATTCAAAGACAAAAAGATGATATTACAAGTTGTCTTTGGGTCAAATATAGCACATTCGATTCCATAGAATTGGAAAAAGAAACGTTCAACTTGTGCATCAATAAGTGATCTATTTTCGGAGAGTTTATGATAAATAAAAATTATAAAAAAATACAAAAAATAATACTTTCCATTAAAATGTAAAATAAACATTATAATTTACTTTACTAACTATTGTTATTTTTTTATTTACACATTTTACTAATAATTTTGAGAATTTATTTCCAAACGGCCATCTCTTCTATTTAATATTAGAAATAGAGTGACGGGAAGTCTATCAATGGGACAGGATGACATTTTTAATATAGCATTAAAGATTTTATTTTTTCGTGGGTGGTATGTGTCTCTCACTGGATAGTGTTATTGTTAAAGCAGGAAAAAGTTATCTGGTGCGACGGGCAAGATTATTTTAAGTTTTCGTGTAGTGGTTGTTTTTCCCGCCGAGAGAGTTTGTCGCTATTCTACAAAAAGAACTTAACTCGCCGTAATAGAAGAAAAATACGAACCTAGCAATAAAGATTGTATTTCCGTGCCATAAATTGTTATTATATAAAAAAAAATACACCATTCTTGACATGATTGTAAAAATTTAAAATAAACATTGTAATTTACTTTACTTACTATTGTTATTTCTTTTATTTACAAATTTTACTGATAATTTTGAGAATTTATTTCCAAGCGGCCATCTCTTCTATTTAATATTAGAAATAGAGTGACGGGAAGTCTATCGATGGGACAGGATGACATTTTTAATATAGCATTAAAGATTTTATTTTTTCGTGGGTGGTATGTGTCTCTCACTGGATAGTGTTGTTGTTAAAGCAGGAAAAAGTTATCTGGTGCGACGGGCAAAAATTTTTTAAGTTGTCATGTAGTGGTTGTTTTTCCCGCCGAGAAAGTTTGTCGCTATTCTACAAAAATAACTTAACTCTCCGTAATAGAAGAAAAATACGAACCTAGCAATAAAGATTGTATTTTCGTGCCATAAATTGTTATTATATAAAAAAAATACACCATTCTTGCCATGATTTAAAAAAAAAAACAAAATATTAATTATTACAAAATTCCTTTACATTATTATTATTATCACAAAATTATATAATTTATAAAAAAATGTAACAAAAATATACATACCTGTTTTTGAACATTTTTAACTTTTCGATCGTGTTGCTTAGGGGCACTGTTCATATGAAATATAACATAATTTCTAAAACACTCCCATATTTGATACATAAACGAGAGCGGGAGCAAAAAAATAATAACAAAAATCCATCTATAATTTATAAGAATATGCTCGACAAAGTTGTCGACTGAAAATTTTAAAACCATTTTTCGATTTTTCAAATGTTGAATGAAAAATGTTAAAACTAAACGCACTCGACTATGTGCTCGGTAGAAAAAGGACTGACTAGTTTTAAAAACAGATAAAACTTGTTTAAAATTTCGCTATATCTAAAGATCACAGAGAAGTCCCGGCTGTATCAATTAAATTTAAATGCCTCCCCACTATCTCGTACTAAGAGTGAATACGTCATACGTCAAGCTGTGCTGGCGCATTCTGCAGGAAGAATCTAAACTGATATAACGTGTACAGGCAAACTACTGGTATCCACAGAACAACGTAATATATATTTCATAATCAACCATCCGCGATGACTTGTTTAATAATATATTTATGCCTGTCTTCCAATCTGGGGGTTATGAATTTAATTACCGTTGATACACAGATTTTTTCTCCAGTCTAGTATTTCTTCTGAATGCAAATGATATGGTTATGCTTGCTGAAAATTCAAAGTCAACCACGTCAAGTCCAAACACTTTTCGTACGGTGATAGGACGCGAGTGACCAGGACTTATATTTTATTTAATTTCTCTAAATATACTGATTGCAGGGTGTTCATACTTAATGTATATCCTCATCAAAACCTCTATGATTTGAATTATGTCATTTCGAAATAAAAACATTCATAAATATCCACAGAAATGAATATTTTATATTAGAACGACAATTTTTCGAAGTGTGCCAAAAAGGTACGCATGACTCATTCATTTTTTGATAGTTCACATTTTACATCCGTTCCAGGGATTCGTCACCAGTTTTATAATCCTTATTTTTATTTTTTCAATTTTTTATCTGGTATGTTTTTGTATTGTTATTTTTTTATCTGGTATGTTCTATTGTACCGTTACTCTTTTTTATGATAAATGTATATTTGTTACAATTTTCTTTATTATTTCATTTTCAAAAAAATAATAATTGAGATGGCGGGAAATATCGATAGCGATTTGGGATTTGAGGCGACAGGCAATAAATATATCAGAATCAGAAGATTTTGTCGAGAAAAGGAATTTGATCGAGAAAAAGAACCAGGTGATTCTGCAATGTTTGTCAAACACATGTGTGTTTAGTACATAGAATAGAAACAAAAGCTATTTCGTGCCTCAATTGCGATAACTTTCTCCACAGGATTAAACTTTGATTATAGGTTTGTCCCATTTTAAATTTTTTTGTAGTGTTTATGTTTTCCAAATTGCATATTTAATTGATTTGAATTTTGTATTTGTTTTTATATTATTATTTTTGAATTTATACATTCATTTTATATTTTGTTAATATGTTATTTATTGTCTTAATTCGAATTTT
Source organism: Odontocerum albicorne (assembly GCA_949825065.1). Classification (NCBI taxonomy): domain Eukaryota; kingdom Metazoa; phylum Arthropoda; class Insecta; order Trichoptera; family Odontoceridae; genus Odontocerum; species Odontocerum albicorne. The sequence goes on along the minus strand of OX463864.1, from coordinate 2,404,227 downwards.
ATTGCTAAAAAAATACACGCTAAATTTTATTGTATTATTTTATGAAAAAAAAAATTAAACGGTTGGAAACCCCTATTACGCATACGCAGATAGAGTGGGGATAATGATATCTGTGCGCACCATAATTGTCACTGTACAAACGAAATTCCTATAGAAATGTCATCTCTCTGTTTCAGCTCTTATTTTATAATTTCTTGCACTTATTTTATATTATTCGACGTTTTAATACATAATAAAATGATTTTTATAGCTAATTACAAAAATAACTAAGCAGATTTTGCATAATTTTAATTTAAAACATACATTTTTTACTGTACACTTAGAGTCCAACAACGGGGCTGGCGGGATTTTTTAGCACAGTTAGGGAAGTGTTAAAGTGCAAAACATTGTAAGGCAAGGATGCATCCTCTCTCCACGTTTGTTTAACCTATCTTCTTATTATTCTTCTCAATGTCATGTCAGGTCCCCCCAACGTTGAATATCACCTGATAGTAGGTATATTTGTCCCCGGCAGCCCGAAAAAGATCCTCAACGCTCCTTATACCAGTCCAATCACGTATATTGCCAAGCTAGGAGATTTGCCTCCTGCCAACACCTCTTTGACCCTCTATTTTGTCTTGGATGATCAGGTGCAGTAATTTGTACTTTTCTCCTCTAAGTACATGACCCAAATAGGACACCTTTGGGATATTAATATTAGTCAGCAACTCTCTACCAACTTTGGCTCTTTGAAGAACCCTTGTGTTGCTGACCATATCCGTCCAGGGTATCCGTAGCATTCTCCGGTGCATCCACATTTCGAATGCTTCCAGTCGGTTCATACTACCAGCTTTGAGGGTCCATGATTCCACTCCATGCAATAACACTGACCAAACGTAGCATTTGACTAACCGTTCTCGAAGTTTCAAGTTTAGATTATCAGCGCAGAATACACTTCTCATTTTATTAAAAGCCGCACGAGATGATTCAATTCTGCACTTGACTTCGGTTTCTGGGTCGAGGTTTAACCTATATGGAGAATATATTGTGAGGAGGGCGCTTGAAGACTGGGACTTTGCGCTCGTGAAAGGATGACGCACAAGAGGAAGAATCCCAATCCGTTGGATTGACCAAGTGAGAGATGAGAGATTCAACTGGACTACCCTTAACAACTGCCCTTCGAGCCACGGAGTGTGGGGTTGGATGGAGAGGATTCGTCAGAGGCTATCATGAGAGTCAAGATGTTTAGTCATAAGCTGCACAACAGGAGAATAACTCTGTACCCTCCAGAATGATCTATTTAATAAAACGTCTGTCTTCCAGCCTGGAGGGTATGAGTTGGATTCCCGTTAATGGACAGATTTAAAAAGAAAAATGGTTCCCCAGTTTTAGTCTTCCTTCTGCATGCAGATGATATGATTATGCTTGCTGAAAATAAAGACGATTCGAGGGATATGAAAAGTAAGGTATATGAGATATGTCAAGTAAAAGATTTGAAAATGAATGTTGCGACATCAAACGTTGTGGTTATAGAAATAAGTGTAGTAAAGAGTGTGCGCGATGTATGGATTAGCTCTGGAGCAGGTTAATAAGTTATGTTATTTGGGAAATATATTTAGGCGTGTTGAAAGGGGCATTTAAAGAAGGGCAGTGATAGGGAACAAGGTAAACAGAGCACTTAATGTTATACACAATAACCGCGCGATATCAACAGTAGCAAAAATGGTAATACATAATAGTGTGTCGGTGCCCACTTCGATGTATGAAAGTGAAACTTGGACTTGGAAAAAAGGATAAGTGTAAGATTAATGCTGTAGAGATGCGTACACTTAGGAAAATTAGTAGTGTCAATGTTTGAGAGAAGGCGGAATGAGGACATCACAGTTATTTGAATAATCCAACGATCTTGTCCAATACAATCACATAAATAATGAATACGGCAATATGCTGGACCTAGTATTAAGCAATACCAACTGCAAGGGGGACAGATCGTTGGAGTGCTTTGTAAAGGAAGATAGACATCATCCGACACTCTCCGTGGAGATCCAGGTAGGCCGTGGGAGGGGCCGCAAGTATCGCCCTTCGCCACCCAGGGCTCCTCCGCCCTCCCCGCGTGACTCCCGCCCTACATATCACTACTACAAGGCAAATTTTTACTCTTAAAGAACATTTTACTACATTTCGATTGGAACACCCTGTTTAGTATAGAAAATATTGACGAAGCCGTAGAGTACTTCCATAGTGTCATTTACGGAACGCTAGATATCTGCGTCCCACAGAAACATAATCTACCAAATTTGCCCAATTATCCAGTTTGGTTCAATGTCGACATAATCCGAGATCTCAAAAATAAAAACTAACTTCATAATAATTATCTTCAAAGCAGAAATCAGGCTGACTACTTAGAATACTCGAGGCTGAGAGCCAAATTAAAAACTCAAATAAAACAATCGCGCCATGAGTATTTAGCCAAGATAGAGACAGACATCCGAAACAAACCTTCTAATCTTTGGAATCATTTAAAGAATAGAAAAACGAATAAAACTAGCGTCAAATCTATGAAACTGGGAGACAGTATAATCGAAGACCCCCAAAAGATTGCAGAAAACTTTGCACAATATTTTCAATCAGTTTACCTAGATTCAACGGCTAAATATGACATAAAAATATATTAAACAGTTCGTCAGACAGCAGAAGCATACCGCTCCATTCCATTTCTAAGTAATAAGTGTTGGAAAGCATAAACTCCTTGCAAACCGACAAAGCAATCGGACCAGATGGGTTATCAGCCAACATTTTCAAAGTCTGTGCAAAATACGTGTGTGATCCCATCTGCTACATATTTAACTTGAGCATAAATACCAATAAATTTCCCATAAGCTGGAAGATAACTAGGGTCTGCCCAATCTTCAAATCGGGAGACCCGTTAGACTCCTACAATTACATACCTGTAGCTGTTCTCTCTTTGCTTCCAAAAATTTCCGAACCTATACTGTGCAACCAATTGATCCATCACGTATCAACAAGATTTATTGGAAACCAGCATGGCTTTTTGCCAAAACGATCGACTGTTACTAACTTTCTCTCTCTCACACAACACATTGCGTCAAACTTAGACGAACTTTCACAAACGGACGTAATATATACAGACTTCCAGAAAGCTTTCGACAAAGTTGATCACGATATATTACTTAAGAAAATGCACAAACTTGGCTTCAGCGATAATCTAATTGGATTATTTGCATCATACCTAAAAGAAAGATCTCAATCCGTTACAAGTATTATGTGGAATTTATCGCAAGATCTGGTATACCACAAGGATCCAATTTAGGTCCCCTACTATTCCTCATATTAATAGACGACATTCAAAATTCCATAAGTCACTCGACATTTTATTGTTCGCTGACGACTTGAAAATGTTCAAAAAGATCAATTCACCTCACGACTGTGCACAGTTACAACAGGACCTAGACTCCCTAGTCTCCTGGAGTGCGCAAAATCATCTTCTGTTCAACATAAATTGATGTGTCTGTGTATTCTACAGTCGATCGTTTTCACCAATCCACCAGCAGTATACTATACAGGGAGTGGCACTAAACAGAGTTTCTGAATTCAAAGATTTGGGCGTAACCTTTGATGTCGGACTCACATTCGTTAACCATGTCTCACGTTTGATATCGGACTGTTACAAACTACTCGGTTTTATAATGAGAATATCAAGAGAATTTAACAGCACCGATATCCTCCGAAACTTGTATAATTATCTAATAAGAACCAAATTAGAATATGCATCTACGGTTTGGGCTCCACATCAGCTCAAATATAAAAAATATAGAACAAATACAAAAAAAAATCCTCAGATATCTATGGTACAGAACAAATGGCGATTACCCAAAATATGCTCACCATGCCGAACTTCTCATGGTGTGTAACTATAGAAGCCTCGAAACAAGAAGGCAAGAATCCATTGTGATATTCCTAATAAAGGTTTTCCAAGGTTGCTTTAACTGTCCCGCGATTCTAGAAGCACTAAGTTTATATGTACCCAATAAATATAGTCGTGCAAGGAATCACCCTATCTTATACATACCAACTTACAGGACGAATAGAGATATTGAACCAACTGAATGACACTGTTGATATATTCTCGATACCGTCTAGCAGTATGAGAAGAATCCTGGCTGATATTATTCCTAACGAATAAGCTAACGCTAGAAGCAGACCCTCTTTGTGTAACAGGAGAAATCCGTGCAAAGTGGTTAAAAAAAAATTCAACGAGGAAACGTTGATTCATACAATCTTTAAATGCTCACTAAAAGATCTACAGTTTATGAATAACTCTATGCCAACCGATACTAGAACACTCATTACAAACTTGTCTCCCTTAGTACCCTGAGTGTTATGAGAGTTAACAGTTTCTAATGAATTAAAGATATACATGCAGATCATCACGCCGTTTCCCTGTCGGGATAGACATAAGACAGAGTGCCAGGCTTTCCTATCTCAACACACATTCTTCGCCTCTTCTATATACATCCATACACATTATTTTACAACTCCTACAATTTCTATGACTTGGTACGTTTTCTTCCCTTCAAAATATATTTAACTTCATCCAACCACCCGTTTCTTAGCCTATATCACATTCACACACTTTATCATACAACTTCTACAATTTCCCTGATTTTCTACGTTTTCTTCTTTCAGAATACAATCACTTGATCCAACCATCCAAACCTTTTTTCATTCGTTCTACTGCCCAAATCATCCAAACGTGCTCTTTTTTTATCTTACTCAACACGTCAGCCTTAAGTTCAAATTTATTAACGTCACCCCATGTAGTCTTCTCAGTGCAGGCATTTATTATTCGTAAATATATGAAATTAGTATTCTTATTTGAGAAATAAGGTATTATTTGAATTTTAATAGTGAGAGCTTACTGTGATAGCTCATTGTTTATTTAGTTTTAACATAATCTGTATTTTTTATTTAGTTTGAACATAATCTGTATTTTTTATTTAGTTTGAACATAGTCTGTATTTTTTATTTAGTTTGAACATAATCTGTATTTTTTATTTAGTTTGAACATAATCTGTATTTTTTTATTAATGTCACTTATTATATTATAGTTTATTAGTTGGGAACACCCAAATTTGTGAGAATAACTATTAAAACACCTTTCGGGTTGCTAGAAGAGATTTTTCTAATGAACCGATCAATGGACTTGATGGGCTTATTGCTATATGGCAATAAACCTGTTAATTTATAGTACAATATAAGCAGTGCTTTTTTTGCGGTGGAGCGCAGTGGAGCGGCGCTCCACCACCTTTTTTACAGTATACAAAAAGCTTGACAAGGAGTGAGCTCCGGCACTTTTTATAAGAAAAAAGTACTGTCAGGATTTTTTTGCGGTGGAGCGCGGTGGAGTGGCACTCCATCACCTTTTTTACGGTTTACAAAAAGCTTGACAAGAAGTGAGCTCCGGCACCTTTTTTTTAAAAAAAAGCACTGAATATAAGTAATACAATAATATTGTACTACATCACGCGGTTATCTTGTCGGAGTAGGCAAAATTAAGAAAAAGGAAAAAAATCGCAGCACATATTTAATTTCTTCACATTCCTAACCTAGTGCTAGAGTTTGTCTCCCGCTAAAATATTTTGGTTCGTTTCCCAATAGAGATTAAAAAATTCATTTTCAGTCTTGCTTTTTGACACACGAGCCTTTTTAAATTTACTATTTTGTATTGTGGAAGTGAATGTAACCACACGCTGACTTAAATAATACCTAACCTACAAAATCTAAAATTTAATGCAAACCATCTCAAGCGTGAGTTTCAGAACAGTAGAACAGGTATTCTTAGCTCGGAAGTCCTGGATTCTAAATGACCCATAAAAAAATTAAATCCGAGGTTACGAGGGCCAAAAGAGAAGGCATTTGAGTTGGGTCTCGCGATCTGACCCTAGGGTGTTTACAATAGGAGCATATCCACATGAAGAAGCTCTCCCCTTGTGTGCGGGATGAGGGACTAGCTGACCGATACCATGACGAATAGTACAAAGGAAACACCTTTTTGTGCTCTTCTTCCTCGAGATGATACTTCCGACGACACTAATTATCTCGAACTTCTCTTTTAATGCTCAACTCACCATCTTTATATCTCCGGATAAGGATCGAGCGTGGTCTAGATCTAGCTAGACCTCTAATATCAAATTCATCCCTATGACTGACTGGGCGGTCCGCGAAAATAGGTAACGTCCACCTTCACGCCTTATCAGAGATGACCCGTCGCGCAATTCTTAAAACCTACCTAGAAGGACAGTTTATATATTTATTCTATATAAATAGGCATTGTTTATTTTATATAAATAGCCATTATTTATTTTATATTAATAGCCATTATTTGTTTTATATAAATAGCCATTATTTATTTTATATTAATAGCCATTATTTATTTTATATAAATAGACATTATTTATTTTACATAAATGCCAATTGTCAACTGCATCAACGATGATCGTCCCCACTATGGGAAGATAGACATTTTTTTCCTTGCAGCAGGGTGCGCCATGTTCTTCCGTGTATATATTCAAGCTATTGAAATGCCCAATTTCTCTAAAACATTAATACAAGTCGTTAATAAAACTTCTTAAGATTAAATCGATCGTTTAAAGTACAGACGTTTCCAAAGGTAGCGGAGTGAAGAGATTCCTCTTAGGCAGGTATAGCAGGTCTCAAGTAAAACACAGTAGGTAGAGTGAACTGAGAATATAATTTATTTTGAAATGGACCCTTCTTATGAGCGGTCAATCGCAAGCGCCATTTTCCGCCACTGCATGCGCACACACCTCACAAAATACAACAATTTTCGGGAGTTTTACGCAAGCAGAGGCCGGCCGGCCAGCGATATATGGTAGTCTCGCGACGACCGTCCATAAGTCTCATTTCCTTTGCGGTCGCGATGCAGCGCGGACCCAAATAAATATTTACATACAAAAACCAAACAAATATCAAATATAACTAAGAATTTACATATAAAAATACACATACAATCAAACATACAAGAAAATATATCTATCATATTTTAGGGTGACGCATATCATACGTCCGATACATATTCCATGAAAAGTATATTTAAAATGTCAATGTAAAAAATAGCAGTTAGGTAGTGGTCGTCTGATAACAATATTTAACCTGTACACCGCGTTAAAAATCAAATTCCACGAATCCTGTGCGTGGCACAATTTCGGCGTTTTTTAATTTCTAAGTTTAAACGCGTATTTTGTTTAGAACCACTGATATTTGATTACACCACCAAGTAAACATGACATTCAAGTAATTTTCTGATAGTAAATAATAGTCATTACTCTTAAGGAGACTCATTAAATAAAGGAGATAAACTAAACATTATGTAAAATACACAAAGGAATGCTACAGATCAGATCACAGGCGTTTGTGCTTCCCGCGAGGAACACGTTAATGGCGCTAGGGGTGTAGAAGTATTGTTGCTTATTCACGTGCGGTAATATTGCCAACATGCACCGTAACATAGTGGACTGCGAGTTCCGTGCCTATTCCAGTGGTCCCAAGCCTGAAGACGGGATTAAGACGGGTGCTAACTTTGATGTATGGGAGTGAAGCGTGAACGCGGAAAAGACTGAAAGAAGCCGAATAAATGTCATAGAGATGCACGCATTGCGAATAATACATTGATTGACAATATTTGATGGAATAGTAAAGGAAGTGATAAGGGATGAATACGAACTTAAGACTTATATTAAACGAACTTAAGACTTATATTAAACGAACTTAAGACTTATATTAAACGAACTTAAGACTTATATTAAACGAACTTAAGACTTATATTAAACGAACTTAAAACTTATATTAAACGAACTTAAGGCTTATATTAAACGAACTTAAGGCTTATATTAAACTTAAGACTTATATTGAACTTATATTAAATAAGATGAAGAACAGTACGTTGACATGATTTGGGCAAGTAGAACTAATGAATGAAGAAAGAATAACAAAACAGATATACAGTGCAGATGTGAGTGGAAGGCGTGTAAGAGGAAGACTTAGGAAAATATGGTTAGATCGAGTGAATGATATTTTGAAAGATGGAAACGTAGAAACTCAGAGAAATCATAGAGTTTTAATGAGAAGATGTATGGATGTGGAAGAGGCTAACGATGTGCGAAATTTGGGAAAGCATGGCGCTCTGTATGTGTGTATGTAAGATAGTGTTTTAACCCAGCCACGCTCTTCAATAGATCAAAATCGCCAATGCGAACGTGTTGAAGGGAACCATACAAATGAATAAATATTTTTAAAACGTCTTGTTTTTTTCTCCGCGTAGGTTTGGAGAACGAACCTGGAAAAAAATAACAATAACCAACAGGACATGAGTATATTGTAAAAACGTTTATAAACAATGTATAAAAACGAACTAGCTTCGTTATAAAAATCTACTAAGCTTGATGTCGTAAACTCTGATTTAGTACCAGAAGCCATGTTTTTGTTATATTCATAAATTGTATATATGGGAGTGAAACGTGGACATAGTAAAATACTGAAAGGTGCCGAATAAGTGCTGTAGAAATGTGTGCACTGAGAAGAATACATGGTAGTGATGATTTATGACAGAATATGGAATGAAGTGATTGGGGGGGAATGTAAACTTAAAGCTGATATGTTGAGTAAGGTGAACAGGGGCATTCTGAAATAGTTTAAGCATGTAGAATAAAAGAATGACGAAAAATATATATAGTGCAAATGTGGGGAAGGTGTGAGAGGGAAAGACCAAGGAAAATATGGTTAGATCAAATATTTTAAAAGAAGGAAATTTAAAGTGTCAGAGAAATCCTTGGAGTTGTATGAGAAGGTATATGGATGTGTAAGAGGCGAATGACGTATGTCGAGATATGAAAGTCTGGCGTTCTTTCATCTCGGCCTACCCAGACAGCGAGATGGCGTGATGATATTTTATTTATTTATTTTACACATGACAAGAAATATACGCAATTTGTGAAAAAACAACAGGTAATTTAATTTGAACACACAATTTTAATGGATCTGGGTTTGTTGCCTTTCATTTGTCGTGTCCCCAGTAAACTAGGCTTTTGCCTGTATCTCACTGCGGACATATAGCATGAAAAAATAAAGTGATACTTCTTTCTGATTTTTTAATTTATAAAACCCCGTTGCACATTCTCATCAACCTGACAAACAGCGACACTCTATTACACATGTATAAATCACGCGAAATCAAACTCCTCACACTTCATCACTCCAGACAGACCAAAAACATTCACCCCACAATGTACCGCACATAATCATAAAAGTAAAAAAACAAAAATGTATAAAATAATTTAATAAAAACACCATATAGATATGTATAGTATGTATGTATGTAATAGCACCTTTTGGATTTAAAACATATCGTTTCATTTAGATTTTTTTTATATGTGGTTCTAGCGGGTAATAACCGAATCAAACATATGCTATCACACATAATAAAATATAAAGTCTCAAGCTGACAACGTTTTAATGCGTAATTCCATTTCCAAATTATTGAAGAAAGTTGGTAATTAGGGGTAAGCATGTATTGTGTTGATACATTTTTAATGAATAAAGTAAAACTAAGGATATCGTAAGCAAAATGTTGAATTGGATTGTATTTGCTAAATTCAGAATGTCACTGGCAAAACGGACTAGTGATGCTATAAAAAATGATCGATATTTTTTATCGACATTTTTATATGTGTGCTAACATTGAACAACTTTAAAAAATATTTTAACTATGATTAAATCTTTTAGGGGACAAAAATTTTATTTCAAGTTCTTTTTTAGAATGCCTCAAAGTTTCAAGATAATTTATTTTCTTCTTCTCTTTAGTGCCATCTCCTACCGAAGGTTAACGATCATCTGAGCAGTTTTTTATTTAAAAACTGCAGTTTTGAACAAAGTAGTTGTACTTCTTTGTGCAACTCGTGAAGGTTTTCAACTATTTTTCTGCCAGATCTGCGCGTGTCTTATTTATTCCTTGCATTATTAACTAATACATGTAATATATCGCATGTTTCATGGTTTGGTATTCACGTTACCTTTTTTATGGTGAGAATTAATTCTGTTCTCTTTTTTAATTGACTCAACACATCTGTTTGACTTGTACACTTGCAAGATACACAGTATATGTCGAAACATACATATTTCAAAAGCCTTTATTTTCTCATTAAGTGTAATTGATAAAGTCCAGCCTTTTAATTTATATAAAATGATGAGGTAAATATAAAAACGAAGCATGCAAATAAGCAGATCCAAATCGAAGTCTCTGTTGCACGTAATAGCGGACTGGGTCTGTGGGCTATCGAGAATTTCCCAATGAGCTGATATGCAAATGGGATGAAATATATTGCGTACAATTTTAATGGAACTTTAAATTTTTTACAGAAAATTAAAAAAACTATTTGCTTAGCACTAACGAAATTCATACTAATATTGCCAGTAGCTACGATAAGAATCATAGAGGAATCTGGCTTGGAATCATATAAAAACTGCACGACATGTTGTGCAGTAGTTCAACTTGCATTCGTTGTCCTATGAGAACGTTTTATAGCTTATTAGTATTTAGTAAACCTTTCGTCAACTCAAGTATCTTTCGAGAGTTTTTTTCAAAGTTAAATTATATCCTGAACCGATTATAAAATGACTTGATTCAATCGCATCTTGAACCATTCATGATAATGTCTAGAGAAAAAAACTCTTGAGCAAAATTATATGATGATGTAACAAGTAAACAAGCACCAAAAACAATTATTAAATAACTGACTAATATAAAAATATATATCGTACGGGAGGGGGGGGGAATGATTAAACATCAAAATGGGGCCAGTCCTAATCGATTTCAAGGGTCAATTTTAATAAATGAACTTTGTCATCTTGGCAAATGAATTATAAGCGCGCACTATCTATATTTTTCTTTTCTGGCTAAAATCCAAATATTCGTTAAGATAAGATAGCTTAGGTATATTTCAAGTCATTCAACCTTTTCCCTTCGACCCACCGGTTTTTGGAGATACTCATGAATTGCGTATTATCAATAATCATTTTTACACTTTTGTGCTCGCAGTTTTTTCTAGTAATGTTTGTACGGATTGTTTTTTTATCTGAATGCAGGGATAAAATGGACGTTTTAAGTTAAATGAAGAAAAGAGCTTTAAGATGGTCAAAGAGTACAAAAGAGTGTTGCTGATGATCAAGTAACTTCAATCAGACGATATTCAGCACAGAATGTCTCGAACGACATTGCAACGAATCTTAAGAAGCAATTTACACCTGTTTCTGTATAAAATTCCTTTTGTACCAAAAATAACAATACATAGTAGTATGCTGGTGCCAACCTTGATGTATGGAAGGGAAAATTCGGACTTGGTAGAATAAAGATAAGAGTAAGATTAATGCTGTGGAGATGCGTGCACCAAGGAAAATTTGTGGAGTGTTTAAAAGAAGGTGGAATGAATAAATCAGAAATGAATGCATGGATAAAATTGATGTTTTAAGTAAGGTGAAGAAAGGAGCTTTAAGATGATTTAATATATGAAAAGAATGTATTATGAAAGAATGACTAAGCGAGTATAAAAATCAGAAATGCAAGATGTGCGTGGAAGAGGTAGACCGAGGACCAAATATTACAGATTTCGAAAGAAGATAAAGCGAGAAGTGTTAATAATAGAAGACTGTGCATGACGAAATGTATGATGTGTAGAAGGTGAAAGTTGTTTGTTTGGATACAAAAATTTTGGTGATCTGTTATCTCTGCCTGCCCCGCAAGGAACACGGCGTGATGATATATGTGTGTATATGTTTACTATCTGCAAATGTTATTATACAATGTCGTCACCATATGAAATATTGGTAATGACATGGCCATTGATGATTATACAATTGCTGCAATAATTGAGGGGCTTTGTTAAAAAGCAGTGACGATAAGAAACTTCCCTGATAAATCCCACATTCACTATTGATTTCTTCTGTGAAGCAGTCATCCATTTTTAGTTAAATTGATTCCAATACATATTAACACGTTCGCTGCTAAAGACGCCCCTGGGGCGTCAACACATTTTTTGTAGAGACGCTGATGACGCCCGTTGCGCGTCATTCGATTCTCTTTGTTTGTATGGTACCGAATATTTTAAGATTTTAAGGTTTCGAAAATATGATTTTTTTCAGTACCTCTACACTATTCTATAAATACATATCGCAGTGAATGTGTTAACAATATATTAATATCCAAAGTATCAATTTTGAATAAAATTTCCACTCATTTTTCGTGTTGCATCTCATGGGATACCTTTTTGTAGTTTATAGAATATAAATACGCATTCTTATTTATATCCTGACATTTTTATATCGGGTCTTTTCTATAAAACAACGCATCCCTCGATCCTAAGTTATTTCTGAAACCAAATTATGTTTCTCCTTTATTTTTGTTCCATAAATAATCTTTTTAGACTAATCGCGAAATAAATTTAGCCAATATAGAGATGACATCCGAAACAACCCTTCAAATCTTCGGAATCATATAAAGAATAGAAAAACGAACAAAACTAGCTTCAAATCTATGAAACTAGGTAACAGTATAATCGAAAACCTCCAAAATATTGCAGAAAACTTTCCGCAATATTTTCAACCAATTTACCTAGATTCGACGGCTAAATATGACCTTAAAATATATTGAATATTTCATCAGATAGCAGAAGTATAACGCTCTATTCTAAGGAAGAAGTGTTGAAAAGCATAAACTCCTTGCAAACCGACAAAGCAATCTGACCAGATGGGTTATCAGCCGACATTTTCCAAGTCCGTGCGGAGTACGTGTGTGATCCCATTTGCTACATATTTAACTTGAACATAAACACTAACAAATTTTCCGTAAACTGGAAGACAACCAGAGTCTGCCCTATCTTCAAATCGGGAGGCCAGTTAGACTCTCACAATTAAAGACCTGTAGCTGTTCTCTCTATGCTTCCAAAAGATTTCGAAACTGTACTGTGCAACCAATTTATTGAGCCATCAAGTATTAACAAGACTTTTTGGAAATCAGCATGATTTTTTGCCAAAACGTTCGACTGTTAGTAACCTTCTCTCTCACACATAGCAGATTGCGTCAAATTTAGACGAACTTTCCCAAACGGACGTAATATATGATATACAGACTTCCAGAAAGCTTCCGACATAGTTGATTACTTAAGGAATTGCATAACCTTGGCTTCAGAGATAATATAAAATGATTATTTACATCCATCATACCTCAATACGTAACAATCCAGAACAAGTCTTCTGTGGAATTAATCGCAAGATCTGGTATACCACAAGAATCTAATTTAGGCACCCTGCTATTCCTCATATTAAAAGACAATATTCAAAATTCCATGTCACTCGACATGTTTATTGTTCGCTGACGACTTGAAAATTTTCAAAAAGATCAATTCACCTCCCTACTGTGCACAGTTACAACAGGACCTAGACTCTCTAGTTTCCTGGACTGAGCAAAATCATCTCCTGTTCAACATAAACTAATGTGTCTGTGTATTCTATAGTCGATCGTTTTCACCAATCCACTAGCAGTATACTTAACGTGACCAGACGTCCCGTTTTGAACGGGACTGTCCCATTTTATAATTACGAGTCCCGGTGTCCCCGAAATAAATTCTCGGACGCAAAATTGTCCCGTTTTCGGAATCCGCGCGAAAATTGAGGAACCAAAGCTTACCGTACGGTCGGCTGGACGCGAGCAGTGTGCGAGAGCAAGACCGACCGCGTCGTCCGTTGACGCGACGATAACCGAGAGTAGCCGAGGATGCCAACGTTCGCGCGCGCTTTGGCTTATTATTGTTATTTGACAGAGTTTTCGTTCGCTCACTTCTCGCTCATTGTTTTGTTGTTTGATGCTCGATTAGTAATTTTCTTTAACTTCTTTTGTTTTGGAATCCTAAGTTAATATGCCAAAACGTAAGTGTTCGTTTAATGTTAGCTTACAAGCAAAATATCCTTTTATTAGGCAAATAAATACTCCCTCAGATGTCAGATGCGAAAAGTGTCGTACAGAATTTAGTGTTTCTCATAGTGGTGCAGGTGATATTGAACAACATTTAAAATCTGAAAAGCATAAAAATGCCGACCGTGCCGCCGCTTCGAGTTCTTCGATGTTAATTTTTTTTAAGAAATCAGACGCGCCAACGACAAAGGATTTGGATATCGCTGCGGCAGAAGGCGTCTGGGCTTATCACACGATACAAGAAAATCACAGTTTTCGCTCCAATGATTGTGCTTCGAAAATAATTCAATCATGTTTTGATTTGAAATTTACATGCGCGCGTACGAAATAAGAAGCTATTGCAGTAAATGTTTTGGCGCGTACAGCGATGAAAGAATTAAAAGATGATCTTGATACGGCGAATCGTATTACAATTTTGACTGACGCTTCAAACCATGGTAGTAAGAAAATATACCCTATTGTAGTGCGCTTTTTTCTACCCTACGTAGGTGTACAAGTGAAAATTTTAGACCTACAAGAACAGCCAGGTGAGACTTCAGATATTATTGTCAATTATTTAAACCAAGTGTTGACAGATTACAATTTAACAGAAAAAGTCGTGGCATTTTGTGGGGACAATGCCAACGTCAATTTCGGGGGCGCAGCTAGGCGAGGAACTAACAATGTCTTGACAAAATTACAAACATTTATGAAAAAGCCATTAATAGGTATTGGATGTGGAGCCCATGTAATTCATAATGCTGTAAAATCTGCTGCAGATGGGCTACCCTTAGTTTATGAAAGTATAATTGTGAAGATATATTCATTTTTTTATATTTACACGATTCGAGTTGAAGCTCTAAAGGAGTTTTGCGCCGAAACTGAAACGGAATATCAACAAATGCTCGGCTATAGCAAAACCAGATGGCTTGCTCTTATGCCTGCATTAGAAAGGGTTTTAAAAATGTATCAGCCATTAAAAAACTACTTTTTGAGTATTGAAAAATGTCCCATTTTACTAAAAAACTTTTTTGAAGATCCCACATCAGAATTGTGGCTTTATTTTTTACACGCTCAGTCAGCAAGTTTTCATCAAGCTGTATTGAAACTTGAAGGTCAGACTGTATCAGCAATTGAAGCTGCAAAAGAAATCAATCAACTAAAAGATAATTTCACTCAGAAACAGACCAATCAGTTTCTCCCATTTTCAGTCCGTCAATTTATGGTGAAATTGAAAGATAATGGTACTGGTATCGATGAAGAGTTTGTGAAAAGGACGGCTACAGAATTTTATAAAACAAGCCGTGAATATCTGGAGCAGTGGACTTGCTTTCTAACCAAAGAAATGGAGATATTTTTTTGGGCAGATTTAAAAAACGTCCCCGCATGGGAAGACATTCAAAAAGCTCTGGATGTCCTAATTGAAAAGGAATATATTGATAGTAATAAAGATACAGAAGTTTTTGACGAATTTTCATTAATTTCTAACTACATTACATCGCAAAAGGTAACAGAATGGAATAATCAAAATGTTTCCACGGAAACTCGTTGGGTGGAAGTATTTAAACATTTTCACGCCAACAATCTGCAGCATGAAAATTTTTCTGTTTTAATTGAATATATTTTATGTTTGCCTGCTACAAATGCTCCAGTAGAAAGAGTATTTTCTATGATGAACAAATTATGGACATCTGAGAAAACTCAGTTACAAATTCCAGTTTTAAAGGCGATGTTGATTACCAAGGTCAATATAAAAAAAACGTGCCAAGAGTTTCATTCCTACTTAAAATCATCACCAAATGTTTTAAAACAAATTTGTTCCTCTGAAAAATATAAATATAACTAAACATTTTGGATTTCAATTAGTAACTTTAATGTTATCTTAATTTTTCTAAATACATCAATATAACTTTAAAATGTATTTTTTTTTCAATGACTACCTATGGTTATTTGACTTAAATAAACCAATGTCCCGTTTTGAGTCAAAAAATAAATGGTCACGTTAAGTATACTATACAGGGTGTGGCATTAAATAGAGTTTCTGAATTCAAAGATTTGGGCATAACCTTTGATGTCGGACTCACGTTCGTTAACCATGTCTCGCGTTTGATATCGGACTGTTACAAACTACTCGGTTTTATAATGATAATATCAAGAAACTTTACAGTTCTGATATCCTTCGAAACTTATATAATTATCTAATAAGAACCAAATTAGAATATGCATCTACAGTTTAGGCTCCTCACTCGCTCAAATATTGTATAAAAACAATTAATATAGATCAAATACAAAAAAATCCTCAGATATCTATGGTACAGAACAAAGGGTGATTACCCAAAATATGCTCACCATGTTGAACTTCTCACGGTGTATAGTTTTTTTTTCTTACTATAGAAGCCTCGAAACAAGAAGGCAAGAATCCATTGTGATATTCCTACTGAAAGTTTTTCAAGGTTGCTTTAACTTTCGTGCGATTCTAGAAGCAATAAGTTTATATGAACTAATAAATACAGTCGTGCAAGGAATCACCTCTGTTCTACATATCAACTTATAGAATGAATATCATGGCTGAACACTCATTCATGCGTGGCATAGAGGTATTTAACCAACTGAATGATACTGTTGATATATTCTCGGTACCGCCTAGCAGTATAAGAGTCCTGGCTGAAATTCTTCCTAACGAATAAGCTAACTCTAGAAGTAGACCCTCTGTGTAACCGATGAAATCCGCGCAAAGTGGATAAAAAATCTTCCGTTTTCTCTGACATTCATATATTCTCTGACTTGTGATCTTTCGTTCATTAAAAATTCAATTCATTCGCTTTAACCAGACTTGATGAATTGGCATTTAAAATAAAGCGCTGCTACGCTATAGTGATCACTGACCGCTGTAAAAGCTTATCCCTAATTAAACGACATCATTCTGAATGGATATGTATCAAAAGCGAGAAAGCAAAAGATAATCTTGACTAGTGCGAATAAGAACACGATAGCAATGTCTTGACCGTTATTTTATTGAGATTAAATGGTGAGCGGTAACCTAGCAATTGTAAATGTCATATACATTTTAAACACATTACTAAGGTAGCGATTTGTTATAATTGAAATTAAATTCCTTATCGTTTGAAGTAGGCACCAATTCGATAATTGCATTTTTTACCGGCAGAGTGCTACCACTGCACCAATGTCAATTTTAAAAATAATCGCAAATAATCTGTGGCCAGTTAACGTCATCGGAAAAAACTGTTAAAATTTCGCCGTGTTTTGATTTATGCACAATTCAAATTTATCGCAAGTTGTCGCCGTCGGCCGGCGTTTCGTTTATATTATTTTGTATTACATAGACAAAATTGTGTTGGAACATTTATTAATATTTAAAAATAGAACATGGAAATAAAATGAACTGAAGATTATATGGAAGGTGGCCGCAGCGCGCGCATTGAAAATGGCAACTAGGCTGACATTACCTTGGTTTTAACTTATAAAACCGCCTACGTTAGGCAAACGTCTCCCACATACACTTGGAATTAATTGAATTATGGTTGTCTTACAATTATTTTGAAGCGGGAATAACATTTAGTCTTTTTCCAATGTGCGATTTAACTACGATGTAAAATTGTTTATTATCTGTCATAAATAAACAAATTAAAGCGGTAAGTTTTGTTTGAATTAACCCAGTTTTATATCATTTTAAACGCGTCGAATACTTAATTTTTTTTCTAAACTAATGTTATTTCCTAATTTGTAATATAAACTTGCCTACATGTTGGATTTATAATACCAAAGTGCGTATTTGTTGAGTTTTTTTCTAACACCCACTTAAAAACTAAAATGACTCATTTTGTACAATATCCTTTGAAATAATTCGACCTTTTACGTATTTTATATATTTACAATCTAATGTATTTTTTTTAGATGAAAGCTTTATTTTTAATTCACAATATGGAAAGTTTAAATTCACAAGACAATATCTTCATATCAATTCAAAACCAGTGTAATTAGTAACTGGAAAGTTTTGTGTGTCATTTGATTTGATCTGATTTTCAGTGACATTTACACATCATAACTGTATATTGCGGGGAAGGCAAACTGAACACATCTCCAAACTTGTTCTATCCAAGCATACAACTTACGCCTCCCACATTTGTACATCTCATTTTGCACAATCTTCTATTATTCATACTTCTCACTTTACCTTCTTTCAAAATCTGATCCATTTGGTCCACGTTTTCCTCGGTCTCTTCCATGCACATCTTGCCCTTCTGACTTGTATATTTGCTTAGTCATTCTTTCGTTCTCATTCATTCTCTCCACATAAAAGTTCAGGGCAGCATGTTGACGTTTGATGGGCGAGTGAAAAGGGACATTGAAAGAAGGGTAGAGACAGGGAACAAGCTAAATGGAGCACTTAATGTAATATAAATCAACTGTGTTTGCTGTGCAACTGTTTTTCAAGGTTGTTTTAACTGTCCCACGATTCTAGAAGCACTAAGTTTATATGTGCCTAATAAATATAGCCGTGCAAGGAATCACCCTCTGTTCTACATACCAACTTACAGGACGAAAATATCATGGCTAAACACACAGTCACGCGTGGTATAGAGATATTGAACCTACTGAATGACACTGGATATATTCTCGGCACCGTCTAGCAGTATGAGAAGAATCCTGGCTGATCTCCACAGCATTAATCTTACTTTTATCCTTCTGCCAAGTCCAACCTTTACTTCCATAGATCAAAGTGGGCACCAACACAGTGTGTTGTCATTTTTGCAACTTGATCCACTCTTGGTCATTTTTTCGTAATTCATGCTTTGCGCATATCCAAACCATCTTAAAGCTTCTTTCTTCTTCTTCTTAAACTTTCTGTAGACTCTCAAGAGTCTGTTACTGCAGGATTGTCCTCCTGTGATGCTGAGCTCCAGCTATCTCTCCATCGTTTCGGGGGTCTCCCTGGCGGACGTCGTCCATCCGGCACCCCATGCAGAGCTATGTATGGAATTCTTGTGGAATTCATTCTCTGTACATGTTGGTACCAGTATCGTCGATGCTGTCGTCCCCATCTGACCACATCTTGGACCTCACAGACCTCTCGGATTGTGGTATTCCTTACACGATCACGCAAAGTCTTTCCACCTCTTTCTTAATTAATACATCCATTTTATTGATGGATTCATTTCTAGTGAAGTGATTAGGGATGAATGTGAACTTAAGGCTGATGTGTTGAGTAAGATGAAGAAGAACACTCTGAGATAGTTTGGGCATGTGGGGTGAATGAATATAATGCGAATGTGAGAAGGCGTGTGAGAGGAAGACCAAGGAAAGTATGGTTGGATCAAGTGAATGATATTCTAAAATAAGGAAATG
The DNA here is from genome assembly GCA_949825065.1 of Odontocerum albicorne. Classification (NCBI taxonomy): domain Eukaryota; kingdom Metazoa; phylum Arthropoda; class Insecta; order Trichoptera; family Odontoceridae; genus Odontocerum; species Odontocerum albicorne. The sequence continues at coordinate 2,384,840 of OX463864.1, read as the reverse complement.
TAGAAAGTTAGAAAAATTATAGAGGTGTATGAGAACGTGTATAGATGTAGAAGAGGCTAAGGATGTGTGTCAAGATAAGAAAGTCTAGCGCATTACCCTCTCTGCCTTCCCCGACAAGGAAATGACGTGATGTTACGTATGCATGTACTTAAAAGTTGGGTTAGAGCAGGGGTGGCTAAACCGTGGCGCATTGGATGATTACAAGTGGCGCATTGCATCCTTGCGCCTACTTATTCTTTTAAAATAGGCGTCATAACTGAATCCATCTTCATATTTTCAACACCAAAGTGCTCTCAGTTCAATTCATACAGCCTTCGGTAATGTTCAACGAAACTTGTGAGCTGTCACTTTAGGCGGGTTTACAAACGTACGAATATTTCTATCGGTGTTGCCATTGCACGTTCCCGCTCAAACGTTCGCAAGCACCGCGCACCACGTGTTTGAAGTCACGTACAGATGAGCGACGAGCGTTCGGTATGGTCAGTCAGTTCTTAGTGAGCCATCGTGACGTGGAGTTTGAAGCAGAGTTTTGCAACAACTGTGGTCCAGAGTTATCTTCACCAAACTAGACTTTCCGGCAGCTGTAGCACTATCAGTGGGGTTCACCCTCTCGTCCAAGAGATCATTTCTGATTATTGTAGATTGGTACTCCAATAAACGTGTGTCTTTTGAAATGGCGTAAATTAATTAATTGAATAGCGTGATTGAGTTATTCCTTTTCCTCCCCTAAGCGAAGCAGATCCTACCCCTATCACTATTTTACAACCCCAAATGTGAACGTAAGACGGTAAAAAAAGTGCTTGAGTTGTATGGCGCATCTGAACTCGTCTTTGAAAAATTTGGCGCATGGTATGCAAAAGGTTGGCCACCCCTGGGTTAGAGTGTCGGAGAAAAGTCTGCTCTCTAAACGACAGTATATAAATTGTCCTTTTATCCTTCTTCTTCATCACTTGCTCAATGCTGAGCATCATGGTCCTCTGCTATGAACTAAGCACTCCACCTGTCTCCGTCCTTCTCGGTTCTGAACCGTGTTTAAATAGAATCCTGTTAATGATCCTTAGGGAACCTATAATTATTATTATTGGTAGTATATGAGGTCCGACTGAATATAAATCACGAAAATTTTAAACTCAAATATAAATTCGGTCCATAATTTTATATGAAGAAATTTTCGAAATCTTCATTCCCGTTTTGCTCAAACATATGATATTTTAAACCGATTAAGATAATGTTGAAACACTTTGTTACGATGATTTCAATCAGTGCACATGTACGAAGAGCTATCGTTCTAATCTAATCTCTAGAAGATAGAAGACTTATTGTTTCATACAAACTTTGTGAACTCGGCGTATGACTGTTCCGAATTCCTGCAATGTATCACCGTCTGCGTCTTGCATCGTCAACGGCAGTTCATTTCAGTTGTACGAGAACAAACTGTTATAGTACGAGGGTCATCCAGAAAGTAAGGTTACAACACATATGTAGGATCGAAAAATGCTTGTATTTAATTGAAATTCACAGGATACTTCACAAATATATTAAACTATTTTTCAACATAATCGCCGTCGAGATCGAGACATTTCTGTAGTCGGGGCACCAGCTTTTGTATGCCAGTGTCATAGACCTCCGCCGCCAGCTCGACTCATCACATCACTACCATAAACTTCCACGAGCTTCCGATAGATATTCGCGGCGGTATTGTTCTGCCAAGTCAAAAAACGGATGACCAGGCGGGTCTCGCACGGACGAGAGGTGACGGGAGCCCGCGACGACCTCTCCATCGGAAGAATTTTCTGTGACTGAACAAAATGGCCGATAAACACGCGGGACCAAACAAACTGACCGTTAGGATCCCCCCTACACGCCAGATGCTCCAACTTTGAAACAAAAAATTTCCCCCGGCCTCAGGAGCCCTTGTAACCTTAGTTTCTGGATGACCCTCGTAATTCCCCGATAATATGTATGCATTGATCGAGGAATACATATTGATGCAATGAATATATTTGATGCCAACCTATGCAAGGCAAATACTCGTGTATTTGATATTTATTATCCTCTATATGTAAAATATTTTTATTTATTAATGTGGTTTTTTTAATCGATGACTTAATTGTAATTGACTTGTTTACATTTTTTATTCTTCATATTTGTTTTATTCACAAGGGCGTATTAATTATGAACGAGAAGAATGAAAGGAGCTTAGTCGTATCAACTAGGACCTAGTGAGTTAGGACCTCGAATCGACGAACTCTTGAGCCCAGATGCTGTCTTGAAATTCTGCAAGTTGCAACTCCAAATCATCACATTGCATCCATTCAAAACCATTTAATTTCAAAGTACTGTAGACTACTATATCCGGATATTAAAGATCTGGGTGTCTTGTTCCACAGCAATCTCGCGTTTGGTCCTCACATAGAAGTTATGTGCAACACAGCTTATAAAACTCTAGGATTTGTTATGAGAATCTCTAAGTCGTTTGAAAACCAATTGGTGCTCAAAACGTTGTTTAATTCATTGATCCGTAGCAAACTAGAAAGCAATGCTTGCATTTGGAGCCCGGTGGGGGCGCAGAACTCGCTCATGGTGGAGAAAGTACAAAAAAAATATCTACGATATCTCTATATGAGAGAGTTCGGTGTCTATCCGTGGCTTTATCCTACCCAGTTTCTGCTGGGCATGCTCGGGTATAACTCCTTGAACGTAAGAAGAGATCTGCGTCTCCTGGTATACATTGTCAAACTCGTTCGAGGAGTTGTGAGCTGTCCAGTATTACTACAAAGATTAGCATTAAATGTTCCTAACAATTACACTAGACTGCGCTGGCAAGAACTGTTCTCAATAACATACGCAAGAACGGGTCTTCCAGCCGCTATGCCTGTAGGAAGGGCCTTAACTCTTCTGAACGGGACTGCTTCGGATATTGACATATTTCATATCACATTACCAAAAGCAAAAGTAAATTTTCTTCTAAGATTGAGCGCGTTAGAAAGCACTCATCAACATACTTAAGTGACTGTGAATATATGTGTATCATATGTTTGTGTGTATATACTCGTTTGTATACATATGCATTATTTTTTATTTTATATAATTTTAAAAAAATATTTTTTTCCATGTAATTTTTCTTCTTTTTTAATATCTTGTATTTTTCAAAGTAATTGGGCTAAGCCTGTTTTGAATAAATAAATAAATATTTAAATTATTTTAATTGTTTGTTCTAGGGATCTAAATTGATTGAATCTTTTACCGAACTGGTCATGTAACGAGTTCACAATGTACGTACTGGTACTTTATACTCATGGGTTCCATTTCATTTTGTATAGTTGTTCTGGCCTCCTCGAAATACTTTTTTTACTCGGGGAAAATACTTATAAGTTTTAGTCGCAAAGCGCATCGCTCTTTCTTGGGCGAAGATCGTCCGTAAACGATGCGTGTCACGTAAAATGTCTTGGCGTGTCACATCTGACACGCGTATCATAGGTTACCACCCATCACTGAACTAGGCCAAATAGGTTGCCTTTAAAATTCACTTTATTAGTTCCACTATTATTATAATAAAATCGTAGTGGTGGAATTTATAAAGTAAATGGTAGAAGTACAGATTATATACTATATGTGCACTATTCAAAAGATGATGGGACAGGTGTAAAAATGAGTGAAGTAAATCTATCGGCGTGAATCTTGTTACAAAAATAAATTGAATTAACTTTTTTTTTATATTTAAATTTAAAAAAACCTTTTTTTAAGTAAATTCAGTAAAATGTAAATTTTTTTTAATGAGTCGTTTTAAAAAATATATTTTATTTAAATCTCCCCAATTCTCATTGAAGCAATGCTTTCCTCGAACTAAAACATGATCCATCACATGTGACTTCGGATATGACTTCAATAACGGTCCCGAATGATGCTTTCAACTTGTTCCTGTTGCGTGGCTTGGTTTTTAACCTTTCCTTCCCTGTGTTGGGTATCTTCTACACGTTGCTTCTAATAACCATCAATATCTCTATAAATATAATAAATACAAGGTTAAGATTTTAGGTATTCCTCCATAATATATTTACGCATTGATTTAAAAAATAATATTAATAATAATCAGAATTTATCGACTACATCGTAAGTATTTTCTGAATATCGGAAACAAATTCGCATTTAAACGCTGCGAGTGCCTCGTCTTGACGATAGGTGAATAGTATGCGGGAAGCGCGACACTATTCGCATCTCACTCTTGCATACTAGACTGAATTGCGAGGAGCTGAATTGTCTCAACGTCGCAAGCATAAGAGTAAGCGCCGGGGTATGCGACTGACGTTCCGCGTCACTAGTAGCTTCTAGGCTTGCAAATAGGTTAGACGTACGCCCGTTCCGTGAGCGTTGCCAGATGGTTTTTTAATGTTTTCAGCAAATAAATCTCAATTATTATAATTTTTAACTTCAATTATAATTAATTAAGGGGATTATCTATGAATGTTCTTATTTTTCCGATTTAAAATCGCGAATTTTTTATTGCGTACTCACTACCCAACACCAGAGCACGCGTATTATTTTTATCACCGTAAGGGAAGGGTTAAACACCTATTGTTTGCAATCACCCCGTAAATAGAAATTCGGAGCAGTTAGATCTTTTGACCATAGAGGTCAACGATATGTACTGTTCTGTGAGATTATCTTTTCGCCAAATTTCCTACGGCATCCATTACAGATTTTGTAATTTGACAAGAGGCTCCATCTTGTTGAAACCGTACGTTTTTTAAAGCAATCCTTCGTCGGCTCATTTCCGGGAAGAAAGATTGATCGAACATATCTAAATAATGCTTTTACCAATTACTGTTGTGGTTACACCATTTCGTTAAAACAAATATAGTGCATAAATGCACGTGACCAATACTACACCCTATACACAACTCAGTCTAGATGTAAATTTTGTTAGCGCAATTTTCATAGATTTTCAATATATCAAATATGTCAGTTTTGCCTCGTTCAACATAAACAATCGATTGATTGTAACAATTTTCGACAAATTGTTACAATTTCCCACAAAATTATTGGCAAATTGGCATGCCGTGTGTCTGTTGAATTTCGTAAAGGAATACATTTAAATCGAATGACGCCAACATCCAACGCCAATTGCATGGTGGAAATTGTTAAATCATTTTGAATGGCGGCAGCCACTGTTGGAGATGATATTCATTGTTCGAGCTGTCCAGTCTCGTTCGTAGGGCTTCCGTTGAACTTTTCCTGTTACATGATCCGCATTATGGTCCATCTGCTCGTAATATCCTGTCTTCCTTCATTTCTCAATGCGCGTTGTATTGAAATCTGGACTTGAATTCAAAATACAGCTACATACATACATACCATCATGCAATTTCTCTGTCAAGAGAGAACAGAGCGTTATATTTTCCTATTTTGACACATCCTAAGCCTCCACAATTTCTCTAATTTTCTGTGTTTCATTCTTTCAGAATCAGAATATCAATAACTTAATCCAAAAATACTTTTTATTTGCTGTGACCAAGGAAAGCATGGTTGGATTGAGTGAATAATATTTTATAAAAAGGAACCGTAGAAAGTCAGAGAAATTCTAGAAGCTGTATAGATGCGGAGCAAGCTTAGAATGTGTGTCGAGATAGAAAAGTCTGGCACTCTGCCCTCTCTGCTTACCTCAATAGAAAATGGTGTAATGGTACGTATGTATGTATTACAAAACCACCACGAAGGGCATATATATTGCAATATAAATAAATATTAACCGTGTTGTGTTGATTCTTACGAGAGAATACTCGAGTATTTGTTTCAAGTAAACAAGAAATTAATAAGTGTGACCTATAATATATTACTCATCAAATTATTCAATACCTTATTGTAGGAGTTTTAAGTCTCCTATTTCGAACTACATGGATCAACTAGTTGCAGGTGTCGGCAATCTGTGGCACACGTGCCACTAGGTGGCACGCAGAACGGTTTTTTATGGCACGGCATAAAGAATGACAAATAATGAAATTCTTCAGTGCATTCTTCTTCTTCTTATTTTAGGCCTGTTATGGTCCTACATTATTGTTTCCCTCTTGTGATGTCGACTGCCAGCTGTCTTTCCATCTTTTGGGAGGTCTGCTTGCTTGGGGGATACTGCCCCTGGCCATTCTTACGGCTCTGTTATTTCAGTGCATTAATAAAACTAATTAATTTAAAAAAAAATCTTATTATAGTCACACTAGTTTGATTTCAATGGCGATAAGGCTGATCGCCCCCGTCCCTACAGGATTTCCAAATTACATGCATAATTTCTTAACACGTTGGTCGCCGTGTCAGCCACCGGTGGCCGACACCGAGTTATTCCAATTGGGCCGTGTCGGCCACCGGTGGCTGACACGGCACACCTAACTTCAGAGTGTCATTCTGTCCGTTGGCTACGCGCTCTGTATTAAACTACTATTAAACTTGGCCGACATGGCCCTTTTCTATCTTACTACCATATGGCCTTAGGATATCTTCATGGTTCTAAAAAATAGACTCATGAATGTGATAGGTAGGTTATATTAAATTAAAAACTTAAAAACATTTTTTGAACATTTTACGAAAATCCTATTGGCGATCAATGTGTTAAAGGGCTCATTTTCTTAAACGAAATTATCAATTTTTGAGGAGGAAATCAAAAAATTTTTTGCTATACAAAATCTCGCAAAATTTTTGAATAGGGCCTCTAATTTATATTGCGCATGGGGTCATGTAAGTAATTTGAATTATTATGAAGTAATATTATCGTAACTATTTCTTAAAGATACAATTTTCTTTAACACCCCCTAATCTCCACCCATGAAAAATTCCTGGATCTGTCAGTGGCACGCGGAGTATACCAATACTTAAAAAAATAATTAAGTTGCACATCACAATGCATATAGGTTGCCGACTGCTGAACTAGTGTATTTGGTTAATTAGAAACGACTTCCGTGGCCTAGTTGTTAACCCTTCCCTTACGGTGTTAAAATTGAAACGCGTGCTCCGGTGTTGGGTATTGAGTACGCGATAAAAAATTAGCTATTTTAAATCGGAAAAATAAGAACATTCATAGATAATCCCCTTAATTAATTATAATTGAAGTTACAAATTATAATAATTGAGATTTATTTGCTGAAAACATTAAAAAACCATCTGGCAACGCTCACGGAACGGGCGTACGTCTAACCTATTTGCAAGCCTAGAAGCTACTGTGGCGCGGAACGTCAGTCGCATACCCCGGCGCTTACGCTTATGCTTGCAACGTTGAGACAATTCAGCTCCTCGCAATTCAGTGGAGTATGCAAGAGTGAGATGCGAATATAGTGTCGCGCTTCCCGCATACTATTCACCTATCGTCAAGACACAAGGTCGAGGCACTCACAGCATTTAAATGCGAATTTGTTTCCGATATCTTCACAAAATACCCACAATGTAGTCGATAAATTCTGATTATTATTAATATTATTTTTTAAATCAATGCGTAAATATATTATGGAGGAATACCTAAAATCTTAACCTTGTATTTATTATATTTATAGAGATATTGATGGTTATTAGAAGCAACGTGTAGAAGATACCCAACACAGGGAAGGAAAGGTTAAGGCGTTAGTCTAAGAGTTTACCAAAAACTTTTAAAACCATCGACCCCTTAGTCATTTACTTTACTTATTCTAATCAATAAGTTTGCACAGTATTCGATATTAAATATTTCACTAGATAACAAACTTTTCATTTTAATCACTTGTAATTAACCTGTACACCGCGTTAAAAATCAAATTCCACGAATCCTGTGCGCGAGACAATTTCGGCGTTTTTAAATTTCTAAGTTTAAACGCGTATTTTGTTTAGAACCACTGATATTTGATTACACCACCAAGTAAACATGACATTCAAGTAATTTTCTGATAATAAATAATAGTCATTACTCTTAAGGAGACTCATTAAATAAAGGAGATAAACTAAACATTACGTAAAATACACAAAGGAATGCTACAGATCAGAACACAGGCATTTGTGCTTCCCCCGAGGAACACGTTAAGGATTGAAAAAGATAAAAAGACTACGGATTACGGTATTATCTTGTGGAACATTTAATACTATTGAAATCTGCACTGACGAAAATTAAAGCAATAAAATTTAATGACACATTTTACCTTTTCGTTCATAAATTTGTTATGTAATGTGTTTTTATCAAAAAAGTGCTTTTTTTTATTTTTTTATTATTTTACTTCTTAATTAGGTACCTATTGGAATCATAGATATTTTGAAGTAACAAACAAATAGCAGTAGTAAGGGTCTATTTTTGCTGTCGTTGACCCCCAATTTTTTTTATTGAAACTAACAACCTCTAGAAAAATCAAATCGACCATTTTGGGAACTCTTGCGCTAGTCTTACAACGAGAGGGTTATGGACTCGATTCCATAATCAGGTAATCAGATATTTGAAAAAAGTTATTTCAATCACTTGACACATTCATCATCATCTTGTCGTGTAGCTCATGACAGCATCATGACTCCCATGATAACCTCTGACGACTAATCTCTATCTATCCCTGCACTCCGCGGCTCGAAGGGCAGTGTTAAGGGTAGTCCAGTTGCGTCTCTCACTTGGTTAGTCCAACACATTGGAATTCTTCCTCTTGTGCGTCGTCCTACGTCTCCAGTGGCCACAAACCTCTCCAAACCGTCACGTTGACCACGAGCAATGTGCCCAAAGAATCGGAGGACTCTTCGAAGGCATATCATCGACAATCTGTCTGAATGAAGATGTTAGTTAGCCTTGCTGTCCATGGAATTCGTAACATCCTTCTACTGCACTACATTTTAATTGCATCTATTGTACGTCTCTCGCTTGCTCTAGGAGTCCCAAGTCTCCGCGCCATACATAAATATTGCGAAGACGAGAGACTTAACTCGGCTTATTTTCGTAATGATGCTGATAGTTCGGCTTTTCCATATCTTTTCCAGCTTTGACATTGCAAATTAACTGCTGAATAATTTTTCTATCTTTTTATCGTTGTTGTTGCGTTTAAACGTCATCCTCATCCAACAATGCTCGCAATTTGTCGCGTCTTCAAACTTTCTCGGTGGTCTTCCAAGTTCTTTCGTTTTTCACGTCCAAATCGCCACTTTTGAATTTTTTAAAACCTCTCAAAGCACTGGGATTTACCAAGAGCATGCTCACCGTAAGCTTCGGCAAGCATTCGATTCGATTCAATTTCGTAGCAGTTTTCTTCAAATGGTAACAGAAAATCAGTGCTGTCCGTGAAACCTAGTTTTCAAACACAAAAACAGACATGTTTAACGCTATGAAAACATATCTATTGTTTCAAAAAAAAAAAATGGATACATGCCGGTGAAATCCGATCATCTCACTTCCATGTGCCAACGGACCTAGTATAACGGTGTGTCCAGGTTGTGAGCTTGCTGGTGTGTAACTGCTCACGCACTTAACCTGTACACCGCGTTAAAAATCAAATTCCACGAATCCTGTGCGCGGCACAATTTCGGCGTTTTTTAATTTCCAAGTTTAAACGCGTATTTTGTTTAGAACCACTGATATTTGATTACACCACCAAGGAAACATGACATTCAAGTAATTTTCTGATAGTAAATAATAGTCATTACTCTTAAGGGGACTCATTAAATAAAGGAGATAAACTAAACATTACGTAAAATACACAAAGGAATGCTACAGATCAGATCACAGGCGTTTGTGCTTCCCGCGAGGAACACGTTAAAAAGGAGGAAAGAAACATACACTCCACGGGACAGCTTCGCTTTGCCACTGAATTGTTGTTGCAATGGCAAAGGGATCGTTGATTTTGAGACCCAGTAACGACGATGAATTTCTACCACTATAGGAACAGCTTCTTGTAGTGATTTGTCCCGTTTATGTGTTTTTTAAATTTTTTTTATTTATGTAATTTTTTCTTTCTTCCAGGCCTACATGAAATACGTAAGCTACAACCTGGAATTGTCGTACTGTTAAGGATTTAGTATTTAAGTTTATCCTGATTTAATTATAAGCGTACAAGATGGACGATGATGTCATAATTTCTTCTACGGAAATTATCAAAGGTATGTTTCTTCTAATTTGATTTTCTTTAAAAATTGTTTATACTTGTGAAAGTGGATGTCGTCCGTAAAATAAAGAAAACAGATATCGTCGCCGATATTGCAGAATATTGCGGGAACACGTAACTCGATTTTTTTGGTATAATCTAACTTTCTTTATTTTTCGTCACCTCTTGTATCATTGGCACATTTTTGTATATATCATATTAACCAGGGCTGTGGAGTCTGATGAAAATTTACCAACTCCGGCTCCGGCTTTATTTTATACTCCGACTCCAACTCTTGACTCTGACTTCAATTTTTATTTTATTTTATAATTTACTGCGTCTACCTAATGTATTTATATTGACTTATTAATAATGGATACAGGTATAAATTAAAAATTAATTATATTCGTACACAAATGAAACAATTTAATAAAAAAATATATAAACAAAACGCATTAAGCAATATCTTCACACTAAAATTATATTAAAAATATATATTAATATTTAAAAAAAGTATTAAATAAAACTTTTAAAATAATTAGAAAAACAACACAGGTAGGTATTAAAAAAATAATAAAACACTTTAAAATAAAAAGGTTGCTTCATTTGTTTTCATACGTTAACTAAATCTTATTTATATTGTTTATTATTTTTATTTATTTTCCAAGAAAATAAATAAAAACCCTAGGAATCTAAGTGCAGGAATTTACTATTTGTACGGCTGCAATAAACTGAACGTAATCCCCTTTTGGGGTTTATTGCGATTATAAAAGTCTGCATAGTATCAGGCATGAAACGATGTGAGGTTAACTGGTTAACACATACCGTAACGTTATTCATTAAAGAAAATGTTAAAATAATTAAACGGAGTCGGAGTCGGTCGATTTTTTCCGACTCCGACTCCGCCTAAAATGTTCCGACTCCGACTCCACAGCCCTGATATTAAAACATATACCGTATTAGCCCGAATATAACGCGATATATTTTACTCATTATATTTTTCCAAAAATAACATTAGCGTTATATTCGGGGTTTAGGCCGTGTCCAATGAGGTGCAGATCACACGGCAATTGGCTCTTAGCTGGATCTGGAATCATCCTCTGACCCCTGCAGGGGAAATAAAGAAACCGTCAATTCCAGGCTTAGGGGAATGGATCATGACCGCCTGGCAGAAGATTAGTGACACGTCTATTGAAAAAGGTTTTAAGAAATGTTGCATTTCCAACAATCTGGATGGGAGTGAGGATGACATTTTGTGGGAAGAGGAAGATGCCATAAATGATGCATCGAGTAGTAATCATTCAAGCGACACTGGTGATAATTCAAACATGTCTGAATAAAATCATGTTTTTTATAATCTTTCCTTCCTTCCGTGGTTGCAGTCCTAAGACTGGTTTGCAGCAATTTGAACTCTTCTCCTACTTGAGATTGAATCATGTTTTGCTGGTTCTTGGGATGCCACTTGGGCCTTTAATGTGGTAGTTTCCCGTTTCTTTCCACATCCTATGCCGTTGACCACGAAAGTTCTTCCGCCTTTGGAGATTATTTACTTCTCCAGGACAAGAGGGTGCCCTAAACAACAGACGAAAGTTGGTGGTCAGCTTATTCCGGCCAATGCTCGGTCCCTGTCTATATTTGCCGACACGAGGTCGTTTTTATAATACAATTTACCTAATTATTTTTTTTTTATGTTTGAATTTTTCCTTTCATTCCTGTTCCAAATATATAGGTCGCGTTATATTCGGGCTAATACGGTATTTATTTTCAACGTGGAACACATATTCGTAACTGCAATACCGAGTGACGTTTTTATTTTATTATATTTTTGCAGAAAAATAGTTTTTTGTCTCCCCTGTAAAATTTGGGCAATCCTCGATACGTGTTCCTGCAGTATCGGCGACGATATACATATATACCATCACGGCATTTCCCTGTCGGGGTAGACACCACCAGACTTTCCTATCATGACACACATCCATATAACTTCTACGATTTCTCTGACTTTCTTCATTTCCTTCTTTCAGAATATATTTTATTTGATTCAACAATCCCTTCCGTGGTCTTCCTCTCACACGCCTTCCACTCACATTTGCATTGTATATCTGTTTTGTTAGTCTTTTTTCATTCAATCGTTCCACATGCCCAAACCATCTCAGTGTGCTCTTCTTCATCTTACTTAACAAGCCAGCCTTCAGTTCACATTCATCCCTTATCACTTTATTCCGTATTTTATCATACATTATTCCATTTATTCTTATCAATGCACGCATTTCAACAGCATTCTCACTCTCATACATCAAAGTTGGCACCAAAATACTATTATGAACAATCTTAACAGATTTTTATACTCTCCGGTTCAAGTGTATATGTCTTAGTGCCATATTGACTTTGTTTTCTATAGTTCCACGCCATTCTACCGTGAGAAAATTCTACCCAAATAGCAGAATTCCTCAACTTTCTCCAATATTTCATTATTCCCCCATATAGAGGAGTATTTTGATGTATGGTTGCGAGACATGGTGCATAGGCGAAAGAGATCAAAAAAGATTGGAGACCTTCGAGATGTAGACGAATCCTAAGAATTTCCTGGAGAGACCTCATTACAAATGACGAGGTTCTCAGCAGGATCGAAGAAACCAGGCACCTGTCAAACACCATATCGGAAAGGCGTGCAGAATGGGTGGGTCATATGCTGCAACATAAAAATCTGCACAATTTACTGGAGGGAATGATTGAGGGATCGATTGGCAGAGGGCGTCCTCGCCGAGAGTATCTGAAACAAATATGCCACGATATGGACTGCACCTCCTATACAGAGCTCAAGAGGATCGCTGAACACCGAGCGGAGTGGAGGAGGAGATGCAGGGCTTTGCTGCTAACCAATCCCCAGGATTGAAACTGAAGAAGAAGAAGATATTGGATTTACTTTTCCTTTCACATTTTTCTATCACCATAACATTGGATTACGCAACATTAATTCTCAGATCTTTCTCTTTGCATCTCTCGTACAATTTACTAATCAAACTCTGCAATTCATCTTCACTCTCTGCCAACACAACACTACCAAGCCATCAGGATACTGTAATTCACATACCTTCCAATTCGACAATTTGATGCCATCCGTTGTCCTTTGTAATTCCTTCATACATATCAGGTCTGTAAATATGAAACTGGATTTTTTTAATAGAAAATACACATTTATTGTATGAAAATGGTAAAAACTATTTTATTCAAAGTATTGCCCATCGCTAGCTACACATGTTTCCCATCTCTCTGTCAATTTGTGGATGCCACGCCAAAAAAACTCTTGCTCTTTTGAGGCAAACCAATCATCGAGCCATTTTCGTATATTTTCGTAAGAAGTGAAGCGCTGCTCAGCAAGTGCGTGCCCTATCGATGCAAATAAGTAGTAATCGGATGGAGCCAAGTCTGGTGAGTAAGCCGCATGCCAAAGTATTTGCCAACTAAACGCCTCAATCGTTTCCTTGACCGGTTTTGCTGTGTGCGATGGTGCATTACCATGAAGCAAAATCACTTTGTGTTGCCTCTTTTGATATTCTGGTCGTTTTGCACACAATGCTTGGTTCAAATCCATAATTTGTTGTCGGTAGTGTTCAGTATTAACGGTTTCGCCAGGTTTTAGCAGCTCATAATAGATAACACCCTTCTGATCCCACCAAACACAGAGCATTGTCTTCCGTCCATGGCTATTTGGCCTTGCAGTCGATGTCGCTGGTTTGCTTGGAGTTACCCATGATCTTTTACACTTAGGATTCTTGAAATATATCCATTTTTCATCGCCAGTTACAATTCGATGGAGAAATGATTTTTTTTGTGCCTTTCGAGCAGCATTTCGCAAGTGGTTTTTCGGTTTTCCTGCTGCCTTTTATCCAGTTCATGCGGAATCCATTTTCCCACCTTCTGGATCTACCATGGCTTTTAAACATATGGAGATGGCTTGTCGTGTCACATTTAATTGATCCGCGAGTTGTTGTTGCGTTTGAGCGTCATCCTCATCCAACGATGCTCGCAATTCGGCGTCTTCGAACTTTCTCGGTGGTTTTCCACGTTCTTCGTTTTCCACGTCAAAATCGCCACTTTTGAATTTTTTAAACCTCTCAATGCACTGGGATTTACCAAGAGCATGCTCACCGTAAGCTTCGGCATTCGCATTCGATGCGATTTCGTAGCAGTTTTCTTCGAATGGTAACAGAAAATCAATGCTGTCCGTGAATCGTAGTTTTCAGACACAAAACAGACATGTTCAACGCTATGAAAACATATGTAGTTGTTATAAACTTGTATTGTTGCGAGTTAAAAGTCTTTTACAAATATAAACACAAGAAAAAGGCGCCAATGACGCGGCTTGACAGTCACTACATTGATAATTAGAGCCATCTATGAGCAAATTCCAGTTTCATATTTACTTCTTCTCCCTGGCTCCATCCCAACTCATTGTCTGCGAAGACTGTTGGGTTCAGCTCTCCTCGTCCTCAGGTTGTATGCTCTTCTGTCCTGGACTACATCCCCCAGGCCGTGCCTCTGCATCAGGTTATCTTTTTGCACCACCCATGAATTCTTTGGTCTTCCTCTGGTTGTTATTCGAGAAAGATCCATGGATATTGCCTGGTTCACAATGTGATCGGGTGCTCTGCGTCCAATGTGCCCATACCATCTCAATCGCCTCTCCTCCATATTGCTGTTGATGTCTGTAACACCTAGGCTTCCACAAATGCGTAAGCTTTTTATTTTGTCTCTTCGGGACACACCAGCTGACCATCTCAGCATGCGGTTTCATATTTACAGACCTGATAAATCTTCAATATATAAATATTGAAGATAGATATCGTTAGTAATATAGAGAAAGTGGATGTCATGAATTAAATGAAGAAAGTTAATTTAATTGGTCCATTCTCACAACACAGAGGAATCATCTGAAATATTTCCTCCTTAAATAAGTGATATCTCCACAATTTTTCTTAATTTTTTTATTGCTTATGATACAATAACATTAAAAAAATAAAAGCTGTAAAAGGAACAATGAAAATAACTGATAATAATAATAAGGACAATTTTTATAGTGCCGTTTAGAGAGCAGACTCTCCTCAAGGGTGTCCGAACTCAGAATTCCAACTCACTATTATTTAGAGAAAAAAAAAATACCAAAAAAATATCGTTGGCCTAACTATAACAACACGTAACTCCATATGGGTAACTTTACAGGAGGGAGCAAAAACGTCACAGTTTGTTCTATGTAAACTTAAACATTGTTTTTTTAAATATATCTGATTGATAAAAAAAACAATGTCTTTATCAATCGGATATATTTAAAAAAACAATGTTTAAGTTTACATAGGACAAACTGTGACGTTTTTACTACCTCCTGTAAAGTTACTCATATGGAGTTACGTGTTCTTATAGTTAGGCCAACGATATGTTAAAATAGGAATTCCCCGCATTTTCATGTACGAGTATAAAATAAAAAGGTAGTTATTTTTCTACATATAATAAAATAAAACATTTTGCCTGGGGGTAATAAGCTACAGTCGTCAGTGAATAAAAAAGTAGTTATTTTTCTAGATATAATAAAATAAAACATTTTGCCCGGGGGTAATAAGCTATAGTCGTCAGTGAATAAAATAGTAGTTATTTTTCTAGACATAATAAAATAAAACATTTTGCCCCGGGGGTAATAAGCTATAGTCGTCAGTGAATAAAATAGTAGTTATTTTTCTAGACATAATAAAATAAAACATTTTGCCCCGGGGGTAATAAGCTACAGTTGTCAGTGAATAAAATAGTAGTTATTTTTCTAGACATAATAAAATAAAACATTTTGCCCCGGGGGTAATAAGCTATAGTCGTCAGTGAATAAAATAGTAGTTATTTTTCTAGATATAATAAAATAAAACCTTTTGCCTGGGGGGTAATAAGTTATAGTCGTCAGTGAATAAAATAGTAGTTATTTTTCTAGATATAATAAAATAAAACATTTTGCCTGGGGGGTAATAAAGCTACAGTCGTCAGTGAATAAAATAGTAGCTATTTTTCTAGATATAATAAAATAAAACATTTTGCCCCGGGGGGTAATAAGCTACAGTCGTCAGTGAATGGAATTTCAAAAAATTTATTTCTCAAAAATATATATATATATTTTTTTCAGATAAGCTCTACTTTGCAACGCTCGAGGGTAAATACAAACCGAAATCGACCAAGAACAGCAAATACTTCCATATAGAGGATGAGTTTGTGTACGAGAACTTCTACCATGACTTTGGACCGTACCACCTCTGTCATCTGTACTTCTTTTGTACTAAGCTTAATGCCAAACTGGCAAAAGCTCCGAAGACCAAGAAGATAGTCTTCTACACGAGTGACGAGAGTGTTTTGAGGCTCAACGCTGCTTACTTGATTGGGAGCTATGCTGTAAGTATATTCTAGAAATTTGATTAGTCCAGGGTTGTGGAGTCGGCAAAAACTTTGCAACTCCGACTCTGACTCCAATTATAGTCCATGTATTACCTTACCATATCGTCGTTGTTCTGCGAAAAGCATTTAAGTTCGAATATTGAGTTTTGAGATAAATGCGATTTAAGTTTCGAAAGACGATGTAAAATCAAGTTTTTTAATAAAATAAAATACAAACAGATGTTATCTAAAGGCAGTTTATTTATTTATAAGAATTACTACAAAAAAATTGAGTAACTTAAAAACATATTACTTAAAAATTAAAAATACGGACACCTGTTTTGGACTTAATCCTTTCTTGGTGAAAACAACTGTAAAAAGGTGACTGAAACACTTCTAAAATATTGTTTTTCTATATTATTTTATTATTTATTCCGAATGACTCGATGTGTCGTGGTTTATTAAGTCATGAACTCTTGTGCTGGTTGACAGGGATGAATAATTGCATAGGGATGATATGGTTTTTTATCTTTCCATAACAGCGAAACCATATAACTTTCGGACATAAATGTTTTTTCCCGTGTGTAGATATTTTTATTTTAAGTAAAATGGCATCAAAAAGTCATTTTAAGCAAAAATGGACTGTCACATTTTCGCAGAACAACGACGATATGCTATACTTAATTATGTCGCGTAATTACTTAAATGTAGGTTTTTTTTTTAAATAATGTCTGTGGGAATTCCTCATCATACATACTTCACATTATTTGTACTAAATGGTGCACAATTCATTATTTAATAATGTAATTTATGTAGTCAATAAGTTTTAAAAAAACTAAAAAATTTGAAGGCAGAGTCAATTTAGAATATCGTCTACCGACTCCAACTCCACAAATAACCAACCGACTCCACCACTCCGACTACCGATTCCAATTCTACAACTCTGGTTTTTTCTTAGTATTGTACATCATTTTGAGTAGTGCTTAATGATTCTGAGAGAGAATTGCCTAAAATATGGAGCAAAATGTGCATATTGAATTCAAAGAGAAATGCATATGATGATATACATGTATATGATGTGATAACTAGAACTTCCAAACCATAATTTCAAAATAATTTCAAAATAACCGAAAACTGGTTATTTTTATTCGGTTAACTTATTAGAAAAAAAAAACAATTGACTTTTATCCAAATTATTCTTGCTTTATTTTAGTTTAGCGTTTAAATACGACGTGTTATTTCACAAGTGTTATTTTTTATAATTTCGTATTTTCAATCTATCTCTCCCTATGATTTATGACCATACATCAATGCTTCATGTCTATACATTAAAGTTTCATGGCCATACATCAATGCTTCATGACTATACATCAAAGCTTCATGACCATACATCAATGCTTCATGACTATACATTAAAGTTTCATGACCATACATCAATGCTTCATGACTATACATTAAAGTTTCATGACCATACATCAATGCTTCATGACTATACATCAAAGCTTCATGACCATACATCAATGCTTCATGACTATACATTAAAGTTTCATGACCATACATCAATGTTTCATGACTATACATTAAAGTTTCATGACCATACATCAATGCTTCATGACTATACATTAAAGTTTCATGACCATACATCAATGCTTCATGACTACATCAAAGCTTCATGACCATACATCAATGCTTCATGACTACATCAAAGCTTCATGACTGCATAAACGCTTTATGATCATAAATTGAAACTTCGAGCTATACATAGATATTATTATTATTATTATTATTACACATGACAAGAAATATACACAATTTGAGAAAAACAACAGATAATTTGATTTGGACATACAATTTTAATGGATCTGGGTTTGTTGCCTTTCATTTGTCGTATCCCCAGTAAACTAGGCTTTTGCCTGTATCTCACTGAGGATATTTAGCATGAGAAAAATAAATCGATACTTATTTCCTTTATTCCCCAGATAATCTATCTGAAGAAGTCGCCCGCATTCGTGCACAATCTGCTAATGAACGTGGGTGGAGAAAACACACGAGGCGCCTGGCAACTAGCGACATTCCGCGACGCCTCTGGGGGCCCCCCACTGTTCCTCATCTCCCTGATGGATGTCCTTCAAGGAGTGCACAAAGCGCACGAGGCCAGGTTCTTCGACTTCTCCAGTTTCAATCACCAGGAGTATCAATTTTATGAAGTTAGTATTATACTAATTGGAAAACCCATCCGAGAATGTGTGAAAGAAAAATATATATTAATAAAAATAATAAATTAATAATTCCAGAAAGTGGTGAATGGAGACTTAAACTGGATTATACCGGGGAAGATGCTGGCTTTCTCGGGACCCCACGCAATCTCGCAGATCAAGGATGGATATCCGCTGCATGCGCCCAACCACTATCACAAGTACTTCATGGAGAACCATGTCACCACTATCGTTAGGTATGGTATACAGTTCGGGGTAAAAGGAGTCGGTGAATCTTTTGCTTTGTGCAGGATAACTGAGTATGGCTCAGATGCTAGTGGCCTTAACCATAACCTTAGAAAGATCTAACTAAGTATTTACATATAGTATTTTTTGTTGTTTATAGTTAAGGCATTAACGTTGTTTGTTGGGGAGCGCAAACAAGACTAAATGCTGTTCGAACTGGTACCGATATACACGCTTCAACGGTTGATGGCTGAGGGGTGAGGGAGGCACGGGACGATTTCGGCCAAGAGCGGAGAGATTTTTGGGATATAACTGTTCACCAGATGTTCGGATCGATGTACTGACTTAGAAATTTCTAGGGCCTCTAATCTGTCCAATTTATTTTTTATTACTACTGACATGTAAGAATTTGGCATCATCGATAGAAAAAGTATGGTTTTCACGGCAAAGTGGAATAAACAGTGTTTGATAAAAATAAATTACAAAGTATTTCTTTGGATTTAATAAAACTATACAAATGAAAGATTGGAGCAAGTTGAGGAATTCTGCTATTTAGGTAGTATTTACTCAGATGATGGAAGAGTCAAGAGGGATATCAAACGATGTGTAGTGATAGGAAACA
The DNA here is from genome assembly GCA_949825065.1 of Odontocerum albicorne. Taxonomy (NCBI): domain Eukaryota; kingdom Metazoa; phylum Arthropoda; class Insecta; order Trichoptera; family Odontoceridae; genus Odontocerum; species Odontocerum albicorne. The sequence continues at coordinate 2,365,308 of OX463864.1, read as the reverse complement.
AAATCAACGGGACACTAAAACATATATACTCGAACCGGACAGTATCAAAAACTGCTAATATGATAGTCCATAATAGTATTTTGGTGCCAGCTTTGATGTATGGGAATTAAATTTGGACGTGGGAGAAGACTGAGAGGTGCCAAGTAACTGCTGTGGAAAAGAATTTGTAAAGTGACAATGTATGACAGAATAGGGAATGAAACGATAAGAGATGATTATGAACTTAAGGTTGATGTATTAAGTAGGTCCACCCCATGAGAAAGTTTGAGTAGCACTGGTTTAGAGAGTAGATTCCCCTTATAAAACTTCTGTCGGTACCCAGATTTAAAAACACTGTTCCAATCTAGTTTATACTTATTATTTAAAACCTTTCTGGTTGGTTGGAAGAGATTGTCAAATGGCAATAAACATACTAACTTGTACTGTATATATCAAAAGCTTAATATAATAAGTAAAACATTTTTGAATTTTTCATTGTTTCAGGTTAAATAAAAAGTCGTACAATGCCAAGCAATTCACGGATTATGGTTTCGAACATTACGAGCTCTTCTTTATCGACGGGTCATCCCCCTCGGACAGCATAGTGAACAGGTTCATCAAGATATGCGAGTGCGCAAAAGGGGCAGTCGCCGTGCACTGTAAAGGTATGAGACCGCTCTTTACGTTTTGTTGTTAAAATTAATTTTCTTGTTTGATTAACGTGTCATAAATTGTAACGTTATTTAAAAACACAGAATGGAGCCAAGTTCTGCGGCCCTCTATGAACCATCAAACTCACCTTTTATACTGCCTTTTCTTTTACCCTCAATGAGGGAAGACTTCCAGAGCCATATTATTATAACACATCGATCAATAAGTCCCGGGACTAACCAACAGATAGCGTCTCTAATAACAAATCCATACTATTCTCAGTTAGTATCAACCTTTAGAAGTTACGTGTCAAACTTTCATGACATTCCGACATTGTGTCATTGAGTTACAGTGGTTTTAGTGACGCTACTTTTGCTATTTTCAAAACAATGGTAAAAACCGAATTTCATGTGTTGATAAAACATTACTTTTTAATGGGAAAAAATACCGTTCAAACTCAGCGATGGCTTGAAAAGTGTTATCCGGGCTCTGCTCCGTCGAAAACAATTATTTGTCAGGATGCTGATTTCAAATGCAGTCGTACAGACACAAATGATGCTGAACGCTCTGGTCGTCCAAATGAGGCTGTTACACCAGAAAACATAAAAAATCCTCAAAATCGTGATGGAAAATCGCAAAGTAAAGTTGCGTGAGATAGCTGACATCCTGAAGATGTCATTTGGTAGTGTTTACACTATTTTGCATGAACATTTCATTTGCATGGTCATGAAAAAGCTTTTTTCGAAATGGGTGTCACGTTTGCTCATAATGGAACAGAAACAACAACGCATCGATGATTCAGAGCGCTGTTTGGCACTGTTTACGCAAAATAAACAGGAGTTTTTGCGTCGGTATGTGACAATGGATGAAACTTGGATCCACCACTATACTCCGGAATCAAATCGGCAGTCAGCTGAGTGGAGAGCAGCCGGTGAAAGTCGTCCGAAGCGATCAAAAACTCAACAGTCGGCCGGGAAGGTTATGGCCTTCGTATTTTGGGATGCGCATGGTATAATATTCATCGATCACCTTGAAAAGGGAAAAACCATCAATAGCGAATATTACGTTGCATTATTGGAGCGTTTGAAGACAGAAATTGTAAAAAAACGGCCTCATATGAAGAAGAAAAAAGTTCTCTTTCATCAGGATAATGCACCGTGTCACAAGTCGATGGTAACGATGGCCAAATTGCATGAGTTGAACTTCGAATTGCCTCCGCACCCACCGTATTCTCCAGATTTGGCCCCCAGCGACTATTGGCTGTTCGCAGACCTCAAAAAGATGCTCCAGGGAAAGAGATTTGGCTCCAATGAAGAAGTGATTGCCGAAACTAACGCCTATTTTGAAACCAAAGATAAATCGTTCTACACGGCTGGCATAGAAAAATTAGGAAAGCGTTGGAATGAATGTATCACTCTTAAGGAGACTATGTTGATGAATAAAGAAGAATCTTGGCAAACAAATGTTGTTTTAGTAGTTAGTCCCGGGACTTATTGATTGATGTGTTATGACTGTCCTTTCTTGCACTAAAAACAGTAAATACAGAATTCGTCCTTTACTCATGTGTAAATGTGATTTTTCTAGCCGGTTTGGGAAGGACGGGCACGCTGATAGCTTGCTACATGATGAAACACTACGCATTTGGTGCACGACAGGCCATTGCCTGGCTCAGGATATGCAGGCCTGGCTCTGTGATAGGACATCAGCAGAGGTTTCTGGAGAAGTGAGTTATTGATTATTTTTAATATATTTTCAAGGGACCAGTTCCATAAAACTTTTAAAAAAAATTGACTGCCTCTATAGATCAGTAATTTGTATATCTTCCATTCAGGCATTTTACATTTGATTCCCAATGGTATTCATAAAAGTTCTGGACAGCATGTTAATGGGTGAGTGGAAGGGTAGAAACAGAGAACAAGCTAAATGGAGCACTTAATGTAATATACAACAACAGCGCTATATTGAGGATAGCAATAATGATAACATATAAACCATCTTAAAGCTCCTCTCTTAACTTTACTTAACCTTTCCCTTCCTGTGCTAAAAAAATCCGCCCGTTCTGGTGTTGTGTATTCAATACACGTATAAAAATGAGCAATTTAAAATAGGAAAAAATAAGAATATTCATAGCCAATCGCTTAAATTAATTAAATTTGAAGTCAAAAGTGATAATAATTGAAATTTAATTGCTAAAAACATGAAAAAAAAAACGTCAACGTTCACAAAACGGGCAAAGCGGCCACCTCTACCGAAAGCCGCCGACCTACTGAGCGAGAGAAGCGAGCGAACTGAGATTCTATTTCTTGCGTTCCCATATACCGAAGTATAGTGAGAGTGAGACATGAATAGCGTCGCTTCCTCGCCCATAGCGGTTTTTTAGAATGAATATACCTACGTCACACACTGGCACACGTTTGATTGTATTGGTGAATTTATTCCCGATTTTCACAAAATATCTCTGATGTGGCCGATAAGTGCTAATTATTATTAATATTATTTTTTCATTCAATGCGTAAATGTATTACGGAGGAATACTTAATCCTTCCCTTACGATGCTAAAATTGAAACGCGTGCTCCGTCGTTGGGTAGTGAGTACGCGATCAAAAATTAGCGATTTTAAATCGGAAAAATAAGAACATTCATAGATAATCCCCTTAATTAATTATAATTGAAGTTAAAAATTATAATAATTGAAATTTATTTGCTGAAAACATTAAAAAACCATCTGGCAACGCTCACGGAACGGGCGTAGGTCTAATCTATTTGCAAGCCCAAAAGCTACTACGGCGCGGAGCGGTAGTGGCTTACTCCCGGCGTGGCTTACGCTTGCGACGATTGAGACAATTGAGCTCCTCGCAATTCAGTGGAGTATGTAAGAGTGAGATGCGAATATAGTGTCGCGCTTCCCGCATACTCTTCACCTATCGTCAAGACCCAAGGTCGAGGCACTCACAGCATTTAAATGCGAATTTGTTTCCGATCTTCACAAAATACCCACGATGTAGTCGATAAATTCTGATTATTATTAATATTATTTTTGAAATCAATGCGTAAATATATTATGGAGGAATACCTAAAATCTTAACCTTGTATTTATTATATTTATAGAGATATTGTTGGTTATTAGAAGCAACGTGTAGAAGATACCCAACACAGGGAAGGAAAGGTTAAAATCTGAACGCAGTATTTATTATATTTATAGAGATATTAAAGTTTTTAGAAGCAATGTGTACTAGTTACACATCACAAGGAAGGAAGGGTTAAAACATCCTTTCTTAATCTTAAAACATCCATTTTATCCACGCATTCATTTCTAATATTCTTTCATATTGACACTCCTCAAATGTTTCTTAGTCCACGTATCTGCCCAGCATTCATCTTATTTTTATCCTTCTATCGAGTTTCACTTCCATACATCAATGTTTACCATTATTATTGTAATTTTTGTTACTGTTGATATTGTGGTAGCATGTCAAAGTTTCACTTTGATATGTCAAGGTGGGCACCAACATACTATTATGTATTGTCATTTTTCCTACTGTATATATAAATCACCCGAACAACAGACCATCGTTGGAGGTATAAAGTAATCCAGTAGTACCCAATAGGCAGAACTAGGCCTGTAAGAAGACAGAAGGCATGCTGGGTGGACAAAATACGTAAGCATGCAACGATTTCGTGGCAGCAATGCGCAAAGGACAGGATTTCTTGGAAACAACTTGATCAGGCATACGAGGGTAGTCCCAAAAGTACCCGACCTTAGACAGAAAACACAAAAAATTTGGGAAAAAATATTTTTATTTCTCAACATAGTCTCCTTTCAGCTCGACACACTTTTCCCAGCGATATTCAATAGCTTCGATACCCTGTTTATAGTGAGAACCGTCGAGCGCCTCAAAATAGCCATCAACCGCAGATTCCACCTCTTCATTGTTGGCAAATCTTTTACCACCGAGCCATTTTTTCAAGTTTGGAAAAAGAAAATAATCCGAGGGGGCTAAATCTGGCGAATAGGGTGCGTGAGGAAGCAATTCGAACTTTAATTCATTGATTTTGGCCACCCCGATAACAGATGTGTGAACTGGTGCAATGTCTTGATGAAACATGAAAACGGCCAGATGAAACTGCCGCATTTGGCGAAAAAGAAACACTTTCTTTTTCGCCAAATGCGGCCGTTTTTTCTTGATTTCATCACTCAAACGCTGCAATAAGTTCGCATAGTACTCGCCGTTGATTGTTTTTCCTTTTTGAAGAAAATCAATGAAAATTATCCCACGGGCATCCCAAAAAACTGACGCCATGACCTTGCCTGCAGATGGAACTTTCTTCGCCTGGTGTGAAGTGATGGACCCATGTTTCATCCATGGTTTTGAATCGACGCAAAAACTCGGCTTTATTGCTGTGAAACATTGCCAAACACTCGATTGAAACATCCTCACGACGCTGTTTTTGTTCCATTGTGAGCAAACGCGGCACCCATCTTGCGCACAGCTTTCTCATGTCCAAATTTTCAGTCAATATGCGATGTACAGCACTTTTTGAAATGCCTACCATGTCTGCTAGCTCGTGCACTTTCAATCGACGGTCATCCAATACCATTTTGTAGATTTTCTTTACCATTTATGGCGTGGTCACCTCATTTGGTCGACCACTGCGATGTTCGTCTTGGCAGCTCGTACGGCCTCGTTTAAACTCTGCCACCCAATATTTTACTGTTGTAAACGAAGGAGCAGACTCCCCCAGAGTAGAATCTAGCTCGGCTTTGATATTGGTTGGACTTAGACCTTTCAAATGAAAGTATTGTATCACATAACGATGACCAATTTTTCCCATGTTTACAAATTCACCGAGAGCGTTCACTATTGATGGCTGCCAAACAAATACTAAACAACGTAGCGTCTTAAAACTTTAAACTTAAGCTTTATAACTTTAGTACTTTCTACCATAGTAATTTGTTAAAGCAACAACCGCCATTTATATGTCAGGTCGGGTACTTCTGGGACCACCCTCGTATATAAATATTCAATTCTTCAATATTTATATGCCTTGTACAGAAATATTAGTTTGAGATGAATCAATATAACTTTGCGACATATATTTATTTGATTAAAGACACTTGAAGAACATCTATCATTGACAATTCATAACAGATAAGTTTCATCGTGTAAAATACACAAATGACAAATATCTCAATTATTATTGCGCATTTCGTGCCCTGTGTAAACAAGTTATTAGGTCGGTAAAAATAAACACATGCAATTATCAAAATTAGTAAACATTCAAATATCAGATAGCAAGCTACTTTGCTACTTTTCAGGAGATTGGGTCACGAATCTCCTTAAAAGTAGCAATGTGAAGTGGTTCTTGATATTGTAACGATGGTCGCTATCAGTGTAACACGTGTCCTATCAGGACGTGTTGATGATCTTGATATCGACATCGTTATCTTCGTTTTCGCTGATTCTGCGTTACTTCTCGTACAGAATCATCAATATAGCGGATTGCTTATTTCTATAAGTCATGATGATCTTGATTTGTTTTCAATAAATATAGACTCAGGAATGCGGATATAAATCGATAAGTGGACAGCAGGTAAATAAATAACAAAGTCTTGACAGTTGACTGGATGACAATAAAATGTATGTTTATTTCGCATAGTGCAGACAATTTATACCAGTGAGTGAATACATGGGTTATATATATATCTGCCTCGCTCTATCACATGGACGGGAGGTAGGTTAGTTATTTATATTTGGAGATCGCTAGCCAATTTGAGCGCTGTAAATAGTAAATATTGTCGTTGTTTGAAGTATGTAACAATCATTGAATACTTGATCGGTCAATGACCCTGTATGTTTAAATCAACAATACTTAATTTAATTTATTTGTGTTTTAACAATTCACTCGTTATTTTTGACAATTCATTTAGGTAGGTATACAGGCAGGTACAATATCTTTAAAATGGTGGATTTATGCACAACACAATATGGAGCAAACAACAGCAAATCGAGCTTAACTTAATACTTTAGATAATTTTACTAGAAATATGGCAAGTAGCTATTGAAATAAAAACAAAGGGAAAAATTTTTAACGAGGCAGGAATGCAATGCAGTCTAGGTAGGAACTGATTATAAAAAGATTTTTGGAGGCCGTTTCTATCTGTGGCGGATGAAAAACTTTTAGGAACGTCTGTTCCTTAAAGGAGAGATGATGAGGATGATTGTTGATAAATAAAAACTTGTCGAAATCGGAATGTGCAAAGAGGAATTTTATTGACCAACGTCGGTATTTATAATGTTTTTTGAACGTGTGCGGGAATGCGCACGAGATATATCGCTGTCTCGTCTTTGCGCTTACAATATGTTTATTGTCGCGCGTAGGTATCCTTTTGTTTTAAGAGACAGCGCGAGACAGATGTGTTGCCCTTTCCTTTCCTCATGGAATGCGGTCTTCACTGGTAGTGAGTTGAATGACCGATCACGTGGACTTTGGCATTGTTTGTCTCGCATTGTTAAGGTGTGCAAAGGTCATCTCGTGGGTTCAGTGACCGCGCATACGGTCGCTACAAACTAATTGGATATTTTTATGACTGGTATTTATTGCCAACGCGTATGGAATACTTGTTTAGTGGTATTTGGCAGGTAGTTGACGTGCACATTGCCTTTGGTCAGTTCGGTTCGATCCCACCTACATCCACACTGTTATGGGGGACAAAATAAGTCCCCATCCAGCGCGATCTACACTGGAAGATTGAAATCTTCTTAACCCTTATCATGGCATTGTAACACAGGTGTTACACTGATTTAGGGATATTTTTTTTTAATCCAGAAACTGTAACGTAATTTCAAATATGGCAACACATTCAAATACTATACATGCACTATTGTGTGCAGTGGTATCATCTGGTGATAAATATTGACAACGCTACAAGCTTTCAAACGACATCGGGTCAACATGTCTCGACAGCGTCGGTGCATTTTGAAAATTGGGGTAAATAATCTAAATATCTTATTAATCACTACATGTAGAGAAAAATTTATTCAAACCATTTTATTTGTTGATAATTCAGCTATGTAAATGTTGTTCTTGTTTTAGATTATAGAATCATTTTATAGCCCTTTTTGTGTTTTATAAAAAAATATTTTTTGGCAATGTAACGTGGGTGTTGTGTTACATATAAAAAAAACTAAGGAAAAGCTGTGATTTTTTTTCCTCAATTTTTCTTCATAACTTACCATATAACAAGGAATCACCAAAGAAAAACGTTAATATTTGGATAAATTGAACTTTGTTAAGATGAGGGTTAATTTCAGGCATATATACTAACTTAGTCATTCTCGTTCTTTTAAACCATCTTAACATGTTCCGTATTGAAAACGCCTATAGGCGTTTATATAAATATTTGCTAGGCGTTCAGTATGCCTAGCGCCTTTCTATTCCAAATGGATTAAAAAATGAGTAAGCCCGGAGTGATTTACGTTACTGATAGGGTTTGTAAAGGTTCATGACAATGAATTATACCTGATCTCACCTTTTGGAATTCTAAATATGGGCAAATTTTTTAGCACCGCTGTGATTTTAAAATAAACTATTTAGTAGTCAGTGTGTTAAATCTCCTTTGTTGGTCTTACTTAACCGGTTCACTGCCACAAGCGCATTGACGCGCTCTCCGATTCAGTGCTCGCCAGGCTGGTCGTACAAAATGAAAGCGTAAACGCGCTCTCCTTTGAGCTTGTCGCAAGCTAATATCAAATCCAATTGTAATAATTTATAAATTGTAACACATAGTGACATCTATTGGGATGGTGAAGAAATATTTAAATATTACAATTTACCGATATTATCAAAGTTACAGTCATCTTTCTAAAAGCTTTCACTGACAGTCAATACGTGTCTCTGATACAGGGTTACCGACTACAGTTTTTTGCGACGTAATTGTGATGATTTATAATGACTTCGTTTGTAGTTTTCTTCAATGGTTGATTTTTAACTATTGCGCGTTATTTTTGTTAATTTTTCAAAGTATTTATTTACAAAGTGTGTTTTCATGTATTCTTTGGTTATCGGCGGTAGTTTTGCGGCATAATACGACGTTTATATAGACTTTTTACGGTTTTATTTTATAGTTTATTTACCTTTTGTGCTTTATTATACATCATACAGATAATTTATTGATTTTAGTTTATAAAGTATATTATATTCCACTATATTTATAAGTAAACGTGTTTTCTGTGTCAAGTTGGGACAACCCTGACATTTTGTGAATATTTAAACTGTGTTTTTCTGAGTGAACGGCAGCTCAAACGCCCCACGGTGTATATATTTAGTAAGTTTTCATAATATCCTTTACATCGGTATACAAAAAATATAAATTTTTTAGGTTTTATTTTTGTTGAAAAAATCCCGGCCTGCTGGGTACGGCCATACTAATAACTTCCGGCACTTGAAGGGTTAAAACATCCATTTTATCCATACATTCATTTCTGAGTTCTTCTTTCATATATCGCCACTCTTCAAGTTTTCTTAGTGTTCGCATCTCCATAGCATTAATCTATTTTTTATCTTTCTTCTGCCAAGTTCAAGCTTCACTTCCACACGTCAAGGCGGACAACCAACATACTTTTATCTATTGTCATATTTTCAATAAGAGTAAAGGTAGGAAAATCATTTAGACAGTCGATCGGAGCGTGGTTGTTATTGCGACAGGATTTTGAGTACTTGGGCTTTCGGGATGAATGACGAGTGGAAGGGATTTATGTGAGATTTGTGATTGTGTGCGGTATAGTGTGGGATGAATATTTTTGGTATTTCTGGAGTGATGATGTGTGAGGAGTTGAATTTCGCAAGATGTTTCCAGTTGTAGTTGAGTGTCACTGTTTGTCAGGTTGATGAGAGCGTGCAACGGGGTTTTTTTGTGTAATCAAAAATCGGAAAGAAGTATCGATTTATTTTTTCATGATAAATATCCTCAGTGAGATACAGGCAAAAGCCTAGTTTACTGGGGATACGACAAATGAAAGGCAACAAACCCAGATTCATTAAAATTATATGTCCAAATCAAATTATCTGTTGTTTTTTCTCAAATTGTGTATATTTCTTGTCATGTGTAATAATAAATAAATAAATAAAATATTTGCGACTTTTGATATAGCCCGGTTGTTGTAAATTAAATTCAGTGCTTTGTTTAGATTGTTCCATGTCGCTACTTTAGGAGCTAGTCCTTAAGGGAAGAGATGATGAGGATGGTTTATTGGTAAATAATAAAACACGTTAGATCGCAATGCGGAAAGAGAGTCCAATTTTATTAGTAACGTAGGTATTTATATCTTTTTAGAATGTGCGCGGGAATGCGCTCGCGATATGCCTACGTCTCGTTTCTGCGAATGCAAAAACGATTAATGTTGTACGTAGGTATCATTCAAATACGGAACTGGCGAGACAAGCGTGGTGCATTCTCTCTCTAGTATGGAATGCGGTCCGCTCGGCTATGGGTTGAATGGCCGGCGTGTGAACTTTGGACTTGTTTATTTTCGCTTGTCAAGGAATGCGAAGGTCACTTCATCGGTCATTGACTGTATGTATGGACGCCCACAGTGTTCCGAGTGTGCGACCGCCACACTACCATTTTTTCAATATTCCTCTCAACTCCCCTATCATACGTAAACACGATGCCGAGAAGACAGAACCCGTCGACCTGTTCCAGTTTCTCTGTGTTAACCGATACTTTCGAACACTTGTCCACACCAGTTTGTACCGATATTTAATGATTTTACTATTTTAATTACAGTACTCAAACCCGGATGCTAGCCGAGGGGGACGCGCATCGGCGGAAACATGGAATGGTATCCACGCCCAAGTGCAAGTTTGGCATCTACTCCTTCCGAGACTCGGCGGCGCATTCCTCGGATGCGGAAGACGTGGAGAACGCCAACGTGATCAGCTCTCTGTCCGTGGATGGTGTGGAGAAGATGTCGCAGGACGATGTGGAGAAGTTGCTCAAGCAGGCGGTTTGTCGAGTTATTAAGGTAATTATAATATATAGGGGTAGGTTTGGTTCTCTTTTTTAATAATAACATTAACCACTTGACAGTTTGGCCCGAACGTGACTCGGGCACGAAGTTTCTTTTTTATGCTGACGAGCCTGAGCCTCGTTCGGGCAAATCTTGTTTCGACTTGTTGGGAGTGTTTCTCTCCCGAGCGTCATTCGGGCAGATCTTGTTTCAACTTGTTTTCTCCGAACGGAATATATTTTCGTATAGAATTTAGTCGTTCACAGTTCGTCATTGTGTTACGTCGCGTGTTACGTCATCGTGTGTACTCTAGCATGTTCTAATTTGAATTTATCCACTTTTATGTAATTTTTGTTCACATTTTAGACGTAAGGAAAAAAAAAAGTAGCACAAAAAATGCGACACGCCAAAGAGGTTTGGATTAAAACTTTGTATTATTATTACTCTGTAAATGTTTTCTAATTAAATGTGTCTAAAAATCTGACAATTTTTAGACACCCTTTCTCACAAAAATCCAACTGTTAAGTGGTTAATAAATAGACAATTTATATAGTGCCATTCAGAGAGTGGACTCTCCTCAACGGCACTCTTACTCGGGGTTCGAAACCACTATTATTGACAGATTAAAAATGAAACAAAAAAAAATTGAGTGTGAGATAAATTGTGTATGACACAGCAAACATAGATGATGAGATTTAGAATAGACTAAACACAGCCTCCCGGGCATTTTGGACCCTTCTTGGATGAGTGGTTGATAGTCACAATGTGACACTGAAAACCAAAACGGCAGTCTGTAAAGCTATAATCATAATAATCATAACATCTCTGATGTATGGAAGCGTATCATGGGTTCTCTACAGATGACATATTAGGGCTCTTGAAAAAAAGTGGATCATATCCCTCAAATACTAAATTGGATCATATCCCTCAAATAATAAAATGGATCATATCCCTCAAATACTAAATTGGATCGTATCCCTCAAATAATAAAATGGATCATATCCCTCAAATACTAAAATGGATCATATCCCTCATAATACTAATTTGGATCATATCCCTCAAACACTATAATATATTTTAGTATTAAGGCAGTTTTAGTTAATATATCTTTTTTTTCCTTACAGCTCGATGGTGATGCCCAGCCTTCACCAGTAAAACAAAACAAAGATGATTTTGTAAGTCTGGACTCTATTATCAATTCCAATCAGTCTTCCATAGAAACCAGGTCATCCAATCAGCAGAAGGCTCGTACGAACTCTGCCCTCGCAACCGCAAAAAGCACGTACACATCCAACAAGAATAATTATATCATGTCAACGGCAAACTGTATAAAATCAACGAGTCTCGTCAAGGTGCAGACAACGTATTCACCAAAGAAAATGCAGACTACGTCTTCGAACGTCATTAATTCAAATGTGAAAAGTCCCAGCTTATCAGCGCCAAAAAGTACAGGAATATCTCCTATTAAATCCACAATTGTCAAAGGTCAGTATCCCAAAAGTGCTCTGCACTCTCAGAGGGCAAACTTGGCGAGAAATCACGGTCAGGCATTTGTTTTCAATCACAATGCCAGTCCTTTAAAAACGTACCTTAGAAAGGGTACCAGTTTGAAAACAAATCAAGACAACATTATCGAGACGTCGGCCAATTCGACATCTTCTATAACGACGTTGACAGAAAGTTGTTCGTTGAACAATAAAAATTACGATTCCAATTTGAATATCACATTGGAATCTTCTCGAAGACAGGCTGTTTGTAATACGAACAGCCTTCCGTCAAAATTGGGTGACACCAGTTCGAGAAAGAAAACTGTAACCAGGACATCTTCGATAATCAGGAAGAAGGCGCAGAAAACTACTGTCGCGAATCAGAACCAAGATTTCCGAATTGAAAACTCAAACGTTTCTAATTCAGATTCCGAGCGAGATTCGACCAACACTACACTGACGAATATATCTGCTGATAGTTTAGAAAATATTCCGTGCAAGATGGTGACGAGGAGGGATAAATCACGGAGTCCGGAACCGATGGACCAGAGTCTCGATAACATTAAGGACAACATTGAGGAGGGTGTAAACTCGCAAGGGACGAAATTGTACAAGATTAAAGCCAAACGGTTGAACCTTCAAGCGTTTGGCAGCGGCCCGCACAAGAAAGAAGGTGTCACAACACGCAGTTCTTCGTCTCCGGGCGGCAAGAAGAAATGACTAGAAAGGATTTAATGTCCCTTTACGTGTAGCAGTGTGGCTGTTGATGTATTTAGGTGATTGTGTCTTTATCGTGTAGTATAGTAATGTCGCCTGAGATTCCTTGGTTTTATCGTGAAAGCATTGTTGATGTACGATTTTTATAAACAGTTTTATTTTAAAATCACACTTAAATCAAATTTTTAATATTTCGTCTTCAATAGATTTCACAGTTCAAATTATACGACCTTGTTGTTTGAAATTTATTCAATCTCCTGGTAAATTTCTCTACTGCACTTTCAAATTTAACCCTTCCCTTACGGTGTTAAAATTGAAACGCGTGCTCCGGTGTTGGGTAGTGAGTACGCGATAAAAAATTAGCGATTTTAAATCGGAAAAATAAGAACATTCATAGATAATCCCCTTAATTAATTATAATTGAAGTTAAAAATTATAATAATTGATATTTATTTGTTGAAAACATTAAAAAACCATCTGGCAACGTTCACGAAACGGGCGTACGTCTAATCTATTTGCAAGTCCAGAAGATACTGCGGCGCGGAGCGGTACCCCGGCGTGGCTAACGTTTGCGACGATTGAGACAATTGAGCTCCTCGCAATTCAGTGGAGTATGCAAGAGTGAGATGAGAATATAGTGTCGCGCTTCCCGCATACTATTCACCTATCGTCAAGACGAGGCACTCGCAGCGTTTAAATGCGAATTTGTTTTCGATCTTTACAAAACACCTCGATGTAGTCGATAAATTCTGATTATTATTAATATTATTTTTTAAATCAATGCGTAAATATATTATGGAGGAATACCTAAAATCTTAACCTTGTATTTATTATATTTATAGAGATATTGATGGTTATTAGAAGCAACGTGTAGAAGATACCCAACACAGGGAAGGAAACGTTAAGATACAGAAATATTACAAAAATCCATTTAAGAATATCTTTTTTAATGAAAAATTATCAAAATTTCACATTGTGTGATTTTCCGAGTGCATACATTCATTGATTTTCATTTTATCTTGCATCACCTTCCTTTAGTTCTTTGAGTTTCATAACCTAGTCTATACTGAAACTACAATCTACAGTTTTCAAGACATAAAATCATTTAAAAAAGGCCATGGAAGATTGTACGAAAACTGTTTTTATATAAAAAGTGTTTCTGTACGAAAAATATCTAATTCTTTTAAATGTATAATTGATTTTTTTCTTTAATCATACATTGACAATGCTTTCTATTTAGTATTTATGTATACTACTGGAGTATTTATATCAGTATACCATATCCGTTAGATCGTAAGTCAAAATGACACATTTTATTAAGTTGTCCGGAAAGTAATTTAGTATTTTTAAGTCAAATTCAATCGTAACATTTTTATATTTCGATGTAACTTGCTCGTTGACCGTGGTTTTCGCTATTTTCAGTAACTCAGCAATTCTGTGTCATAGAATTCTGTTTATTCTCAATCGATGCCTCGATTTGGTCATCATTAGTGGTAAGCGGGTTTCCAGAGCTGACTTCACCTTCGAATGTCGTATCACCATTATTTCATTATTTTAACTATATATATCTTTTTTTACTATAACTATACATATCTTTTTTTATTTATTTATGTAACATTTTTTTCCATTTCGCTAGTAAAAAAGCATCAAGTACGGAAAAAAAACAACTAATGTCGTTACATCTTCAAAATTATGCCAAAAAAGCTTTAGAAACGTATGTAAACAACGGCCGAAACTATTACCTTTCGTAATAAAATACATTCAGCATGTTTTGAATGAAGTTAGGTATGAAATTTTGTGCTAACGACATCTAACTGAGAAATGCTAAACTATTTTCCGGATAACATATTATTTCCCGTACTCATTTCTATACATACTATTTTGACATATTTTATACATTACGCGCGTGCGTGCATTGTCGTTATTTTAATTATTAAATTTTCAATAATATGAAATTAATTATAAATGAATTTCGATTATCTTTTATTAAAAATAATGAATTATTAATTATTTGAGAATATTTATGTTTTTTGTAGATTATTTTTATGAATTTTTTAAATAAATATTTACATATCATAAAAGACAAAGCAATTTTGCTTACTTTTTAATATGGACATGTATTGAAATATTTACTGTGACTTTGTAGTAGAAAAACACTGAATTATAACGGTTTTTTTTTTTTTAGTTGGTTATAAAAATGTACATTTATTGATTTTGTATTTTGATTTTATGGCAAAATGCATGAAATTTTAAATTTCTATATCCATTTCATAAAAGACCCGTTAATTTTGCTTACTTTTAATATGGACTTGTTTTGAAAAATTGATAAGTCTCGATAGACGACGACAAAAATATATTGATCGATTTTGTCGTAGTTTCTTTGAATTTTGTGATTTTGTGAAAAAAAGTATCAATTTTTTTTTACCCCGTATAAAAGACCAAGCGATTTTGCTTACTTTTTTTTTACGACGACTCGTTTTAAAAAGTCACTTATCGCTATAAGTCGGTGTTTTTCGTACATGTTGACGAGAAATCATTTTTGGTTTTTTTGTAATTTTTATTAATTTTTTTGAATTTGTGACAAAATGCATGAAATTTCAAAAGTATAAAATTTACTTTATCCCTTATAAAAGACCGACCAGTTTACTTTTTAAATAGATTTATTTTAAAAATTTGGCCATCGCTATAAGACGGTGTTTTTCGTGATGTCGTCGAAAATATATTTATTGATTTTGTAATTTTTTTTTTAAAGTTTTTTGAATTTTTGACAAATTCAAATTCAATCAAATTCACGTGTCACGAAAGAACGAGCGTTTTTGCTTACTTTTTGCATGGACTTGTTTTGAAAAAAAATTGTCGCTATACGGCGGTATTTTTTTGTAGAGATGGTGACAAAAATACGAGGCATATCCAGAAACTAAGTGTACTGAATTTTTGTAGGTTACAATTTTTTTTATTTAAACAAAAAAATTACGTGGTTACCGTAGTACATTTGTAAGCTATTTTTCGACATACTCGCCATTCCTCTCAATGCAGGTGGTGAAGCGGGGTATCAACTTTTTGATGCCTTCCTCGAAGTAGTTTCCCGCCAACCCCTCCGTCCACTTCTCCACCTCCTCCTTTACCTCCTCGTCGGTTGAAAACCTTTTTCCACCCATGTGCAGCTTCAGGGAGGTAAAGAGATAGTAATCTGAAGGTGCTAGGTCAGGAGAATGCGCGGGATGGTTCAGGACATCCCATTTAAACGAGGCGAGCACTTCCTTCGTGGCGTTGGCCGTGTGTGGTCTTGCATTGTCGTGCAGCAGGCAGACTCCCTTTGTCAGCATGCCTCTCCTCTTGTTCTGAATCGCCCTCCGCAATTTTTTTAGGGTCTCACAGTATCTTGCAGAGTTGATGGTCTCCCCTTGAGGCATATATTCAATTAAAATTATGCCTTGACAGTCCCAAAATACGGATGCCATGATTTTCTTGGCTGAAATTGTGGTTTTGAACTTTTTGGCGGAGGGTGAAGAGGTGTGACGCCACTGTTGAGACTGCCTTTTGGTTTCAGGCGTGTAGTGTGCAACCCAAGTTTCATCTCCAGTAACGATGGAGCGGAGAAATTCATCTCCATGGAGTTTGCAGCGCCTCAAAAACTCTTGCCTTTTTACAAAATTTCGCACTTGGTGGGAGATTGGTTTGACATTTTTCACGAAACGTGTTGTCGCGTCGACACTTCTCAACGTACTGACCTCGAACCGGTCTCGTTGCGGAGGGGAAGGGTCAGGCTACACAGAAGTGTAGCCAACATGGCGAAAATAAAATCCATCCGGTCGTGAGAGCCTCAGACACTTACTTTCTGGATACGCCTCGTATATTAATTTATTTAGTTTTTGTATATGTGACAAAAAATGTATGAAATTTATTTATAAAAGTATCTCATTTACTTTATCCCGTATCACAAATGACCAAACAATATGTTTTATGTTTTTATATTCGATAGTTTCAAAAAATTAACTGTCTTTACCATAAGTCGGCACCGTTGCATACGATGACAAAAATATATATGTATATACTTTTTTTATACTAGATATATAATTTTTTTTATTTTCGACAACAGCATTTAAAAAAATATCAATTTGTACTTTTATGCAATATCATAACAGGCCAAGGAATCTTGTTGTATTTAAACGTACATAATATTTGTATAGCTCTATTATAAAATTTAAATGTACTAGCTAGAAAAAAAAAAAAACTTATGAAAGGATAAATTCACACTAAATATAGTATTAATGACATGAGTACGCAGTGCTTTCACTAGTTGTTTAATATATAAATGGAATATATATTTTTTAAAAGAATGATCTTGATGTAATCACACACAATTATTAATGTAAATTTAAGTTTTTATCGTTTTTTTTTTAACAAACTGGCGCATTTCACATGTGTTAGTTATCTTGTTTTGTAGGAAAGTTTTTTTTTTTTTGGAGAAAATTAAAAAGTCTCGTGATGTTTTTTTTACTCATTTTTTTTAACGTGAAAATTTTAGTATCGGAACTAGTCAAATATTTAAAATTAACTAAATTTTATTTCTTATCGCTGTTTCGTGACCAAAGTCACTCCAACAACACAGTTAATATACTAAACAAAATGATATTCATTTTCCGAATTTGACTGGGACTCTTGTTTGGTTACCAACAAGAATTGAACTCAAAACGTTAACCCTTCAGGCCCGTATGGCTAAAACATTTTTTCAGTCCCAGGGACGTTTAATTTTTTTTTTATGTAGATCGTTTTTAACAAAATCGTTAAAACTATTGCTCATATGAATAGATGATAAAACAGGACACTGTTTTTCGTCCATCCTTGTGTGGGATTTTTGATGCGCGTGCGGTGCGCGTCATACGTCCCTGTAGGGAGTTTTGGTTTTGATGCTCGAGCGGTGCACGTCATACGTGCCTGAAGGGTTAAATATAATTTCGAGTGCCAAAGGTAGTCTTTGTGTCTACCTTAGATTTTTCTTAATAGCTTTTATGCTCAGTTGTATAAGATCTTTCGGAGTACTGTACCGTGTGGTTTGGCTTATAATGCTGACGTTTCGAGAACATTGCAGTTTTCATCTTCAGATCTTGCTCATAATCATCTTCACCATAGTTAGATGTGCGCCGGATTCGCTTGCCCTATAGTGGAGTCTCAACTGTAATGTAAGCGTAAGGGTCTGTCCCAGTTCGCGACTGTAACATGAGAGTATACTTCCGCGGGAAAACAAGCACACGGCTTCCGATAATGTTGAAGTTATTGTTCATTTTCATTTAGGTGCCGTTTCCATTTGATTATGAGGTACCATGCTGATTTGAGGTAGAATCCGTCACTTCTTGTCTTCCACAGCAAATCAGCATGATAGTCCATAGTCAAATTGAAGCGACAACTAAATGAAAATTATAAATCACTTCAACCTTTGTGCTTACGTTAGAATCGCAAACCGAGACGGACCCATGTAGTCTCGTTACTGTTGAGACTCAAGTGTAGGCCAAGTTGACTACGAACGAGCCCTGAAGATGAAAACTACTATATTTTTGAAATGTCGGCGTCACAAATCAAACCATGTGGTATACAACACTCCAAAAGACCTTATATAATTAATACATAGAACCTCGAAAGCCTCAAAACAGTTTTTATGCTGTTAGCTTTCCAACTACATGACAACCTCTGTAGCTTAATTGGTACGGCGCCTGTCTTCCAACTAGGAGTTTGGAGGTACAATTCCTGTTTTGTCCCCAGAATTTATTAAAAAGGGTCCCAGTGTGTTTTTCACTTAACGATTGTTGAAACCCCTTTCTGATAGATTGGAAGACATTGCCAAATGGCAGTAAACCCACTAGGTTTTACTGTATACAATGAAAGTGTAATACAATACACCAGAGGGACATCTGTTAACAGTGCGATAAATCAACTAAATTCAAAATCAAACATGTATCATTTTGAGCAAACGAACATATTATATTGTAATTTATTTTTATCAAACACTGTTTATTCCTTTTTTTTGTGACGGTATAACCCTACCGGTTTCAAGGCTTTCACTTCTTCTTCAGGGGAGCACAAACAAGACTAAATGCTGTTCAAACTGGTACCGATATACACGCTTCAACGGTTGGGGGCTGAGGGGTGAGGGAGGCATGGAACGATTTCGACCAAGAGCGGATCTAATTTATTCTGAAATGGCTAATCATTGTCACCGTGAAAACCATACTTTTTCTATCGATGATGCCAAATTCTTACATATCAGTAGTAACGGAAATAAATTGGACAGATTAGAGGAATAGAAATTTCTAAGTCAGTACATCGATCTGAACATCTTTTGAACAGTTATATTCCAAAAATCTCTCCGCTATTGGCCGAAATCATCCCATACCTCCCTCACCCCTCAGCCCCCAACCGTTGAAGCGTGTATATCGGTACCAGTTCGAACAGCATTTAATCTTGTTTGTGCTCCCCTGAAGATGAGGTGAAAGCCTTGAAACCGGTAGGGTTATACCGTCACAAAAAGTGGAATAAACAGCGTTTGATAAAAATAAATTACTATGTCTTTAAACCTCCACAACATTAATGCCTTAACTATAAAGAACATATTATAATATACAGTGGTTAATTTTCTCCAAAAAAAATTTTATATATATTTATTGAGCTTACAATAAATAATTGTAAATTTTAACAAACTCACCTATGCAACTTACAATTTGTAATAATTAACTGTGGAACAATTTGTTTTTAATTTCTGTATATTTTTTGTATAGAGAAATGCCTATATATTGTCCTAAGTACATAATAAATAAATTTTATTTAAGTACTACGTGTAGTCGATTAAAGAATTTAAATTTTAAAGATTTATCAAAATATATGAAGCGTATTATTACTGTTTTAATTGGAAATAATCCAATGAATTCATTGATGTTATTTAAATAATCCAATGAATTCATTGATGAAATAATCCAATGAATTCATTGATGTTATTTAATTGGAAATAATCCAATGAATTCATTGAAGTTATTTTGAATTTTAGTGCAATTTAAATATTTGTGATTATTATTTTTTTAACCAAGTTGATGAATTTTAAAATTGTTCTTACGCAAAAAGTGTCCGAGCTAAATTCTATCTGATTTTTATGAAATATAATGAAGAAATTTTATCTACATGTATGGAATAAATCCAATACAGACAGATTTTAACCCTTTTAACCACAAACCATGTTTATTTAATAGGTAAATATTAAAAGACCCCACGTATTGTTTCGTGTTGAAAATAGTGTTAAGTTTAAATGATTAAAAAGTATTATAATAAACGTACTATACTTCAGAAAGTGTAGGATGGGTCCTGCGACGTTTTAAACGTCATGTCTCAAAGGGATGGGATAAAATCGTTTTTTTTTTTACAAATCGAATAGTTTTTTTATAAATCGAAAAATTGTTTTTCTCTAAACTGACGTTTTAATTCCTAATTTTTATTATACTGACTTTCTAATGTATTGTATGATTTGTATCTATCTTTAAATAGGCCAAGATCCACTATGAATTAATACTAATTACGAACATTTAATTTTATGTATAAATAAATCGAAAATCCAATTATTGTATACCCCATCCCTAGCCAATGCGGACTAACGTAGCGACTTTTGACGAACGTCGCCAAATATTATTTGATTTTAACGAACTGACATATTTTTTCTAATTTGTAACAAGATGTATTAATTTTTTATTATTGTTAGTTTTATGTAATGTATTTACCTAAATAACTTGCTATTTATTAGAATCAAGGCTTATATTAAAGTTGATAAAATAATTAAAATTACTGAACGTCGTTACAAGGTTGTATTGGGTCGTATTTGTGAACTGTCACAGGAACCGTGCTACAATTTCTGAAGTTTAATTAAAAATCTCAGGTAACCAATATACATTAAAAAATTTTTTTTTAAGAATATATTTGATATCTTATACCCCCGAATTAAAAATATGTACACCTTATATCCCAGAATACTACGTGGAAATAATTTGTGTGTCGTTCGAGGAGAGAAATACTGCGGCGTTCGAAACAGCGACCTTCCGTACGGAAGTCCAGTGTGTTACTGCGCTGCACAGCCATACACATCACAGTGATGGGTTTTTTTCCGTGACATTATGCTTACACTCTTTTTATGTTACATGAAACAAAAATACTATATAAGAACTAACAAACTAAATTTGAAGTAGAATTGAAACTGCTGAAGGAAAAAAGTACATTTCAAGTGTGTAGTTTACGGACAAAGGTTTTTTTTACCTATTTTTGACAGTTGCAATAAATATAAAAAGTAAAATCATATTAAAGCTAAAAAGTTGGATTCAAAGTATAAATTAAACTGTTTAAGAAAAAAGTACCTTTCAAGTTTACTGCCTTGATCAAAAAGTTTTAGGACTTTATTCATAAAATTGAAAATACAAGTTTATTCATTAAAATCGATATGGTCCCCTTCAAAGTACTCCCCATCGACTGCAACGCACTTACGCCGCCAGCGCTTGATCCGATCCTCGAAACACCGCTGGTACTCAATTTTCAGTATGTCCATCAGAGCCGTCTTCGATTTTTTCATGACATCCTCTCGGGTGCTATAACGCGTTCCGCGAAGCGGTTTTTTAAGTCGGTTGAACAGGAAAAAGTCGCAGGGAGCCAGATCAGGTGAATTTGAAGGCTGTTGGATAGTAGTCGTGTTGTTTTCGGTCAAAAACTCATGGAAATCATTGTCTTTCGCGATTTCAACGCGGTCCTTTTTTTGCATGAAATTGAGGTCTTTCGGCACCAGTTTTGCAGTGACACGTCTGAGGTCCAAATCACTAACCAAAATGTCTTGAGCGGATCCATAAGCGATGTCCAAGTCCTCTGCCAGCTCTCTGATGGTCAATTTGCGGTTTTCGGCCAACATTTCTTTGATTTTATCGATGTTTTCATCGGTTTTCGATTGCCACTGCGTTCATCATCCTCGACCGACTCACGACCACTTCTGAAGCGTTCGTGCCACCAAAAAGCACTTCTGTTTTTCACACAAAATTTAATGCAAACTCGTTGATGCACAGTTGGTGCCATTTACAAACTTGTAAAAAATCGAAAACACGCACAAAGGTAGATGTACTCAGTACAGCGTAACTTTTACAAATGTCAAGCTTTGATGCTAAAATTTAGAGGGAAGTGTCGAATAGATGTGGGAATAGATGTGGTAACCTAACAAAAAAAAATTCCAATCGGGTGACTGACAGCGCCACACGGTGGCCGGTCTGAAAACTTTTTGATCAAGGTAGTATAGACAAAGCGGTTTTTTTAGCTGTTTTTTTATCATTTTATGACAGTTGCAATAAATATATAAAATAAAAGCTAAAAACGAAACTCGTAGAAATGAAATGAAACTCTTTGAAGTAGAAAAAGCTAAAAGCCTCTGTCTCAATCTGCCAAGTAGCCACATTTTCTATGTTGTTGGGCTTGCTAACAATCTTTGTTGACCGTATCACCTGAGAACTGCTATCATGACCTATCCACGCCTAGGTTTGCTATCGTATTTTATCTAAAAGCCTCTGTCTCAATCTGCCAAGTGACCACATTTTCTATGTTGTTGGGCTTGCTAACAATCTTTGTTGACCGTCTCCTCTAAGATCAGGACCTATCCAGGGCAACTTTGTTATGTTATTTTGTCAAAACGCCTCTTCTCTATTTCTGCGAAGTGGCCCATTTCTGTGTTCTTGGCTTAAAAAAATAATTCTATGTAGATGGATTGGGAAGGTTCATGTATAATAAGTCATTGTCTTCCCCTACAACTTTCGAGTTGAGGTTGCAGTCTTGTCAGAGCAAATTTCCGCTCAAACCTTCCACCGCCAAACCTAGCCTCTATTGACGCGACTCCAGGATGTCCTTAATAATTTTATAATAAATTCCAGTTGGTGGAAATCATTTATGGAATGATAAATCTCATTTTTGTTTGTTTCGTATGTTGTTTGACCATTCTGTATGAATGTTTGACCATTCTGTATGGATGTTTGACCATTCTGTATGGATGTTTGACAATTCTGTATGGATGTTTGACCATTCTATATGGATGTTTGACCATTCTGTATGGATGTTTGACCATTCTGTATGGATGTTTGACCATTCTGTATGGATGTTTGACCATTCTGTATGGATGTTTGATCATTCTGTATGGATGTTTGACCATTCTGTATGGATGTTTGACCATTCTGTATGGATGTTTGATCATTCTGTATGGATGTTTGACCATTCTGTATAGATGTTTGACCATTCTGTATGGATGTTTGACCATTCTGTATGGATGTTTGACCATTCTGTATGGATGTTTGACCATTCTGTATGGATGTATTGACCCTCTAAATTCGAGAGCACCAAAGTGGTGCAATTTTGATTTTATACAGAATAATATTATACAAACACTAAATAAACAAATATTTATATAAATATAACAAATAATATAGACAATTTTACTAGATATATGACAAGTAGCTAGCGAAATACGTATAAACACGGAAATAATCTTTACGAGATACAAACACAATGCAGTCTAGATATGAACTAAACTCTATTGTTTGCCACAATGTACATAATACGGGTTAGCAGTATTTGACAGAGAGTTGGCGCACGCATTTTGTAAGTGCGTAGGAATAGGGCGGTTAATAGATGTCACTGTTATGCATCTAAAATTTCGTACATACCATCATGCCATTTCCCTGTCAGAATAGGCAGAGAGGGCAGAGCGCCATACGTTTCTATCGTGACGCATCCTTAGCCTGTTCTACATCCATGCAACTTCTACAATTTCTCCGACTTTCTTTCAGAATATCATTCACTTGATCCAACCATACTTTCCTTGGTCTACCTCTCACACGCCTTCCATTCACATTTGCACTGTCTATCTGTTTTGTTAGTCTTTCTTCATTTGTTCCACATGCCCAAACCATCTCAGCGTGTTCTTCATCTTAACACATCAGCCTTAATACATACATCACTAATCACTTAATTCTGTATTCTGTCATACATTGTCACTCCGTGTATTCTTCTTAATGCACGTGATTCTTCAGCATTTATTCGGCTCCTAGTCTTTTTCCACGTCCACATTTGACTCTCATACATCAAAGTTGACACCAAATACTTTAGTGGAATATCGTCTTAGCGGATTTTGATACTGTCTGGTTCGAGTGTATATGTTTAAGTGCCCCATTGAATTTTTTTCCTATCGCTACAGTAATATTAGTGATAAACCGAGCTTGCATGTTCAAGTCTTATGTGGTTGTATGAATTTCGTACGCATTGCTTATGACTCAAGCTAAAGTGAAGCTAGCTCAAGCTAAACTAACTGGGTTCTAATTCTTTTATTTTGTACGCATTGCTTATGGCTCAAGCTAAAGTGAAGCTAGCTCAAGCTAAACTAACTGGGTTCTAATTCTTTTATTTTGTACGCATTGCTTATGACTCAAGCTAAAGTGAAGCTAGCTCAAGCTAAACTAACTGGGTTCTAATTCTTTTATTTTGTACGCATTGCTTATGACTCAAGCTAAAGTGAAGCTAGCTCAAGCTAAACTAACTGGGTTCTAATTCTTTTATTTTTTTGTAAAAATAATTTTTTTAAATATCCCTATTATACAGGTATCCCTTTGTTATATGCGATCCAACTTTACGTAATTTAAATAAAATTACGTAAAAGTATTATAAAAAGTCAATTTGAATAAAATACTCTATTAAAAGGAATATGTTATATAGGTCATCCTATTGAGAATTAAAATAACTAGTTTTTTTGACCATTTTTACGTTACATTTCTTTCATTCGAGACAAATCTCTGTCTCATTCTGATAAAAATTAATTCACTTCACATGTTTTTCTAATTACATAATTTTTCCAGAACTAATCAAAGCGAGGGATACTTGTATACAGCAAAACCTTGTTTAACGTGATCGATTCATCCTGTAATTACTTCCCGTTAAGCGAAATCGCGTAAATCGAATATGATGACTTAATTCTAATTAATTCACCGTGATAGTTTGAAAAAAATCAACATATAAGTTATATTAGAGGATAAAAGTATTAAAGAATAAAAAAACAACTGAATGAATACATACCATATTTTACGGACTATGTTTGATATCGGACTGTTACAAACTACTCGGTTTTATAATGAGAATATCAAGATAATTTAACAGCACCGATATCCTCCGAAACTTGTATAATTATCTAATTAGAACCAAATTAGAATATGCATCTACGGTTCGGGCTCCTCTCATCAGCTCAAATATAAAAACAAAATAAAACAAATACAAAAACAAATCCTCAGATATCTATGGTACAGAACAAAAGGCGATTACCCAAAATATGCTCACCATGTCAAACTTCTCACGGTGTGTAACTATAGAAGCCTCGAAACAAGAAGGCAAGAATCCATTGCGATATTACTAATAAAGGTTTTCCAAGGTTCCTTTAACTGTCCCGCGATTCTAAAAGCACTAAGTTTATATGTACCCAATAAATATAGCCGTGCAAGGAATCACCCTCTGTTATACATACCAACTTACAGAAGGAATATCATGGCTAAACACTCAGTCACGCATGGTATAGAGATATTGAACCAACTGAGTGACACTGTGGATATAGTCTCGGCACCGCCTGGCTGATATTCTTCCTAACGAATAAGCTAACGCTAGAAGCAAACCTTCTTTGTGTAACAGGAGAAATCCGTGCAAAGTGGTTAAAAAAAAAAAAATAAGACGCACCTTAATTTTTAGGCAATTTAAAAAAAAATAACATTTTTACCATTTTTATTATTAGATTGCAAAGCCAGACTAAAAAAAATTCTTAGTTTATAAAACCGAACTGACCTTTAAAATCCTTGAAAATCGTCACCTGAACTTTCTTCTTCTTCTACTTCCTCTTCATCGTCATCGTTGTCCTCTTCATATATAAGATGGTCTTCACTGCCATCGAGAGCGTTACTTATGCCGCACTTCTTGAAAGATTCAACAATAATATCTTCTCTCACTCTAGACCACGACTGTTTTATCCACTGACACACTTGTTTGATTGTAGGTCGCTTTAAAGCTCCCTCCGGCGTGAATTCATGTTGGGTTTCATCCATCATCCATTTGTTCCATTCCTCTCTCGTATACACTTCAAATGGTTTATTTATCGAGACGTTAAGAGGTTGCAATTGTGAAGTAAGTCCTCCCGGAATAACAGCGAGCATTTTAAATCAAACACTGGACATTTTTATATTAATTTAGAGTATAAGACGCACCTGAATTTTGGAGGCAATTTTTTGAAGAAAAAAGTGCGTCTTATAGTCCGTAAAATACGGTATTTAAATGATTTACTATTTTTTTGCAAAATATTGGAGCAATGTAGACTTCTTCAATTAAATAGACCTTTTCATTTCATCATGTAATTTTCGATAGCTGGTGATGTGATCGAATGCTCCCTCGAGTTCTTTTGCAGTTAACTTCTTAACAATGTCTTCTTGTTCTTACTCACACTCCTTAACTGTTCTTCTGGTTGAAGATCATTTTTGCTTAGCTCTCCTCAATGAGAGTCAATGGTCACCACGTTAACCGATTAATCAGCCGCTTAAAACTGGAAATAGTATTTTGCTTAAGCGCGCTAATTGGTTTTAGCAAAATCGTATTTGCCTTAAGCGAGGTTTTGCTGTACTGCCTGTTAACAGCCAGAAGAAACATGTCCACTTCTCAATATAGCTGAAGTTATACTGACTCATACAATAACTCGCCACACTATATACTGACTCATACAATAACTCACCACACTATATACTGACTCATACAACAACTCACCACACTATATACTGACTCATACAATAACTCACCACACTATATACTGGCTCATACAATAACTCACCACACTATATACTGACTCATACAATAACTCACCACACTATATACTGACTCATACAATAACTCACCACACTATATATACTGACTCATACAATAACTCACCACACTATATACCGACTCATGCAATAACTCACCACACTATATACTGACTCATACAATAACTCACCACACTATATATACTGACTCATACAATAACTCACCACACTATATATTGGCACATACAATAACTCACCACACTATATACTGACTCATACAATAACTCACCACACTATATATACCGACTCATACAATAACGCACCACACTATATACTGGCTCATACAATAACTCACCACACTATATACTGACTCATACAATAACTCACCACACTATATACTGACTCATACAATAACTCACCACACTATATATACTGACTCATACAATAACTCACCACACTATATACCGACTCATGCAATAACTCACCACACTATATACTGACTCATACAATAACTCACCACACTATATACTGACTCATACAATAACTCACCACACTATATACTGACTCATACAATAACTCACCACACTATATACTGACTCATACAATAATTCACCACACTATATACTGACTCATACAATAACTCACCACACTATATACCGACTCGTGCAATAACTCACCACACTATATACTGACTCATACAATAACTCACCACACTATATACTGACTCATACAATAACTCGCCACACTATATACTGACTCATACAATAACTCGCCACACTATATACTGACTCATACAATTACTCGCCACACTATATACTGACTCATACAATAACTCGCCTCACTATATACTGACTCATACAATTACTCGCCACATTATATCACCTGATTGGTAGTGAACGTGTTAAACCAAGTGTCATGAATGCTCTTTTTAATGTGCCTAGTAGAACTACATATTTAGTGCCATAACAAATTCACTTTTATTTTTAATAACCTGTTTTTTTTTTTACGAATGTTTTTAAATGCCATTTGTGTATTGTTATTTAGAAATAAGAATATCTTTTTTAATGTTATTCTTTTATCCGAGTTAAGTTTACGTATCTGTTATGTAGTATGGAGGGCACTTCTCAAATTAATTTATTTTTGTAAATCATCAATATTTTCATTTGTAAGAGAATGTATGAAAAATGTGTTATTAAAAGGTTTATATTTTTTGTAAAAAAACATTTTAAAATAATATAGTAGAGTGCCGATTATCCGGAGCTCAATTATCCGTGAGTTGGAATCACCATGGCGTCTGTACAATTGTACATTTTAAAAAAAATAATTCTGTTAAATGTTTTTTCCATATTTTTAATGATTGTTCATGTTTTGAAAATTACGAAACAATTACCTAAACTGTTATAAAATCTATGGTTTACATTATACCGGCAGTGTTTCCCCATATCCACACCGACACGAAAATATGTAGATCCCGGTGCTTCCCAATGTAATTGCCGTGGTATGATACGACCTTTTAGCAGTTGTATCTGTCAAACATTGAGAAAGCTTGTTCGTGTATTCATCTTGTGTAGCTAAATTTATCGAACATTTCAACTCTTAAAAAAATGTTTAACTCAATAAAAACTTAATTTAGATTAATCATGTTTTTCAATTATCCGGGCTTGAGTGTCTTCCAATTAATTATCAAGGTTAATAGGCGCTCTACTATACAATTGTGATGTAGCAAATATTTCTTCCAGATAAAATAATTAGTTGCCATAAATTCCTAGAAAAAAAGTAATATCAAATGACAGCATTTCCCTTTTTTGTTCCTTTCTTTCCTCCATCTCTTTGAGATGTGTCCCACATGTTCCCAATGCTTTGAGATGCGTTCCACATGTTACCAATGCTTTGAGATGCGTCCCACATGTTTCCAATGCTTTGAGATGCGTCCCACATGTTCCCCATGCTTTGAGATGCGTCTCACATGTTTCCAATGCTTTGAGATACGTCTCACATTTTTCCAATGCTTTAAGATGCGTCCCACATGTTTCCTATGCTTTGAGATACGTCCCACATGTTCCCAATGCTTTGAGATGCGTCCCACATATGCTTTGAGATACGTCCCACATGTTTCCAATGCTTTAAGATGCGTCCCACATGTTCCCAATGCTTTGAGATGCGTCCCACATGTTTCCAATGCTTTAAGATGCGTCCCACATGTTCCCAATGCTTTGAGATGCGTCCCACATGTTTCCAATGCTTTAAGATGCGTCCCACATGTTCCCAATGCTTTAAGATGCGTCCCACATGTTTCCAATGCTTTAAGATGCGTCCCACATGTTCCCAATGCTTTGAGATGCGTCCCACATGTTCCCAATGCTTTGAGATGCGTCCCACATGTTCCCAATGCTTTAAGATGCGTCCCACATGTTTCCAATGCTTTAAGATGCGTCCCACATGTTCCCAATGCTTTGAGATGCGTCCCACATGTTCCCAATGCTTTGAGATGCGTCCCACATGTTCCCAATGCTTTAAGATGCGTCCCACATGTTCCCAATGCTTTGAGATGCGTTCCACATATTCCCAGTGCTTTTCCCATTCCTTGAAACTTCTTGTTATCAAGATTAGTGCTTCTCAATATTTGTGTGTTGATGGACTAGTTTCTTTTTTATTCCGATCAGTCGCAGATCAGTATTTTTGTGAAATGAAATAAAAATAATGAAAAAATGAAGAGAACGTGTATTTTTTAAATTTAATTTATCAGCTGATAATTCTTGATTCATTTTATCAATTTTTCAAAAATAATACTTAAAAAAAAGTGAGGTAGATTTGCACTGTATATTTGTTTTGTTAATCTTCTTTCATTCGTTCCACATGCCCAAACCATCTCAGAGTGTTCTTCTTTATCCTACTCAACACATCAGGTTTAAGTTCACATTCACCCCTAATCGCTTCCCTCCATATTCTGTCATTTATTGTCACCTCAATGTTTATATCAGTATAAAATTAAAAGGTCAATTTATATAGCGCTGTTTAGAGAGCAAACTCTCCTCAAGGGTGCTCAAATTTGCTTAAATATTGATAAAAAAAATGTGGGAACAAAGTAGTGTATATAAGAAAGTTTATTTGAGTTAAATTGGCAACATTTTACTAAAAAAATTGAGATATAAATGTAAAATTTTAATATATATTATTTTTAGCTATCAGAAATTAATTAAAGAATACAACACATTGATTCATTATTAATAAAAATAAAAAAAAATTGTTAAAAAACCCAACATTTTGATGTGTACATTGTTCCGTGTCACATCACTAGTCGACACGGCAGCCATATTGTCTCCTGTCACTGGTCTTTTGTCGTAACCATCTTGAATCTCAAATATATATCTATGGTTTAATCTAATTTCATTATAAATAACATAACATACATCTGATTTCATCAAGATAAGATAAAGAGTAGAATATGGAATCTCTATGACCATAGATTTTTACGCATCGTAAATAATGCAGCCTCTTGCCACCAGGGGGATGTCATTGTGCACTTTCATAGAAAGTCGATTAAGTTTCCTGTATTACCTCTACAATATTTGGCTGCAACACAAATGTGCATTATCCCTGCAATTGCATGTGTTGGGAGAAATGATAGTTATAATTATTTATGCAGAAAGTTTTTTTGTTTTTATTAAAATTAAATACTATTTTTATTACTCGTTACTTGTGAACTAAATGAATAAAATAATAAATAAATTATTAAGACAAACTTAACTAATGTAACAAGTAATAAATTAAATTATAATTACATATCTTTAACCCTTAACACTCAGTTGTCGGCGTACTGGCGACACGTGTACTTGAGCTCGGCTGTTAAATAACCAATACTCGCTTTGAGTTCATGTACGAAGTATATCCAGAAACTAAGTGTACTGAATTTTTGTAGGTTACAATTTTTTTTATTTAAACAAAAAAATTACGTGGTTACCGTAGTACATATGTAAGCTATTTTTCGACATAGTCGCCATTCCTCACAATGCAGGTGGTGAAGCGGGGTATCAACTTTTTGATGCCTTCCTCGAAGTAGTTTCCCGCCAACCCCTCCGTCCACTTCTCCCCCTCCTTGGCCTCCTCTCGTCGGTTGAAAACCTTTTTCCACCCATGTGCAGCTTCAGGGAGGTAAAGAGATAGTAATCTGAAGGTGCTAGGTCAGGGGAATGCACGGGATGGTTCAAGACATCCCATTTAAACGAGGCGAGCAGTTCCTTCGTGTCGTTGGCCGTGTGTGGTCTTGCATTGTCGTGCAGCAGGCAGACTCCCTTTGTCAGCATGCCTCTCCTCTTGTTCTGAATCGCCCTCCGCAATTCAACTCCTCCCCTCAAAAACTCTTGCCTTTTTACAAAATTTCGCACTTGGCGGGAGATTGGTTTGACATTTTTCACGAAACGTGTTGTCGCGTCGACACTTCTCAACGTACTGACCTCAAACCGGTCTCGTTGCGGAGAAGAAGGGTCAGGCTACACGGAAGTGTAGCCAACATGTCGAAAATAAAATCCATCCGGTCGTGAGAGCGTCAGTACACTTACTTTCTGGATACGCTTCGTATATTTAATTTTTAGAAAAATTAAACAATTCCTGCTGCAAACGCGTATAGGTGTAAAATTGGAGTAGTAAGAGTTAATACTCATCTTTTGTTATTACCTTGTTAAAAATAATAAAAGACCAGATTAGAACAACAGTGTTATATTACAAAATATTTTTCTATTGTTTGTATATATTTGCATAAGTATGAAACATAAATTTGCCTTGTGAACGTTTTAACTATGAACAAATTTTAACTTTATCTAATGTTTTTTATCCGTTTAACCCTCAAAATGCTGAACCCATTAATTGACTTTTGATAGACGGATGTGAAGAATTGCTAATTAGAATTTAGATAGACAAATATTATAGCAAAACCATCTTGTTGGTATTCGATAAACAACCTGCATTATCTGACAATTGAAATTCTATTAACACGTTCACTGCGTATAAAATACTTTAATGTCATACAGAGATGCTGAAAATTCGCGAATTTATGAAAACCCATAACTTTGTTAAAAATCAAATTCTACTTTCTATTGAAACATCATATACAAGTGTATTCCTTTGTGTCTTTAAAACACATGAAACCGGCGACGAATCCTTATCGGGAGACATTTATGAGTGCACTTAACATTCAAGGCTATTTTGTATGGACACGGGAGCCGTGTTCGACGCAGTGAACGTGTTAACAAATACTAAGAATAGTCAATTGACATTCAGTAAATAATTTGCAGGGCCTGGTAATTGGAATTCAATAGACAAACAGTAAGAACAGCTGGTTGACATTCAATTATCAACTGCAGGGTCGATTAATTGGCATTTGATTAGACAAATGGTGTTGACATTCATTAAAGAGCCTGCAGGACCCAGAAATTGTCATTCTATAGACAAATAATAAAACACACCAATTGATATTCTCCAGGGCCTAAGGCAAGCTTGTTTGTACGAACCTAACTATCAAATAATCAGGTGGACAACCTTACAATCTTACTTAAAATATTGTCAGAAATATCAATATGCAAGTCCTGCCGTCGCTCGAGTATTCTACGATCAGTTCGCAGTTTATCAAGAGGCAGCTTGTGCGCAGCTCAAGGTACGATCATGGTCAAATGTGAATTTAGACTTGGACACTAAATTATTTATAAATCCATAGACCGTGTACCAGAGAGTAAAAAAATATTTAAATTGAATAAATGTGTCGAAGAGTGCTCTCTGGTGGGAATAACTATGAAATATCCCCTGCTGTTTTAGGGTTAATATGGTTTCTATTAACACTGTAAAAGTTATCTATAATTATGTTAGATGTCTATGGCCAGTTTACACGTGTGATTTAATTTACAGATGCCATATATATGAGAATTCATTCATAAAATTTATGCATAGAGAATGATCGAGTAAATTGTGCATTTAGTAAAAATGTATATTATTTGAGTAATGGGCTTTTTTTTTATATTGTCAAGTGCGTATTTATTGTTAGCACTGTATCATAAATTTTCACATTTCCATCTCACTTAATTTTCATCCTTGCCTTTTTCTATGGTTTAAAAAAAAACAACATATGCATATTCAAATGTGAACTGGTTCCTTGTTACTAGAACTATATTGAAAAACAATAGTAAAAACCTAGATATTTTATATGATAACTTCATATATATATTTTATATTAATGTGATATAAATGTTTTTATGTATTTTCAATGTTTTATTGTAGACATGTTAACTCGATAACCGTCTTGAATCTCCTATGAAAAATTTCACCCACAGTATCTTTTTAATCTTTTAAGATCTAAGGCAGCTTAAACCGTTTGACATGTAAATTTGAAGATAAATACTGAAATGAAGCATTTGGGATGTGGATCCATAGACAAATGCTGAAATTAACCATTCAGGATATAGAATAATATCGAAATGAAGTATTTTGGACTTGTATTCATAGACAAATGCTGAAATGAAGCATTTGGCATGTGAATTCGGAGACAAAGTTAAAATGAAGCATTTGGATTCATAGACAAATACTAAAGTTAAGTACTTGGGATGTGAATTCATAGACAAATGCTAAAATAAAATGTTTGAAATGTGTATTATTCATAGACAAATGGAGCATATAAAATGGGGAGCATCCGAGATGTAGATTTATAGACCAGGCATGGTGAAACTTTTACCTAAAATATCCTCCCAAAAGCCGTTGCGGATTAGAGGAAAAAAATATGAAAAATAATACAGTTAACTGTAACAATTGATATATTTATTTGAAATCAATAATTAAACTATTATATGACTTCGTTACAATTATTCAAAAATAATCAGCGAGTAAAATGAAGTTGCTTAAATTATCCATCAATGTCAGGTTGCATGCTTAGTGTTGCCATCCTTAATATTGCTTTCAAATGGATATCAGTTAATCACAATCTGTAAAGTCTTTATGGATATGCATTATAAAGAAAGCTTGTTCACATGTATACGAGGGTTGCTACTTAAGTTTTGAGACAGACAAATATAATTTGATTTTAACAAACTGCAACATTTTTGCTAATTTGTAACAAGACGTATTAATTTGTCATTATTGTTAGTTTTTTGTGATGTATTTACCTAAATAACTTGCTATTTATTAGAATCGAGGCTCATATTAAAGTTGATAAAATAATTTAAATTACTGAACGTCGTTACATGGTTGTATTGGGGCAAATTTGTGAACTGTCATAGGGATCATGCTACATTTTCTCAAGTATAGCTAGATCTTGGCCCTTGGGACTTAGTGGAGGAGTCAGTGTGGCCCTTAGGCTAAAAAGTTTGAAGACCCCTGATATAATGGGTGTTTAGGATATGCGTCCTAGAGGGAAGAGATTATGATGATTTGTAGATAAATAAAACACGTTTTGGATCGCAATGCGGAAGAAGACGTGTTTTATTTATCAACAAATCATCATCATATCTTCCCTCTAGGACACATATCCTAAAGTGGTGACCCCGACGTGATATTTTATTTACGGGCCCGGCGCGACAGACGTGGTGCGTTCTCGCTCCGGCATGGAATGCGGTCCGCTCCCGGCTACGGGTTGAATGACCGGCGTGTGAACTTCGGACTTGTTTGTTTTGCATTGCTAAGGAATGCAAAGGTCATTTCATCGGTCATTGACCGCGTGTGCGACGACCGCCACAGGTGTCTTGGATCTTGGACTTGTTTCGTTCTTTCTATGTGAGCTGTAACGCTTGATTATTATTGAATGATGGATTTGAATTTATTTACTTCTAATGAGAATTTTTTTTTAAATCATTCTGTCACGCAAAAGATTTTTTAAGTATCTAAAAGATCCTGCGAGTGAAATAATAAATAGAAAAAATTAATTCAATAGTTTTTTTAATGTAATCACTTGATTGTTATAGGTTTTTAAAGAAATAGTGATCAAATCGATGCATAATAATGAATAATGTGAGCTTTTATTTATATGCGGTGAAGGAACACATAACAAACTATGGACTATTTATACAATTAATTAATGTACAGCTTTTGATGGATTTTATTTTTCTCTTTTTATCACTTTTGTATAAAAACATTATACACGTATTATTGCTACTTGGAGCTGTTGAAATAATATTATTATAATTTTGTTGAATAAAAAAAACTATCTATTTCATGTCTGTTTTTTATTTAAAAAAAAAACATACCTTAATCCTTTCGTGGCTGGTGGGAATCCGGTTTCCCACTTTCGAAATTGCTCTAAAAAGATCAGTAGGAATTACGTTTCCCAAGTTTATTCACTCCTGCCATCTAGCGTCATTATTGGGTATTACGATAAAACATTTACCTACTTTATCGGTTGATCTTGTAACTGGCAGTTGAATTCTAAAGTAACACGTGTTGTTTTGTTTGGAGTGTCGTGCGTCAGATACGTTGATTTTTTGACAAAACTTAAAAATTTTCAAGAAAATAAGGATTTTGACGATTGATTTGAGTTCTATAGACATTTTTTTCACTGTATGATATATACATAGCCGGTGATTTGATTTGAATTTCAAGGTAAATCATATTTCATAAGTGGGAAGCAAGCGGTCTTCCCACGAAGCTAAATAATGGTTATGTTTCAAAATATGTGATGAATGTTTTTTCTTGTAGATGGCTAATAAATGGAATTTGAATAACCCCAACCACATGGAAAAAGCGATGGAGTTTTTATTTTCCCTTCCCGATGTTGAAGAAATGTCAGACATAGAAATTGACGATGGTGCACAAGAGGAATTGAATGCACTTGATAACGTGACTATCGCAACCGGATATATCGATGAATGTAGAAGATGATTAATTATAATGTTCATTTTAATGTTTTTTTACTTAAATTATATTCTTAAAATAAAAAAAAGGTTTTCTTTCTTACGCACACTGAGTATTCTAACAAGTATCAGTGGGAAGTATATATCCCATTGGTTTTTTTATAAGTTGCGAATGATTTTTAAATTTTTTTTTTTCTATATTTATAAATATTAATGACTAATAAATTCGAAAAAAAAAATTATCTAAAGAAAAATAAAATTTGAGCATGAAAGGGTTATGTAATCCAATTGTTTTCAAAGTATGCATCCGGGCCGACGTGAGATATTCGAAAGTGTTAATAAGTTAAGACAATCTTTATTATTAAGACTGAAATCATCTGTAGAAAAGCGTGCACTGAGAAGAGAAGAGTATTATATGACAGAATACAGAATGAAGTGATTTGGGATAAATGTGAACTTAAGGCATTTTATTAATATCTTGTTTATAGTTAAGGCATTAACATTGTGGAGGTTTAAAGACATTGTAATTTATTTTTATCAAACACTGTTTATTCCACTTTTTTATGACGGTATAAACCTACCGCTTTCAAGGCTTTCACCTCATCTTCAGGGGAGCGCAAACAAGACTAAATGCTGTTCGAACTGGTACCGATATACACGCTTCAATGGTTGTGGGCTGGGGGGGGAGGAGGGGAGAAAAGCACGGGACAATTTGTCCCGTGCCTTTCTCCCCTCCTCCCCCCCCCAGCCCCCAACCGTTGAAGCGTGTATATTGATGCCAGTTCGAACAGCATTTAGTCTTGTTTGCGCTCCCCTGAAGATGAAGTGAATGCCTTGAAACCGGTAGGGTTATACCGTCATAAAAAAGTGGAATAAACAGTGTTTGATAAAAATAAATTACAACATTTTATTAAGTATGAATGTGAACTTAAGGCTAACTTATTAAATAAGATGAAGAAAGACTAACTGCATATACAGTGCAAAAGTGAGAGGAAGGTGTGGTAGTTGAAGACCAAATAAAGTATGGTTGGATCGAGTGAATGATATTTTGTAAGAAAGAATTGTAAAATGTCTGAGAAATCTTAGGAATTGTAGGAGAAATTATATGAAAGTTGACTATTGGATATCAGGGAAGGATAAATATCCTTCCTCGAGTGCTAAAGCTCACTAAGTCCTGGTTTCATTTGTGACGTATTACCTCTACAAAACTGGGTTTTCATTGATAGTTCTAATAAAAACGAAATATTGTACATATACTATAAAACTGAACATGGAACATTAAAATAGCTGTTGTCTTATTTTGATTCCAAAAATCACGTGATGAACCCATCCCAACCTGGCGGGCTTATTGCCGCATCCAACCAACCAGAAAGGATGTAAAAGTGGTCTTGAGTGAAAACCAGACTGGAAACCTTTTTAATAAAATCTGGGTTCCAACTGGAATCGAACCCGTAACCTCTGGGTTGGGATACAAGAAAGCCATGGAGTTTGTCTTTTGTTTGCTTCACCTTTTTTATAAATTATTCTTGTTGTCTTAGGATATTGTCACTTTTTCTCAATAAAAGGTGATGACAAAAATTTATGACAAAAAATAACAAGTGTCGCAATCTTACGAAATATTGTATTGTATTATACAGTACACTTGCAGCAAGTAAATCGGGCTTAAGAAAGAGACTTCTTCTCGACTAAGCGGCTGCGACAAAAGGGTTAAACTTGAACCCTTTTGTCGCGACCGCTTTGTCATGGAACCCTTATGTAACATATACATATATAATACATCTTCTCCCTGGCTCCATCCCAACTCACTGTCTGCGAAGACTGTTGGGGTCAGCTCTCCTCGTCCTCAGGTTGTATGCTCTTCTGTCGGACTACGTCCCCCAGGCCGTGCCTCTGGATCAGGTTATCTTTTTGCACCACCCATGAATTCTTTGGTCTTCCTCTGGTTGTTATTCGAGGAAGATCCATGGAGATTGCCTGGTTCACAATATGATCGGGTGCTCTGTGTCCAACATGCCCATACCATCTCAATCGCCTCTCCTCCATCTTGCTGTTGATGTCTGTAACACCTAGGCTTCCACGAATGCGTGAGCTTTTATTTTGTATCTTAGGGACACACCAGCTGACCATCTTGGCATGCGCATTTCAGCAGTTTCTAGTTGCCTAGAGTAAGAGTTATACATCGTCCAGCATTCGGAGCCATAGAGGAGTGCGGGTCTGACAATCGTTTGGTATGCTTTTCCTTTTAACTTTACTGACATTTTCGGATCACATAGAACTCTCGTCATTGATCTAAACTTCATACACCCCACACTAATTCTATGTGTTACATCTGCTGCACATCCTCCATCGCTATGGATGAGTAACCCAAGATACTTGAAGGAGTCACAATTTGGTAATGTTTCTCCATCCATTTGCATTACGGGAGTGACAGCATTTGTGTTCTCGAATGGTAGGTACAGATACTCTGTTTTCTTTCTGCTCAGTCTCAATCCATTGTCCTCCAAGATTCTTCTCCCCCTTTCCAGACTATTTTGCAGGTCTTCATGTTTTTCACTTATTAATATGATATCGTCTGCAAATAGTAGGATCTTTAGGAGACTGTTCATTTCCTGGTTAGTTAAATAGTCCATGACTAAGATGAACAGTACCGAACTGAGTACTGATCCTTGATGTACCCCCACCTTTACAGGAAATTTTGGTGGCTTACGAAAGAGACTGTCAGCTAAAATCGGCTAACTTTCATCGTCTCTGTCGCAAGGTGCGCTAACAGTCCGGTCCGGTAACGACTGACAAATCGCGACGGAACACGTGTATGAATGACAGAGACAACGCTCTACAAAGCTGAATATGGCAGACAGTCTCTTTCTTAAGCCTGATGAATATTACTTACTGCCAGATACTGTACTTTTATTGTATACAGTACAACCCAAGGTGCATAGTCACCCAGTAAAACACGACTTCCATGATGAAGGTCGCCTGTTCAAACCCCACGCTGTGCTACTCCTCCCAAACGTCACAGACATTTTTTCCACCTAGTATTCGGGGTTATAAGGGATACCTATAACTTCAGTTCTTCTTAAAAAATTCTATTCTTAAAAAAAAATTTAAAAAAAACATCCCAGTGAGCCCCGATCGTCTAACTTCAGGTGTGACCAGT
The DNA here is from genome assembly GCA_949825065.1 of Odontocerum albicorne. Taxonomy (NCBI): domain Eukaryota; kingdom Metazoa; phylum Arthropoda; class Insecta; order Trichoptera; family Odontoceridae; genus Odontocerum; species Odontocerum albicorne. The sequence continues at coordinate 2,326,608 of OX463864.1, read as the reverse complement.
GATTTGCTGGTGTGCAACGACTCACTCAGCTAAAGAGGAGAAAATAGAAGGGACGATAGCTCCACGGCACAACTTCGTTTTCCAACCAAATTGACATTGGAATGGCGCGAGGATCTTCAACTATGAGGACTAGCAACGGTGAGCTGATTGCCTCGTAGCAATAAAAAATATGTTAAATAGGCCTGAAATGAAAACAAGACTATAGTTCGGAAATTCTAGGACGAGTCCTGTGACAGCTCACGAATTTGCCCCAATACAACCTTGTAACGATGTTCAGTAATTTTAATTATTTTATAAACTTTAATATAAGCCTCGATTCTAATAAATAGCAAGTTATTTAGGTAAATACATTACATAAGGTTGTATTGGGGCAAATTTGTGAGCTGTCACAGGATTCATCTTAGAATTTCCGTACTATAGAATCCTTTTTAAAATAAATTGTTCTTACGGGAATCGAAACCGTAATCTTCAGGTCGGAAGACAGGCATCTTGCCAACTAAGTCACGGAAGTTGCCAAAGAGGTAAATTATTTTCATGAAGAAATTTTAAGAATAAAAATAATTTGTAGTTTAAAATAAATTTATTTAAAAAAAAACATAAATTTTTAGAGGAAAAATTACATTATGCAAAAGTAAAAGGCTTCAAATTCGAAACCGATTTCAGGCAAAAATTAGTTCAACATTTTGTGTCACATTTAGGTTTTTTTTAAAGCTCTTTTTTATCCAAATTTAATGTTTCAGCACTAAAATTAATAAGCTTGACTGATTGATGTGAAGTTGGGACAATCAGATATTTCCTATCCTTATACCATTGTGGTTTCCTAAGTAAAATCAAATTAGATAATCCTTGTGATATTATTGATGGGAAATACATTCGATTGAATTAACTTGGCGTTAATCATTCAATCTGATTGAACTAACTTGGCGTTAATCAGGTTCAAGTTTGATGTAAATTTGTGTTTTAACTTTTTTCATTAAACTTTTATGTCCTAAATTTAAAACAATTCAGTAGCCCTTTCTTATCTACGGTTTTGCTATCCGTGGTTTCAGTGACCTGTTGTCAACCACGGTTCGAATATAAATGGATTCCAATGTATTATCAGAAAATTACCTAATACTTAATCTTTCACTTCATAATAAGATATTTTAAGAGAGTTAAAATAACTCTTGTTAGAGTATATTTTTAGTTCTTGTTGTCTCTTACTGTGCCTGATTAAAAAATTAAACTTTATCGTGCAAATGTACAGAAGTGTGCGAATGTGAATAAAGATAAAAAATCGTTGAAACAAGTTTTTATTAGTCATTTAAATAGGGAATATTTCCGCCTTTAGCTTTTATACTTCTTGTACATATTTTAATAAGGAATATTTCCGCCTTTAGCTTTTATACTTCTTGTACATACTCGTATTTTAATAAGGAATATTTCAGCCTTTAGCTTTTATACTTTTTGTATATATTTTAATAAGGAATATTTCCACCTTAAGCTTTTATACTTCTTGTACATATTTTAATAAGGAATATTTCCGCCTATAGCTTTTATATTGTACTTCTTGTACATATTTTAATGAGGAATATTTCCGCCTTTAGCTTTTATATTGTACTTCTTGTACATATTTTAATAAGGAATATTTCCGCCTTTAGCTTTTATACTTCTTGTACATACTCGTATTTTAATAAGGAATATTTCAGCCTTTAGCTTTTATACTTTTTGTATATATTTTAATAAGGAATATTTCCACCTATAGCTTTTATATTGTACTTCTTGTACATATTTTAATGAGGAATATTTCCGCCTTTAGCTTTTATATTGTACTTCTTGTACATATTTTAATAAGGAATATTTCCGCCTTTAGCTTTTATACTTCTTGTACATATTTTAATAAGGAATATTTCCACCTTTAGCTTTTATATTGTACTTCTTGTACATATTTTAATGAGGAATATTTCCGCCTTTAGCTTTTATGTTGTACTTCTTGTACATATTTTAATAAGGAATATTTCCGCCTTTAGCTTTTATACTTCTTGTGCATATTTTAATAAGGAATATTTCCGCCTTTAGCTTTTGTATTATACTTCTTGTACATATTTTAATAAGGAATATTTCCGCCTTTAGCTTTTATACTTCTTGTACATATTTTAATAAGGAATATTTCTGCCTTTAGCTTTTATATTGTACTTCTTGTACATATTTTAATAAAGAATATTTCCGCCTTTAGCTTTTATACTTCTTGTACATATTTTAATAAGGAATATTTCCACCTTTAGCTTTTATATTGTACTTCTTGTACATATTTTAATAAGGAATGTTTCCGCCTTTAGCTTTTATACTTCTTGTACATATTTTAATAAGGAATATAACCGCCTTTAGCTTTTATACTTCTTGTACATATTTTGGTATGGATTTAGTTTTTGCTTATAATTTTTTAATCGGATTTACATCAGGAGAGGGTATAATGTTTCCTTGGAAATAGTTAACCATCACCTTAGATTTGTGACATTGTGCAGACTCTTGGTGGAATACTGCTTCTCCATTTATCAATCTCGTGTGGAGTAGTAGCCTATATTTCTGACTATGCATCATTCCATTAATAGGAACACTTGCACCAACATGAGGTTGATAACTGAGCTGGAGAAAGTCAATATAAATGGAAAAGCGGTATTCCAGAAAGATTCTGCACATTACCACAAATCTAAGATGATGCTTAACTATTTCCAAGAAAACAACCCTCTCCTGATATAAATCCAATTGAAAATTTATAGGTTATTTTTAAAACCAGAATCCGAAAACAGAAGATGATTGAAGCAGTAATTAACGTGTGGTTTCTAGATGAGCTAATATTGGAAAACTGTAAACAAATTATTGAATCCATACCAAGACATATACAAGAAGTTTAAAAAGCTTAAGGCGGACATATTCCTTATTAAAATAATGAATATTTGAATGATATAATAAATATTTGGACTCCTTATGGTTAGTAAATATTTTTTTTTTATTATTTTATCTTTCTTCTTCTTCCCAGTGTCATGTCAGGTCCCCACAACGTTGAATATCACCTGAGAGTAGACATCTTTTTCCCCGGCAGTCCGAAAAAGATCGCAACGCCCCTTATGCCAGTCCAATCACATATATTGCGGAGCCAGGAGATTTGCCTCCTGCCAATACCTCTTCAGCCTTCTATTTTGCCTTGGATGATCAGGTGCAGTAGATTTTACTTTGCTCCTCTAAGTACATGACCCAAGTAGGACACCTTTCGGATTTTAATATTAGTCAGCAACTCTCTATCAACTTTGGCTCTTTGAAGAACCCTCGTGTTGCTGACCATATCCGTCCAGGGTATCCGTAGCATTATCCGGTGCATCCACATTTTGAATGCTTCCAGTCGGTTCATACTACTAACTTTGAGGGTCCATGATTCCACTCCATGCAATAACACTGACCAAACGTAGCATTTGACTAACCGTTGTCGAAATTTCAAGTTTAGATTATCATCGCAGAATACGCTTCTCATTTTATTAAAAGTCGCACGAGATGATTCAATTCTGCACTTGACTTCAGTTTCTGGGTCGAGGTCTTCCACTAGGATACTTCCGAGGTATTTAAATTTTTTCACTCTCTCTATATCAGTACCGTTCAATGTAAGACGCGCTCCTGCGTTTTTATCTTTGTTCATTAATTTGCACACTAATGTATGTATGTATGTATAGGAAAAAAGTGGTTATAGGGTAATATATACCAAATAAGGTTTGGTAATATTTGAGGTTTTAGACATTCACTGGGGAGTCTTGAAACAAATTCCCTGCAGATAAGAGAGGACTACTGTACTTTCAATAAAGTCGGAGACAGAAATATTTAATAACTGTACTGGAGAAAGCATAAATGTTCGTTGATAGGAAACTAAACTTAAAATTATACACTGGGCTAAACATAAAATACTATATTTCTCAAAATACAAAAAGAAAACATCAACTCCAACTATATAAACTATAATTATTGCCACCAGGGCATTTATATTTGTCATGGAAAAAAACAACACAAATATTAATTTATAAGATATGTATCATAAAAACCATAGACCCATATTATGCTTGAATTGGCAGAGTGGTAAGGATTTAATTAATGTCGTATATTTGTCATATTTCTAATATATAAAAATATGCCTTAGACTGATCTAAGACTATGTCTATGGTTTTTAAAATACGGAGGAGGGTATCAAAAATAAAGTGCACGAATCTCCAAATGTCAAATGTACATAACATATATATGTATACACTTGGAAAAAATGTCTATTCTTAAAAAGACAAATAATTTGTTGATAATATGTTGTAAACATTATACATAATTTCATAAAATTTTATTTACAACTTCCTGAATATTGAAGACATCATTTTACAATAAGAATCTTTTAAAAGTCTTACAGGTTAAATAAATTAACAAGTTATTGATAATTGAGAGGTCTTATAGGCTTGAATTTTTTTCTTAACTATAATTGAGTCTTATTATTTTATAAAAAAACCCTCTCAACTTCTGGACCCTAATTTATAACTTACTAAAAATTTAACCCTTAAAGCCTCACACGTCGATATATTGGCTTATCATTAGGTACTAAAAGGATCATGGCACATTTTATGGCCCTCTGTTATGGTATTTGTAATTATTGTAAATTGATACTTTTCAAGTAGATAAGTCTATTTTACAGTAAAATCAAGTTTTATTGGTAAGTATTTATCTCTTTAGACAAGTATTATAGTGACTGTCAGTGATAGAAGTCATATGTTGCTTAGTTCTCTTGTGTGTTCTGTTTAGTGTAAATTGATACTTTTCAAGTAGAGAGGTCTATTTTACAGTAAAATCAAGTTTTATTGGTAAGTATTTATCTCTTTACACAAGTATTTTAGTGACTGTCAGTGATACAAGTCATACGTTGCTTAGTTCTCTTGTATGTTCTGTTTAGTGTAAATTGATATTTTTCAAGTCTATTTTATAGTAAATTTTCAAGTCTATTTTATAGTAAAATCAAGTTTTATTGGTAAGTATTTATCTCTTTACACAAGTAGTTTAATGACTGTCAGTGATACAAGTCATCTATTGGTTAGCTCTCTTGTATGTTCTGTTTAGTGTAAATTGATACTTTTCAAGTAGATAAGTCTATTTTACAGTAAAATCAAGTTTTATTGATAAGTATTTATCTCTTTACACAAGTATTTTAGTGACTGTTGGTGATACAAGTCCTACGTTGCTTAGTTATCTTGTATGTTCTGTTTAGTGTGTTTTTTCAAGTTTTTCCTTCCAAAATTAACACCTTTTATATGTTATACCTTATATTACATATTTAGTAGATAATCTATGATAGTTTTCAACATAGGAAAAAATTATCGACCTTACAAAAGGAATTCAATTTTTTTATTATACATTCTGTTCTACATATGATGTATTTTATTTCATAAAAAAAACCATAACAAATTAAGGTTTTATTAAAAAAATTATGAGTATTTTTGCATATACCTATTAAAAATGTTTGAGACTCAAAGGGTGATGATAAAGTGATAATTCATTTAAATGTTCAAAATGAGTAATTCAATGGAAACTATTGTAGTTACCCAACTTTGGAAAGTAAATTGTGAAACTTATTGGCAGGTAAATAGATTTAAGTCTTTTAAATTTCATAAACTCACTGAAATGATTTATATCTTTCATAAACTCACTGCTATATAAATAGACTTATGTCTTCCATAGATGCACTGACAGATAAATATAATTCACAGACTCTCGTGACAGATAAATAGACTTATGTCTTTCGTAGACTCACTGACAAGTAAATATACTTAAGCCTTTTACAAATTCATTAACAGATAAATATAATTATGCCATTCATACACTCACTGACAGGTAAATAGACTTACATTTTTCATAGACTCACTGACAGCTAAACATACCTAACGTGTTCCTCGCGGGAAGCACAAACGCCTGTGATCTGACGACAATCCAAGTTTCAAATCTCCTTAAGAGTAATGACTATTATTTATTATTAAATTACTTGAATGTCATGTTTACATGGTGTTGTAATAAAATATCAGTGGTTCTAAACAAAATACGCGTTTAAACTTAGAAATTAAAAAACGCCGAAATTGTGCCGCGCACAGAATTCGTGGAATTTGATTTTTAACGCGGTGTACAGGTTAAATATTTCATAGACTCACTGGCAGGTAAATCCTTGTCTCTCGTACTCACTGACAGGTAAATAGACTTATGCCATTCATAGACTCACTGACAGATAAATAGACTTATGCCATTCATAGACTCACTGACAGATAAATAGACTTATACCATTCATAGACTCACTGACAGGTAAATAGACTTATCCCTTTCATATACTCACTGATTATAGACTTTTTTTTTAACCTGGCGAGTTTATTGCCATGTGGCAATCCCTTACAACCAACCAGAAATATGTTTTTATAGGCCCTAAGTGTTAACCAGACTGGAATCCTATTTAAAAAAATCTGGGTTCCAGCGGGGATCGAACCCGCAACCTCCGGATCAGCAGACAACTGTCTTACCACCAGGCCACGGAGGTCGTCGACTTATGTCTTTCATAAACTTACTGACCGGTATATAGACTTATGCCCTTCATAGACTCACTGATTATAAACTTGTGCCTTTCATAGACTTACTGACAGGTGAATACTCGTTTTTTAATATTTTTTACATAAATATTAGTATTACTACAATAGAGGAAATATATTTAGATAATTTAATAAATATATATATATTCCAAGTGTTTTTAGTAATCTCCAATTTCAAAATGCACTTTATTTTCATTTCAAGGTGTTTCTCTGTAAAAACAAACTAGATAAACAACAGAATGTATTGTTTAAAGAATACAAATGTTTACCTTGGGAACATTATGTTACACGCTAATAATACTTAATGTATTCAATTTATCTTTATCTTTGTTACATACAAAATATAATTCTCTATCATAAAACAGCAGAAAGCAACATTTTACTATTTTAATACATTCATATTTTTATCAAAGATGTTTAATAAATTAATGAAACAAAATATAATTAAAAAAAAAAGAATTTTGATTTTTCTGGCGTAAAAGTGTTATTATTTCTTTATAGAATATCAAATGGTATCAAATATCTTTATAATCTAACAAATTTCACTTTTTGAATTTATATGAGGCAGTTGTAGACCTCAGTAAGGTCTAAATATTTACATATTGTATTTTTTTAAATTCAATAAAACTGTACTGACAAAACATTTTTTTAATACCTACCCCATGTAAAAAAGTTTAGCAGGTCCCTATGTGACACTGAAATATATATACCAGTCTACCCTATGAGAATGTTTGAATATATATTGCTATAGATCAGTGCTCCGCAACCGGTGTGCCGTGGCACACTGGTGTGCCGTGAGCCGGATACAGGTGTGCCGCGGTCAAATTCAATGTATTTGACATTTGACAATTTTTCATTATGTATTTAATACACAATGACAAATTATTTTTCATAATATTGTCTATTTTTCAAAATGTAGTATAGAATAAATATTATAACTAAATAATTTTTCAATGGTCCCCCAGCGCCTGGTGCCAACTGTTAAAAACTGCATAGTGTGCTTTGTACACACCATGGCCGCACCAAATTAGTCATAGACAAAGAAAAATGACCCTTATGCGCGTCGAATCGAGCCGAATATAAAACTTTTGTGTTCATTGAAACAAGCGCAGGTATCACATTAATTAATTATTATTTTATAATAATTATTAAGATTGCGTAAAAATATATGTTATAGTTTTATGTATAGTATGTATACTTTTCAAATAAAAAACAAAAATTTATTGTAAAATTTGTGTCTCAATTTAATACCTATATATTTTAGCTTTTGGTGTGCCACGGAATTCTAGGAAGAATTTTGGTGTGTCGTAGGTGAGAAAAGGTTGCAGAGCACTGGTGTAGATCATTGTAAGTGAAATTACGCTAGAATTTACAAGATGTACTTAGTAAGCCTGTTAACCACTGCACCACTGGCACATATTATGAGGTGCCTGGCAGCACGGTAACACACAAAATTTCCGTGTGGAAGGTTGCTGGTTCAAATCCCGCATTCTTCTACTCTTCTCAATGATACTTTTAAAAAAGAAAAGAGGAAAAAAAAATCCGTTATGATCCGACCATTTCACTTTGATATGCCATCGGATCCAGTACAGCAGTGTGGCTAGTGAATTTGCTGGTGTACAACAGCTCACTCACTTTAAAAAATCCAACTTCATGGCACAGCTTTGCTTTCCAACTGAATTGATGTTGGAATGGCGAGGGGATCCTCAACTACGAGGCCCAGCAATGATTAATATTGTATTACACTTTAATTGTATACAGAACAAACTGGCTGGTTTTTTGACATGTGATAATCTCTTTCAACCAACCAGATAGGTGTTCAAACTCATGTGATAACCAGACAAGCTTTTAAAAAAAAAATGGTACAAACAGGAATCAAATCCACTATCCCCGGATTGGGAGGCCATTGGAGGATTTATAATATGTATAGCATTAAAGTGCTGTAGATCATTCATTCACTCTAAATATGGTATGAAAGTGATACTAGGCTATAATATCTAGGATGTACTTAGTAAGCATGTTAACTACTAATTTAAAATTAAACAAAATACTACAAAATAATACAAAATTAAACAAATAAATACAAAATTAAACGAAAGAATACAACGTTAAACAAAAGAATACAAAATTAAACAAAAGAATACAAAATTAAACAAATAAATACAAAATTAAACAAAAGAATACAAAATTAAACAAAAGAATACAAAATTAAACAAAAGAATGCAAAATACAATTTATTTTACCTATAGCAGGGAATAAAAATATCTTTAAAAAAAGCATAATGTATTAAATACTTTGAATCGAGCCATTAGTCTAGCTAATTGACAAAAAAGCATGTGATCCATTGGCTAATGACTGCATTCTGGACCAGGATTAAACTTCATATGTCCTATGAATAATTCATAGTCCGGCCTAAATACTAATTTCCAACCTTAAAATGTCAGTCAGAAACTTTCAAGTAAGGTAATGAAATCACGTAAGTCCCTTATTTAAGAAAGCTACGAAAAATTTGTGTGACATTTTTCTTTAAATACTGAAAATTTTTGCTGTAAAAAATAGTTAAGATTTAGTATTAAATGTTAAAAGTTGGAATATGGATTCAGGCCATAAGGTTCTATAAAATAAACATTTATATATATTTTTTAAGGGTAACAAAGTATAAGGTGTTAACATAAGTTGTATCCGTTTTTTTTTCAAACTTAAAAATGAGCACCAAAAGTAAAACAAAATTGCAAAAACCATCGACGAGCTGTCCTTTCATTCTTAGCATCTTCACCGTACACTTCGCAAATATCGCGAGCAGCTTTGGTAGTTTTATTCCCTCGATTGAACGCGAACAGAAGGAGGTGTCGAAAATGCTCACTTTCGTCTACTTGACATTCCATTTTAAAGGCTTGTTATCAAATAAAAATAATAGATGTAACGTAAAAGCAAACACGATATCTTGTAGAGTAGAAAATTTTCTTTCGAATGACGTATAACCTTTACCATTTTGTTTTACTTTTGGTGCTCATTTTTAAATTTGGAAAAAAACGGACACGATTTATGTTAACACCCAATATTTTTAAATACTCGTCAATTTAATATTTTTAAAGTTCTTAAGTTGTAAGAAGAAAATATATTTAAATCGTTGCTAACCACTGTTTTCCAAGTATGTTAATTATTTCTTTGAAGACTTGAAACCATCATATAACTGATAGTTTCTCAAGGCACATGTTATGTCAATAGAGGTAATGATTTTAATTACTGTTATAAAAAAAAATCTCTAGAATTATACAGAGGCAGTCTAAGGATATGATCAAATCAAGCCAACATTTACACTGTACCAAAAGAAAAGGGAAAAAGGTTATTCACTAGACCAGGCACGGCAAATATTTTTGCTTAAGGGTTGCCATTTAGACATTAAATATAAGAATGGGTCACCAAATAAAGTCCAATTATTTAGTAAAAATGAAAAAAAATGTTAACGCGGAGGTTAGAATAATAGTGCATTTTTGAGTATGGCATATGTATATACAAACATTTACATAAGCCGTACTCACACATTCACTCTTATAGAATTCAATAAAGGTTGTAAAAAATTCAGGCAGTGGATCGGATCGTAGTTGTTGTTACGACAGGAGTTGGAGCAATTGGGCTTGCAGGAGGAATGACTCATAGAAAACGTTTGTGTGAACTCTTAAGTGTGGTGTGTTTTTGGTGATTGTGTGCGAGACATTGTGGGATGGACTTTTGGTCTGTTTGGAGTAACGAAAAATGTGGGGTTTGACTCATGTGATACATACATGAAGCTATCACCCGTAGAAGGGTCTATTTCAATGACCCTTATATAACGATAGACCTTTCTACGGGTGATAGCTTCATATATTGTAATTGAGTCTAACTGATAATCAAGTTGATGAGAGTCCGTGATGGGGTATTAATACCGTTTTTGCGATATATATCAATAAAAAAATCTAACTTTTAAATACAGTATGAAATAGTGAATTGTACGAAATAGCTAATTGTACAAAATAACTAATTGTACAAAAGTAGAATGTACGAAAGTCGAGGATCACCTGTATTATGTAAAATGAATTTGACATTTAATTTAGTGTTGCACTAAATGAAAAAATCCTTAATGTAAGGATAAATCGTTACACAACTGGTAACTAAGACTTGTATCCTTGCCATAAAAAAGTACATTTACTATATTTGTAATGGTAATGTGACAGTGTTATCCCAATATTATTATTTTTTTAAATCACATTTTCACTATACAAGAAAGTTATTTTTATACTGTTAATCCATATTTTCAAACCAAATCAAATATGAATTAATTTATGTACAGTGGAAACAAGTACCCATAAAAAATCCTTACCTATTCCAGAATATTTACATATGAAAAATTAAATAATGCATCAATTAACAGGTTATATATTTAAAATATGTTGGCTTGATGAGAACATGTCCATGCATAAATTAAATGAATCAAATCAATATACATATATGTACATATTTTTTAAACATTTAAAACACACATGTTTATTAGAGAAAAACACTATTGTATGTGTAAGAAGTGTCAATTTGTTGAACTATTTTCTTTATTATGTTACGCTTGTTTAGATTTATAGATGTAATGTGATGTAATGTTAAAACATTAGAAAGAAATACAATTTTGCTTTTTAAAATACAAATTTAAAAAATGGGGACTAACATTAGTATAGAATATTTTCCGGAGTTGTTGCCTTATTGAGTTGGATGATGGCCTATGTTTCGAAGACATTAAAGCCTTCATTCAAATAGATTCAAGTATTTGGTAATGTTTTTTGACATCATCCTGGGAATAGAGGCTGCAACGCCTTCGAGATGTGGATCATTTAAGCAAACAACTTCTAAAAAATCCTTAACTAGTGCAAAACTTAAAAAATATAGACTAAAATTGTTTCCTTTTTTAACATGGATTCGTTATCCCTTTCTTTAATTAGGATAATATATATTATACTTGGAAATATAATTTTGTATGCATTTTTACTCTTCAGTTATGAAATAAAAACATTAATGCTATTTGTTTTTATTTGTGACAAATAATGAATTAATTTACTAAAAAAAAAAAATTAAAAACATTTGAAATGTACAAAATTTAAACCGAGTGAATCAGTCAATAATGTGATAAAAATATTTAAAGCTATTATTACATAAATGACAAAATAAATAAAATGTTAAACTTCATCTTTTGACATCTCATTGGTATGTTTATAAATTGATCTAAACAGGCACCAACTTTTTTAAGTTGCCATAAACAAAAAAATAATGATGGCATATTTTATTTTTCTCTGGAAGCTCATATTAAAAATTCGTTGTATATTTTATCACTTTTTTTATACATAGAAACTACAATTCATTAAATAACAATTAAAACAAATCACAGTTGAACCTCGATTTTCGAAATTAATCCGTTCCAGAAGGCTGTTTTGATACCGATTTGTTGGAAAACTGAACAAATCTTTCACATAAGAAGTAATGTAGATTGGATTGATCTGTTTTGGACCCTCAAAAATACACAGCATGGCAACACAATAAATATATTAAATAAATGAAAAATTAACTACAGTTTACTTGTAGTGACGAGAGCTGATGGCGTAAGTGTAAGGTGGAGAGATGTTATTGTTTGAAAAAGGAAGTCACCTCACATAAAAATGTCAGGCGATTCTCCTTCTGGAGTTTCTCTTTTCTGTCTCACTAAAAACCTGTCCAATGAGGTTTGTTTTTGCCTACTTTTAAATTTTTTTGTGAAGTGAGACATGGCATTGTCATTGAAAACATATGTTCCAGAACCGAATTAAAACAATATGTTCGAGAACCGAATCGTTCGAAATGTGAGACGTTCTAGAACCAACGGAGGTTCCACTGTAATTTCCAATAAAATTGCATTTCATTCCTGTTCCCATTCATTTAATTTTATTAAAGCCATTAGATTAATACACTACATAAATTATCATTTTCACATAGAACCTTAAAACAGCACTGTCATGTTCTTTCATGTATTGCCAGTATTTAAACTGTACTTAAGTCATTCTTATTAAAGAATTCTTAAAAACAGGTATGTGTGATCAATTCTGTGTCAAATATATGTGAAACATGCACAAATCTTCGTAATTTTACCACTATTTTAAAGTTTTTGATGAAGTAAGCTTTTAAAATTGTTCCTTCTTTATAAAGGACATATAAATACTCAAAGTATTGTACAAATACAAGTTTTATTTTATTATATCACACTTTTGTTGTATACAGTTAGAGAAGAAAATATTGGTTCCAATTGGAATAGAATCCACAACCCTTGGGTTGGAAGATAGGTGCCATACCAACTAGGCCACGGAGGTCGTCAATTTGGCATCCAAATTTAAAAAATAGTGGTAAACTACAAAATTTATGAGTTTTAATTTAAGAAAATGTTAATAAACAGTACATTTAAAGAGTTTAAAGAGTCAAAAGTATCTCGTACATTAATGTATCTTTTTCTGTTTCGCTCATTTAGTGTAGCAAAAAAAAAAACGGATGTTTATGGTTCTTTTTATACAACGCACTTATATTTATTATAAAAATAAGCACAAATGTATTTTAGTTGATAATACGAGTATAATGTGTATTTTGTTATGTCTGTATAAATAAATAAAAAAAAAAAACAGTTATATACTTCAAGAATTAAAGTATTTTATAGGAAAAATAAATATTCAGGAAAAAGATTTATTTAAAAAAAAAATGCAAAATTCATCGAAACAGAATTGTGGATGTGCAATTTTATGCAAGTTCGAAAGAAGTGTTGATTTAAAGCAAAATAATAATTTTTTTTTTCAATCGATTTTATTTGTTTTCTAATAAAATACAATGATTTGAAGTTTTTCATTTTAACACAGAAAAAATAAGGAAGGAATGAAATGTTGTCATTTTAGAAATGATTTTCTATGGTTTTCCTTGTCAATTTCAATGTTGCCACACCTACCGATTTCTTTTAATTGATTTTAGTTCTGTATAAGGTTTCCTGTCACTCTTCAATAGGTTGACTCTCTCGTAGGCTCCTTTATTAGCCTCGTGTCTCTTGCGGTACATAATAAGTCTGTAAAAGAGAAAAAGATCATATTGAATTTGTATATACAAAAAAATTTAAACAAAATAATCGGAAATAAAAGACGCTCAGAATAAAAATGAACCAAGCTTTTTTTTAAGTTTATTATTTCATAAAACAGTTGATTATTTTATGAGTGATTGGATATAAATTAAAAAAATATTTTATGAGTGATTAGATGACTATAGTTCGGAAATTCTAGGATGAGTCCTGTGACAGCTCACAAATTTGCCCCAATACAACCTTGTAACCATGTTCATTAATTTTAATTATATTATCAACTTTTATATAAACCTCAATTCTAATAAATAGCAAGTTATTTAGGTAAATACATTACATAAGGTTGTATTGGGGCAAATTTGTGAGCTGTCACAGGACTCATCCTAGAATTTCCGAACTATACAAAAAGCTGAAAATCATTAATGATCACAGAATAGAATTTTATATCACATAAATTTATTTAAAGAAAGAGTTTAAATGTTTAGAAATTGAAGTAAAAAGTCGATTTCTTTAATTCCATATTGACGGCCTCCGTGGCCTGGTGGTAAGACGCTTGTCTACCGATCTGGAGGTTGCGGGTTCGATCCCCGTTGGAATCCAGATTTTTTTAAATGCAATTCCAGTCTGGTTTTCACTTAGGGCCCATTAAAACATCTTTCTGGTTGGTTGGAAGAGATTGCCACATGGCAATAACTTCGCCATGTGAAATAAAAATAAAAAAAAACTGGCGAGCTTGATTCACTAATATACTGAGTGAATTGGTATATTTTCAAAATTGCCTTTAATAAGTGTTTAATTTAATGCCCAGTGCCTTGTATAAAATAAATAAAACATTAATATGTTTTTATAAACATTGTCAAGCATTTATCAAATAATCATGTTTTTGAAACAATTATTAAAGAATTAAATAATTTTGAATAAACAAAAAATAAATAGCTCTTTTCTTAAAGAATGAAAATGTTGCTTAGAATTTTTCAAGAACATGACTATATTAAGTTTTCAATACAAAAAAACATTAACACAAATAAGCATAAACAAGAAAAAATGGTCAGAAAGCAATTATAATATTTCTTACATGGATTTAGTTTTGTCTATGGGTTTTTGACCATATAAATTCTAGAACAATTGAGATTTAAAGAAATCGACGTTTTAGGAAATAAAAATAATGCGATGTTTTCATTCACAGGAGACGGCTACACATACCAAAAAGAAAATTAAAAAAAAAATTGTTCGGTAACTTTACACTAAAGGTAGTAAAAATAATATCCACATAGTAATTAAAAACTTCATACAGTAGATTCTCAATTATCCGAGGTCGCATTAACCGGGTTGCGGATTAACTAGGACAGTACAAAAATCCAATTTTTTTTAAACATTTTGATATATTATTGAAAATGAAAAAAACATTTTTTTTTCATTTTCAAAAATTAATCAAAAATGGTAATACAATATACACCAGAACATTAGACTAGTGAAATTGGTAATATGTAACAGATAATAAAACTGGCGAAATCGCAAAGACGTCATCGACCAGAGATCCTAGTCGATAATGTCGCAAATTATTGTTTGTGTGCACTTAACATAGATTCAGTGTTTACTTTTGATGCAAGCTGGCGAGCGCATCACATCACATTGTAAATTTAAATTACGTGTATATTATAGTTAATTTATTACTTACTATTTTTATAAAGAGTAACAGACTCTTGAGAGTCTACAGAAAGTTTAAGAAGAAGAAAAAGACTATTTTTATTATTTAAACTCGTATATTTTATATCCTCAATTTTGTATTATTCACATATAAAAATAAGGATTGCAAACCTAAATTTAAATAAAATCAGTTTTTTTTTTGTATTTTAAAAATTATCTATATTGATAACTAGAATATGTGTAGCCTTTATGAAAAAATTTAATATAGAGAAGAAAAAAGTTATTTTAGTTTGTCTATGGTTTCTATGGTCAAAAAATGTACAAATGACTTTGGAAAAACAAATTTGGAATACTACACAACTAAAAGGTTATAAAATGAAAATACATAGAAAATTTTAATAACATCAACCGTTTATTGGTTTAAAACAAATTAAAATACAATGCAACAAAAATTAAACTCATGCCTATTAATATAATAATACTAAAAAACGACTATAAAATTAATTACTCAAAATGTCTACTAATTAATTGTATACAGTAATTCTTTCATTTATGCTGGTAATTGGTTCCAAGAAAATAGTATGTTAATGGAGCCATTGAATGCAATGTAAAATATATGATACTTTAAATATTTAGATATAATCTCACTTAGTTATTTTTTAAGTTTATATAATAACTAATAAAACACATTTTAATGAGAGCTAAACAAATTATTTATACAAAGAAAAAAATTAAAGAACTTTGCGGTAGGTACCTATTCAAAATTCTCTCACTGGATAAATGTTATATTGCTACTATTGTCACTATTACAGTCGTAGCAAAACAAGAAACAAAATAATACAATGATGCCAATAGCAAAAATTTTAATTAAAATGTCGACTATGGAACAAAATTATTACTTAATAGATGTCACAAACATCACTTGATACTGGTGTATATTCCTTCATATATAGGAGTTCACTGCCATTATTCAAAGAGAGAGAGAGATGTCACAATTATCAATTAAAATTTTCAAACGGAATGCACCGCATCAAAGTGAATTCATATTATTATGTATTGAAAAAATATTACCTGTATTGCCATACTATGAGAATTTAAAAAGATTCATATTGAATCAGTAAATGACATTTTTTATTATTGGATTTTAAATTATGTGAAGTGGTCTACGTAAAATATTATACATGTTCATTCTTTCTAAATGAAATTAATTTAGTAAGTAAAATAAAAATAAATAAAAACGATGTAAGTCCATATTTAGATCTTTGTTCCTATATCTTGAAGACATGAGCCAAAATCTGCCATTTCTGTGTTTACATTTATTTTTTTTTTTTGGTGGTATTAGTGATCAAAGATCACGGCAATATGGCATTATATGACTAGCGTACAATTAAATTTTTTATATGCAAGAAATATAACCTTGATTTTGTATTCTGGAAAAAATTCTCTATTAAATTAATCATAAAAAAAAATATTCAGTGGAATATTTCATGTGAGAATATAACGTAATATACAAAAAATTAATCAAACATAGATTAATTAATTCAGTTTCTTTTGAAAGGACTCCAAATATTTACAATTATAAAACATTTTGAGTAATATTAATTGTCAAAAATTATTTTTATATTACTTAGTGTGGAACTAAGAAATTTGTATATTACTAAGTGTGGAACTAAGGAATTTGTATAATACTAAGTGTGGAACTAAGAAATTTGTATATTACTAAGTGTGGAACTAAGAAATTTAAGTTATACTATAAAATCTAAAAGCAATATATGAAAAGCATAATCAATGGAACTTAATATAAGAATATCAATGAATGTTAAATATTGTAGTTTTTTTAACCATACTTAATAAATTTATCATATGCTTTAACCGGCTGTTGTCTGGTTAAGGTTATAGTCTCGTGAGCTTAGCCGAGCTGAAACCAATTACAGTTGTCATAAATTGAGAAAATAAATTATTTTCTCAATTGATGACAACTTAAGCTTTGAAAAAAAAAAAACAATCCTACAGATAAAATAAATTGTAATGAAGTTATAAATTATATTTCAACAAAATCCTGACATGTGTGTGTATGTAGACCAGACATTTTTTTAATGATTTTATAGAGTATGTTTTAAGAGATGTGTTTTTCAAGTAAAGTTCGTTTTGAAATTAGAAAAAGACTTTGAAAAGTAAAAATAATTTACAAGAAACCTACAGATTTACATTATTTTTCCATACCATTGACTTCCATATATTTTTGACACTGTTTCATTAGTTTTCTTTTTCCACTGTCAAAAAACTCCCCCGTCAGTAATCGAACCATGCATTAACCACTTAATGCCTTTGAACGAGACCCTCTCGTGCTCCAAATGCGTTCCAATTTCCGCTATCCCGAGTCACGCTCGCTTGTCTCCACTTGCAGTGTTCTAATTTTAGCTAACACGCGTAACACTCGCAGGTCGTTTGCGTTTTATTTATTCATTGTAAATTTGCCTGCAGTTGTGAGTGGTCACGTTTTGTTTTGCTTATTTCGTATTTACGATATTGTGTTCGTATTTACGTAGGTCTACGAGTATGTTTAACACCATGCGTTCAAATCTACCATACCAAATTGAATTTTTAATTTTACTTCATTTTTTTTAAATTAAAATATGTTTAAATTGTTACGTTTCAATTGAAAAATATATAAACTTCAAATAAAACACAAAAAAATACTTGATGTTTTTTTAAACTCTCTTTGTAAAAAACCACATTAAGTGGTTAAAACTGATTTTCAGTTTATCATCATTTTCAAAACGCTGCGATGCAAACCATCTTTAAATGCTTACATAGCTGGTAACATCTGCCTAACCTTAGTTTAACTATAGTTCGGAAATTCTAGGATGAGTCCTGTGACAGCTCACAAATTTGCCCCAATACAAACTTATGTAATGTATTTACCTAAATAACTTGCTTTTTATTATAATTGAGGCTTATATTAAAGTTGATAAAATAATTAAAATTACTGAACATCGTTACAAGGTTGTATTGGGGCAAATTTGTGAGCTGTCACAGAACTCATCCTAGAATTTCCGAACTATAATAACATTTGGTCTATAAACTTCAGCAGCAATATTGATTTTTGCAAACAAAAACTATACTATATCACATTACGAATCTCTCAGTTGGTGGGATGGTTTATTGTTGCACTCATTGTAAATTACTCATGCAATATCGAACACGAACATGACTGTGACAAAATGGCTGACAGCAAACTACTGAGTTATATAAAGATACAGACACACGATTCCCCTTCTTAACTTCAATTGGTAGTAATTTCAAAACGAATCTTATTTAAAAAATACACATTATATAAACACTATGTGTAAGCAAATAATCAACAACTGCATATGTCCAAATGTCAAGTGAAATCATCTTTGAACTTTTAAGTTAAGCATCTTAAGCATTAAGTAAAGTATACTGAATCGAAATGAGCCATTGCGCTGTTTTTTTGCTTAAAATAATGAAACAGAATCAAAATTGAATCTCAATTATATTTTTTATGTAGTTACTAACTTTTTATTTACAAGGGCAGTATAGACTGAAACTGATTACCAAAATATATTGATACAAATATTATGAAATAGATTAATTTCACAGTTTTAAAATTAAGGACCTGAGAGAATTACACAATATAAAATCGGTTGTACTTACATCCGTAAGAATATGTTTTGTTATAGTTATGGTTTAATATTTGAATTTTTAGTATACAAGTAATGGTTTAGTATTGTTATCTTCTAACAAGTAAATTATTGTCATACGGTTTAGTTCAATAAATAAGAATGGATCCAAAAATAGAGTGCTTAATATTTATGCAACAGCATGAGAGATAAACAGCAGAGGGCGCCAACGAGCATCATGTTGCACATGCTCAGAAAATACGAATTTTTCGACAAGTGCAACAACAGCAAGAGACTGAAGATAAAGTTAATTAGTGTCGTGCTGCGGAAGTTCAAAGAAAGCTTGATTTTCGACAAGTGCAACAACAGCTATAGACTGAACAGGAAGCCTTGAAAAGAAGGCTTGAAGTTTGTCATGAACTTTAATGAGAACAGAGTCGAAATTCTTAACTGTGGCTCGATGAATACTTAATGTCACTTCTGTCATTCTCTCAATTTTGCAAAGAGATCTACTGACAAAACATTAAAATATAACTGCTATAAAGAAACTGTACTTCTTGAAGATGAAAATGAGCCACGACGTCAATTCCCTCAGCTTTTGATGGAGTTGTTAATCAATCTAGATTTTCCAGACTACTAAAACTTATTCGTCAATTCCCTCAGCTTTTGATGGAGTTGTTAATCAATTTAGATTTTCCAGACTACTAAATTTTTTCAGCCGTTTTTACTTTTCAAGCTTATTTAAATCCGAACTAATTTGTACTCCTAATATGTTTTTTAATTGAGATGAGTTGGTGAGTTTTTAGTGTTTATATTTTTTTTAATTAAGATTAATTTTCTGTGTTGATACTTTTTGATTAAGTTCAGATTGTCAACTGTGAATTTGTGGTAGAATTCCATAATGTTTTTTTTTTTAATTTAATTATAACAAAAGTCCTGATATCTTTCCCTTTTTTATCAAGACCATAAACATATTTTAGTTTATCTTATATCTTATTTTGTGATATGAATATGACTGAGTGTTATTTATTTATTTTATATTGCAAATACAATCTGGCAGGTTTATTGCCAGGCGGCAATCTCTTCCAACCAACCAGACAAAAGTAAATGAAGCAAGTTACATGGTCGCATAAATCATTCAAATGACTATCCATCTCCACGAAATCCATAAACATATACGTGAGCACATGCCCACGAACCCCACAAAGACGGACAGTCACCCGAACATTATTTTTCATATAAAGTGAGATATCATCAATCAAAAGGAAAAGAAGGGATGGTGGAGAGGAAAGGAAAAGAAAAATCAGGAATGAAACACGGTATTTTACTGACTAGAAATCAAGAGGTTTTTCAGTCGCTTTTTAAAGCATGCCAAGGACGGAGCGAGTCTTATATTGGTTTGTAACTGATTCCAGAGTCTCACTGCATGGACAGTAAAGGAAGACGTAAAGAAAGAGGAGGGGTGAACTGGAAAGGCCAATAAACAATCTCTGTTTGAGCGTAGCGCTAATCCATGATTGGAAAGATGCTGAAAATTCTCGGCGAGTGTTATTCTCCCAGGTTCTTAAAATACTTTTAAAAATAGTGCCATAAATAATATAGTTTAAAAATCGTTTAGCTTTTTAGATTTAAATCATAAATTAAGATAATAATCATTGTAAATTCGGAAAAATTTATAAAGAAAAAATATAATTGAAACACACTGAATGAAATAGTTATGCTCGTTTCGAGAAGCCAAATAGCAATAGAAATATTGAAATCGATTAAATATAAATTCGACTATCATCTTATGAAAAAATAAAAATAATATTTTTGAATTAATTGTAGTGTAAAAGAATCAATCACTCAATCAATTCAGATATAACACTGAGATCAACTTAAATATATAATTAATAAATTCCAAATATTGAATAACATTAGACAAAAGCTGACTCGAATTCTCATTATATATTTTAACAATTTGTCACCACTTTGTGTTTGAAAATTTCAAAGCTTTACAGCTACTATTTAATTAAAAAAAATGTTGCACTGTTACTAGTGCTACATTTTCAAAGAGTGTGAATATGACTTTAGTATAAAGTTACATCAAAGGGGACAAAATTTATTTAAGATTTTTTCCATTTCTTTCACTGGATCGACTTTCAATCCATTTCTTTCACTGGATCCTCTCTCTCTCTCTCTCTTTGAATAATGGCCGTGAACTCCTATATATGAAGGAGTATACGCCAGTGTCGAGTGACTGGACCCTTTTTTCATATATACTAATCTAAATATTTTTTTTATCTAAGGATTTAAATGTTATCTAACTGGACACTGGCGTATACTCCTCCATATATAGGAGTTCACGGCCATTATTCAAAGAGAGAGAGAGAGAGAAATGTTATCTATGCACTATAGTTCCAAAATATTGATGTATAATTTAAACTTAGAACTAGAAAATATTTGAGTGAAAACATTGATTTGGCTATAGACAAACTTAAAATAATATATAATATAAAAAATAAGCAAAAAAAAGTGTGAAATAATCAAAATTAGAAAGAGAGAGAAATAAAGATAAATCAATGTTTCTCAAACATTTTTCATACAGTATCCCAAAATCAAGATCTATTTTATTATCACAATAATGTTTTTTTAATATAATATACTAAGTACAGTACCTCGGTGGTTATTAATACACATCGAGCTTAAGAAAGAGACTGTCGGCTAACTTCGGCTTTGTAGAGCGTCATCTCTGTCATTCATATACGTGTTCCGTCGCGATTTGTCAGTCGTTGTCAAGCGACAGAGACGACGCTCTACACAGCCGAAGTTAGCCGATTATGTCCGACAGTTTCTTTCTTAAGCCCGATGTGTATTATTTACCGCCGGGTACTGTAATATTAAAGTCGTAAATTTTAATAAAACACAATTTATAAAGGAAATGAGTTTATAGAAAGATGCAACAACATTGACATTTTAAGTATAGGATTAAAAAAAAAAAAACTTCACCTGGCGAGTTTATTGCCATGTGGCAATCTCTTTCAACCAACCAGAGAGATGTTTTAATGGGCCATAAGTGAAAACCAGACTGGAATGCCATTTAAAAAAAATCTGGATTCCAACGGGGATCGAACCCGCAACCTCCGGATCGGTAGACGAGCGTCTTACCACTAGGCCATGGAGGTCGTCAATATTCAAAGTGCCACAATGTTTTTTTATCGTATACTATACCATGCACTAAACGCAGTTTGAACAAAACTGCAACAGGCATCTGTTATAAAATTTTTGTTATAATCAAAATAAAATTGTTGCTAGTGACAAAAAAAAATAATGAAAAATAAACAAGTGTTCTTATCACAGAAAAATATATCTCAAGATGAAAATTTTGCTAGTATATTTTAATATAAATAAATCTTTATCCATGATTAATTAATTAATTACATTTAATTTTAAAAAATTACTTTTTTATTAAAATAGGAATGTGAGATTTTAAATCTATAAATTTTTATCACATTTATCTTATAATACTAAATTACGCTTCTTCCAGGCATTATGTACCAAGCATTGGGGTAATTTTACGAGTGCACTAAACAGAATTCATTTCACAAAGTACACACACACACACACACACACACACACACACACACACACACACACACACACACACACATACATATATATATATATATATATATATATATATATATATATATATATATATATATATATATATATATATATATATATATATATATATATATATATATATATATATATATATATATATATATATATATATATATATATATATATATATATATATATATATATATATATATATATATATATATATATATATATATATATATATATATATATATATATATATATATATATATATATATATATATATATATATATATATATATATATATATATATATATATATATATATATATATATATATATATATATATATATATATATATATATATATATATATATATATATATATATATATATATATATATATATATATATATATATATATATATATATATATATATATATATATATATATATATATATATATATATATATATATATATATATATATATATATATATATATATATATATATATATATATATATATATATATATATATACGAGGTAATAAAGTTCTTCAGAGAATACCATGAACCAGAAATAAGAGCGTTAGGGGCAAAGCAATTAGATAGATAGATATAGTTTCAAACTGAATTCAGAAGGCAAGTAATCGACAACGTGGCATGTGAAGACAGACTTTTACCCGGTAGTTTGTGGACTAAGGTTAATTGGGAGATAGGTTGATATAACAGACAGATATATACAAAAGATCCTTGATTGACGACTGAAAACTAGAAACAAGAGCATTTACAAGTCAGGTATGATGGGTTGACAACATTAATAAAATAACCAGGATAGTTTAGAAGCAGAGTGACTAATCCAGAGAATTATGAATTACTAAAACTTGGCATTTTTTAAGAATATTTCCATACAATTATTTTTTACATACATGGTTTGACACACAAAAGTTTAAACCAAGGATATATCGATTAAGCACATAGGACTCTTAGGCCATGGAAGCTTAAATGGCTATTATTTTAACTTCAAACCTGCCTATTTGCCTTGTTGTACAATAATTTTTACGGCCATCTGGATCAAGCCTCAGATCACATTTTGTGGTACTATGATAATCACGATAATAATTTCCGAAGGGATCTCCACTCAACTTTACACCGATAATAATTTCCGAAGGGATCTCCACTCAGCTTTACACTGATTTATCTTCGGACCGATTGGCTACTCTGATCGAAGGATAGTTTTGCTGTATTAAAAATTTTCTGTGAAAATACTGGCAACTAACTAGGCTATTTAAACTCCAGATTTTAAGCCATTTGATAAGTATATTTACTGCGCAGTAAATATACTTATAAATGACTTAAAATGACTCGCCGCGCGGCGAGTCATTTTCTTTCTCCTGTGACGTTCGGACCTTAAGTCCGTCGATGCTACTATTTTTTTCACACTAAGGTGTGTCGTGTCACCACCAGAGAAGGAATAAAGGGCAGTTCCTTCTTCGTAACTACATGACGTCGCACTCACAAGAATATTTTAATTCTTGTGCAGATCGAGCTGGAAAGGCACTTATTTTGTCCTCCATAACAGCGTGAGTAGTGGTGGAATCGAATTGAACTGAATAAATGTTAATTTTTTATGAAATGAAAACAACGATGGAAAAAAATAAGGACTGACACGAGCACAAAATAAATATGGTACAAAAAGAGAATGATCTATAAAATTTAATGAGGACCTTATACAATTACCTCAACCATGCTGAGTTTAGAGCCATACTAAATAAATCTTCCTAACTTATGGTGATTAATGCTGAGATTGGAGCTATACTTAATAAATTTAGTCATAAATAATCTTCCTAGCCATATGATTAATGCTGAGATTGGAGCCATATTTAATAAATTTAGTCATAAATAATCTTCCTAAGCGTATGGTAATTAATGCTGAGATTAGAGCTATACTAAATAAATTTAGTCATAAATAATCTTCCTAACCATATAGTGATTAAAACTAACAAAGACATTGAAGTTATGTTAAAATTCCTATTCCAGAATCAGATATACCCCTAAAGCAAAAATTGGTGATCCTTATGTGAATGTCAGTACAGCACGGTTGGTTTATTGCCATGTGGCAATATCTTCTAACCTACCAGAAAGATGTTTAAGAAACCTTGAGTGTAAACCAGACTTTTCAATCTTTGGCATCCTTCAATAAATACTAATTGGTGATTCAGACACATTGAAGATATTAAAAAAGGTAATTAAAAAATCTAGGTACTAAGGGAAACCAAGCCATAGAAAATATATTAAACCTGACCATGTATAGATAGAGCCATACAAAATATATTAAACCTGACCATATTAATATTAGAACCATACAAAAGTCAACTCAAGCATAATGAGTATAGATAGAGCAATACAAAACATATTAAACCTTATCATATTGGGATTAGAATTATTCAAAACTCAACCCAACCATGAGTATAGATGGAGCCATACAAAATATATTAAACCTGACCATATTGAGATTAGAAACATACAAAAGTCAACTCAAGCATAACCCTTTCAGACCCGGAGATTTTTTTTTTCCTATTTCATGTATCTATAATATTGCTAGAAAAAATTCAATGAAAAACCTTGAAAACTCGGTTTTTCAGAAAAGCCACCCACACGATCGGGTGGGTCAGGACTATGTTCATATAAAGCAGTGCTCCGCAACCGGTGTGCCGTGGCACACTGGTGTGCCGTGAGCCGGATACAGGTGTGCCGCGGTCAAATTCAATGTACGAGTATTTGACATTTTACAATTTTTCAATATGTATTTAATACACAATAACTGGTGCCAACTGTTGAAAACTGCGTAGTGTGCTTTGTACACACCATGGCCGCACCAAATTAGTCATAGACAAAGAAAAATGACCCTTATGCGCGTCGCTGAAGACTCATGCCTAATTTAATACCTATATATTTTAGCTTTTGGTGTGCCGCGGAATTCTAGGAAGAATTTTGGTGTGTCGTAGGTGAGAAAAGGTTGCAGAGCACTGATATAAAGTAATAAAAAACAAATAATTTAGAATAGATTTATTATCAGAAAATAATGTGCACAATCACACTAAGTAAACCTAACTATAAACAATCTCGACACATTAAAAAAGTTACAAAAATATTGGATAATTTTCGTGCGCGATTAACAATTTTCCAATCTACAAATCCGTGAAATAGTTATTATATCATCAAAGATTGGAATATGACCTTAACGTACATGAATAGTGGGTAATTTCGCTTGTCTGTACTGCTTTCTAGCATTTGGATCTTCTTCGTCGGGGAGTATTTCTTTTGCCACCTTTCTTTTCTTTTTTTATCCGGGGTTGAAACTAAAGTTTCACCTATTTGTAGCCGAAAAGTTTGTAAATCGAGCTGTTTTCTTTTTGACACAGCCTTAGTGCAACGATCTTTCCGATACTGCATCCAGCTATTTACTAATGAAAATATCCATAAAGTGGATAATAGTTTTTAAAGACAACTTCTTTGTTTTAATCCATGTTCGGTAGCACTCCATTTGTTGGTCAAAAATATCAACGTCACCCATTGATTTATTATAGTCTTTGTTTACTTTAGGTGCTGGAATATTGACTTACGACTTGAGGGGTTTACTCCATCTTTTAACCGTTGAAATTGGTTTTACTCCGCAACACTTTGAAGCCATGATGACAGCTCTATTATCTTTCCACTTCACAACAACGGATCAGAGACGTAATCCCCTTGTTTCATCTCTTTATCAGGTTTCATAGATAAACCCTTCAACGGCGATCGCGTTCTGCAGCTTCAGATCTGCTTCATTCTCAACAGAATGAACGCAACAGATCGATTTGCCATTATTGTACCTGTGCCATGTAAATGTAACTCTGTCAATTTATCAATCAATGAAACTGTTGTGAAATACCGATCGAAGTAAATACAACTGTTGGGAGATAAGGTTTGAGCTAATTGTAAAACTAAACTTGGTCTAAAACCCATTTCCCTTTCTGCAAGATTTGTGCTTTGCCCTTGATAAATCTCAAAATATAGCATTAAACCATTGGATTTTGTAACCTTAAACTTTAATCCTGTAGACCGAGGTTTGTTTTTAACAAATTGCCAAATGGAGCACAATCCTGTAATCTGTTCGTCAATTGAATATCGTTGTCCAGGCTGTCTTTCAATCTGGAGACACATTTTTCAAACAGCATCAATTAATGGCTGAATTTTCCACAGCTCGTTAATACTCGTATCGGGTGGAGGCAACGTTACGTCTACAAAATATAGATAGGACAGAAGAGTGAAAAATCTGTCACGGAGCATTGTTTTTTATATTATTTCCACTTTGTACGAGTGCTGCTAATACATACGGATCCTTGGATATTGAATGCATCCCATAATAATATGCAAATGGGACCAAAAGGGTTTGATCCACGTGCAGTTCACGCCAAGAGGACACACAATAAACTCAGAGGCCTATTGTGAAACTCTTCAACGACTTAGACTCGCCATCCGAAACAAGAGACGTGGAATGTTGTCGGGAAAGGTGGTTTTGATTCATGACAATGCGCGACCTCATGCATCAGCACGAACACAGCGAGAACTTCAACGTCTTAATTCAATTCTTTATTTCAACGATGTTTGTATTTAGTAATTCCCCCATCTTTGATGACAAGTAACGACTAGAAAAGTCGACAGCTTTTTCATACAAAGCGTCATCATCAAGTAATTACTAAAATAACTGAACGGTCTAAGGATACCCCTACAAGTTGTTTCATCAAATTCAGGGTTGTGATTTAGCTGCGTATTCAGTTTGTCTCCATATTTTTCGTCTAGGGTTTATTATTTTTGAGGTTCAGCGGGAAGACAAATGGTAACATCTTCGACTTCTTTCTGGATTTTCTCTTCTATTAAATCTGTAATACCGCCCACTGAGCACGAAGCTATAACAGAAATCTGTAATACCGCCCACTGAGCACGAAGCTATAGCAGAAATCTGTAATAACGCCCACTGAGCACGAAGCTATAGCAGAAATCTGTAATAACGCCCACTGAGCACGAAGCTATAGCAGAAATCTGTAATACCGCCCACTGAGCACGAAGCTATAGCAGAAGTCTCGAGTTCATCATCTGCACTTGATAAATCACCAATTTCAGAACTCTTGCCATCTCCAATAGTAGCTAAGGTCTCCCGAACAAAATCTCCAAAATCCTCATCCTCAGGCATCATTTCTAAATAAAAAAAATAATTAAAGTAAAAGAGATAATAAATATCTGTTAAAAATATATTTAAAATACATTGTTAATAACAATGCCTATTCTGTAAGAAAGAAATTAATAAAACAATAATAATAAAAATTAAAATGACCTTTTGACATAATAATATCACGTTACTACAAGTTAAACCCGATGCGTACAACTGTACTAAATGTGTCGACGCTTTTCAAACCCAGGTATGTCCACATTATGACATTTTTGAGATAAATATACCAAAATGTAGCTTATGCAGTTCTGGATAAATCTGCATTTTTCAAAATAAGATATCTCCTCGTGAAATCAAAGCAAAATGGTTATTGAAATAATAAGAGTTTTTTCAAACTCAGATATGTCCACGAGATTGTTTTTATCAAAGTCAGACATGTCTATTTAGACCAATCAGAGAGTGCCATCATTAAAGATGGCCGATCAGTCGTAGCGTAGTCGTACTGTCAACAACAATCAAACTTGGGTATGTCCATGCGGTGTTGTATCAAAATCACACATTTTCAATGGGTGTTTTTCAAAAGTGGGTATGTCCAAATTGAAATATGCTTTATTTTCTCTACTGACTTGAATGTCTAGGAATTTTTTTTTTGAAAACACAATGTCATCTATAAAGCAATTCTAAAAAAGACCCATCATTTATATATATATATATATATATATATATATATATATATATATATATATATATATATATATATATATATATATATATATATATATATATATATATATATAGTTTTCAGTGATCAGGGACAAAATACCGTTTTGCTCGGTTCGAACTTGCGTGTACACATCTGAGTTTGAAAAGTGTCGACACAAATGTCACTGTCATAAAGATTAATAAAAATAGGCAATGCGAACTTACTAGTCAATTATTTAACTATAATAAAAATAAAGATAATACAGAATAAGGATTCAAAAATAATTTAAAATTAAAACTTACCTGTTGCAGAATTACTTCTACGTTACTCCGCCATTTTGATGATAGATAATAATGAACCTAGCGGTGAAATTAGAAAACTATGCAATACACGGTCTCAAATGTAATTCGTACGATTGTCATGTGTCGGCACACTGCGAAAATCGTAGTTTGGTTCAGTGTTACGTAATTTAAACTTGACCCGCACGATCATATAAGCCAGGTCTGAAAGGGATAATGAATATAGATAGAGCAATACAAAATATATTAAACCTGATCATATTGGAATTAAAATTATTCAAAACTCAACGCAACTGAGTATAAATGGAGCTATACAAAATATATATAAAACTTGACCATAGATCAGAAATATAAAAAAATCAACCCAACCATAAGTATAGACTGAGCCATACAAAATATATTAAAAACCTGACCACATTGAGATTAGAGCCATACAAAAAATCGATTAAATCATAAAGACGACCTCCGTGGCCTGGTGGTAAGACACTTGTCTGCCGATCCGGAGGTTGCGGGTTCGATCCCCGCTGGAACCCAAATTTTTTTAAATAGGATTCCAGTCTGGCTAACACTTAGGGCCTATAAAAAAATATCTTTCTGGTTGGTTGGAAGAGATTGCCAAATGGCAATAAACTCACCAGGTTAAAAAATAAAAATAGTATAGATATAGTCATACAAAACATATCAAACCTGACCATATTGAGATCATTATTTTACCATCACACCATGCGGGCAGACAGAGAGAACACATTTCATCTTCGTTCATTCGCTTCTGCTCCTTCCATACACCCCCATCATGCATACTATAATAATAATAATAATAAAAGGACAATTTATATTGTTTAGATGGCAAACTCTCCTTAAGGGCGCTTAATTATCATATTATAAAAGCTTTCCACTCTTTCAAAATTTGATTTATTTGGTAGTATCGCGTTTTACCCAACTTCTTGTAAAGGGTGTTGCAAATTGAGCGGTTTTTTTAATTCTAATTTTATTAATTCTTGAATAAAACATACAATTTGCTTTGATTTCAAAAAACTTTTCATTGGTCATTGAAGTATAATGTATGACATTTAAACACAAAAAACAATATCCGCCAAATGTCCACCTCTTGCAGCTCCACAGATGTCCACTCTTTTGTCAAAATTTTCGATGACATTTTGGCATTATTGCGGTTCTAACTCACCAATAACGCGAATAATTTCGTCCTTCAGCTTGGGAATTGATTGGAGGCTATTCTTATAGACCTGGCTATTCACGTAACACCAGAGAAGATAGTCCAACGGTGTCAGATCACATGATCTTGGTGGCCAATTAACATCATCGTTTCCGGAGATTACAATACATAAAATAATTCAACAATTTGTACGTGTTGTATTGTATACGACTCCATTTTAATAAATGTCATACATTACACTTCTCAAATGTCACAAGACCCAGGCAAGTTCGCGACGCCATCTGTGTTTTATCCAAGAATTAAAAAAAACGCTCAATTTGAAAGACCCTTTATCTTCTTCTACTGATCCACACTCATTCAACATAATGCTGCTCATTTCTATTGCATATATCTTGTTTTCATCACTTTTTTACTTTAGTTTCCATGTGCAAAGTGTAAGTGAAAACAAAAACAAGAATCATTAGAATTTTGGATTAAATAAAAAAGAGTCAGACACTGACAAGGCGTGGTAAAAATTGAGGAAAAGCTTTTAAAAAAATATCACTTGTGGCCCCTGACATTGACCCCCGTTAGCCCTGCACCCTAGGAAATCTATCTACCCTGCCCCTTTGTTTACGCCACAGTATTTCAAAATGTCAATAAAAATTCTCTGAACTGCTTTCATTTAATCAAATATTTAATAAATAACATACTCATACAATAGATTTATCGAATATATTTATATTCATGCGCGAATTTGTTGTTTTGTGGTTGAAAAAATAATGGTGCAACTGACCGAACGAACTATGAATCATACTTTATTTTTTTGCGGTTACTACATTTTTACTTACAAATGTGATATCGTCGCCGATACAGCAGGCACACGTATCTATGATTGCCCAAATTTTACAGGGGAGACAAAAAACGATTTTTCTGCAAAAATATAATAAAATAAAAACGTCACTCGGTATTGCAGTTACGGACAAATGCGTTCCACGTTCAAAATAAATATATGTGTTAATGCAAAAATGTGTCAATGATACAAGAGATGACAAGTTACTTATACCAAAAAATCGAGTTACGTGTTCCTGAATTATCGGGGACGATATACAAGTCATACATAATTAATAAATAATGGTGAAATAACAAAATAAATTGTAACTAATGAGTTTCAGTTACAGATTTGAAATCTAAATCTCTTGTATCAAATTACAATAAATATTTTCTGTAAAAACACAAATTCCATAAACATTATGCAAAAAACACTTTAATGGATATCTTGTGGCATTGCTACAAATATTGATGTGTACATAAAATATGAGGTAATAAATGTGCGCCTATTAGCTAAAGTATATTTTACAAACAAAAAATTTACATTTCAATTTATAATATAAGAAAAACATGTTTATAAAGTGCTACAAAAAAAAACATGCAAGTATTGTATTTACATAATACAAATTCAGTGAAGATAAGTTTTTTTAAATTTGGAAGTGTAGTCAATGGCCACAAATAAAATAATGTTGCCAACACTAAAAAAAAATTCTGCACACAAAGATTTTAAAATATTTTAATCTTGATGTCACAGCATGTAGAGATTCGAAAAATATATCTATGGTTATCGCTTGACACAGGCGTATACTTCAATATAGAAATTCAAATAAATATTTATGAATAAATTTATTTTGGTACACCATAAATATGAATGTATTTAAGGTGTCCCAAAAAAATGTATACACATTTTTATACCGTGCCATTTACTTGAACCGCAATAATTTGCCACACTACGCATTTGTCAGGAGTTTAGAGATGAGAAGGTATTTTATTTCACAGCAAAATGATGAACCTCCCAACTGCCATCGTGATGTGGGAGTCTATCTCAATGAAAATTTGCTCCGAACAGATGAATTGAACGTAGAGACAGCATTGAATACTTCGCGCGCTCTTCAGACCTCGCGCCAATAATTTTTTTTAATGGAGACTTATCAGAAATAAAGTTTATGGCACAAAACTGGTAAAAGTCAATTAATCAAGAGGAGCCATGGAAAGAGAATGCACCCAAATACCAAAATAAATTATTCGTGATGTTTTCAATTCCACATTATCAGAAGGGTTATCAATTTGAGTATTTGTAATATCTAAAATAAATCCACATCTGTCTTTTTTAATTTGGAGTTTTAATCGTAGATGTACCTTAACAAATACTGAATTTATAAGTGTGTATACATTTTTTTAGGACACCTGTTGATTACTATTTATAAACAATAAAAATATTCATGCTTTATTTAAAAACATTCTGTTAAGTGTATAAAACAGGATTCAAAAAAAAAAAAATTATGTCAAAAAATTGATTATTTAAAAAAGAAAAAACACAAACTACTTAAATAAAATTAACCCATCTGCATCCAAATCGATTTTTACATGAACTAATTTCATTTGGTTTCTAATTAAATATAGAATAAGTCTAATTCATTATTATTATTTGACGATTTTTGACTCTTTTTTAACATGACAAGAAATATTTTCAACATTTTTGGTTTAAATAGATAAAAAAAAATTGATTAAATATCATTGATTTAATATAATTATACCCAAGAAAATGTAGGATGGTCGTTGTGACGTTTGAAATGTCACGTCTCGAAGGGATGGGGTAAAATCGTTTTTTTTTTACAAATCGAATCATTTTTTTATAAATCGAAAAATTGTTTTTCCCTAAACTGACGCTTGAATTCCTAATTTTCATTATACTGACTTTCTAATGTATTGTATGATTTGTATCTATCTTTAAATAGGCCAAGATCCACTATGAATTAATACTAATTACAAACATTTAATTTTAGGTATAAAAAAATCGAAAATCCAATTACCGTATACCCCATCCCTAGCCAATGCGGACTAACTTAGTGACTTTTGACAAACGTCACCAAATATTATTTGATTTTAACAAACTGCCACATTTTTGCTAATTTGTAACAAGATGTATTAATTTGTCATTATTGTTAGTTTTATGTAATGTATTTACCTAAATAACTTGCTATTTATTAGAATCGAGGCTTATATTAAAGTTGATAAAATAATTAAAATTACTGAACGTCGTCACAAGGCTGTATTGGGGAAAATTTGTGAACTGTCACAGGGACCATGCTACATTTTCTCTAGTATAATTCTGTATCAAAAATATATTATGGCCAGCTGTTAGCTGGATGGCCTCCGTAACTATTAATTCAGATTTGCGAAGGTTTACCGTTAATTTTATTTTTTATTTCACAAAAACGGGATACCGAGGAGTTAAGATATTAAATACACTAGGCACTGGGCATGCAAGAATACGTTTCAAAGTCTCACTCTTATTTGGTTGGTTGGAAATATTTCACAAACACACAAAAAGCCCCTGATGATACAAATATCTGTAACAAAAGAGAATAAATTATTCATAAATATAATCGAAGTTAAGGCTGATGTGTTAAGTTAGATGAAGAAGAGTATGCTGAGATGGTTTGGAGTTAAGGCTGATGTGTTAAGTAAGATGAAGAAGAGTATGCTGAGATGGTTTGGCCATGTGGAATTGTGCATTGATGTATGGAAGTAAAACGTGAACATGGAAAAAGACAAAGAGGAGCTAAATAAAAACTGTAGAGATGAGTGCATTGAGAAGAATACATGGAGTGACAATGTATGACATAATACGGAATTAAGTGATAAGGGATGAATGTGAACTTAAGGCTGATGTGTTAAGTAAAATAAATATGAGTATTGTAATTTGTTCTATCAAACACTGTTTATTCCACTTTTTGTAATGGTATAACCCTACCGGTTTCAAGCCTTTCGCTTCATCGTCAGGGGAGCACAAACAAGTCCTGTTTGCACTCCCCTGATGATGAGGTGAAAAGCCTTGAAATCGGTAGGGCTATACCGTTACAAAAAGTGGAATAAACAGTGTTTGATAAAACAAATTACAATGTATTTAAACCTCCACAATGTTAATGCCTTAACTATAAACAATATATAAATATGAGTATGTTGAGATGGTTTAGGCATGTGGAATGAATGAATAAAGTAAGACTAACAAGACAGATATATAGTGCAAATGTGAGTGGAAGGCGTGTGAAAGGAAGACCACTGAAAGTATGGTCGGATCAAGCGAATTATATTCTGAAAGAAACGTAGAAAGTCAGAGTAATCGTAGAAGTTGTATAAGAATGTGTATGGATGTGGAAGAGGCTAAGGATGTGTTTCGAGATAGGAAAGTGTGGCGCTCTGTCCTCTCTGCCTACTCTAACAGAGAAACGGTGTAATGGTATGTATGTACAGTATTGGTAAGTAATACACATTGGACTTAACCTCTCCGTGCGTACCGCCCCAACCGTGGGGCCATGAAATACTGAGTCAGATAGCGTATGGCCCCGCGGTTGGGGCGCAGTGATTATTTCTCGAATATTCCCAGATTATGTCAGGATTTGGAGTACCAATGACATCTATTTATGATACCACACAATTAAATAATTTATCGGCTAGTTACATGTTTTACCAACTGAACAAACAATGTTTTAAAATTTAAAAAATAATATGCTACTCGAGAGGTTAGGAAAGAGACTGTCGGTCATAATCGGCTTTGTAGAGCGTCGTCTCTGTCATTCATACACGTGTTCCATCAAAATTTGTCAGTCTACGTAGCGTATCCAGAAAGTAAGTGTACTGAGGCTCTCACGACCGGATGGATTTTATTTTCGACATGTTGGCTACACTTCCGTGTACCCTGACCCTTCCTCTCCGCAACGAGATCGGTTCGAGGTCAGTAAGTTGAGAAGTGTCGACGCGACAACACGTTTCGTGAAAAATGTCAACCCAATCTCCCGCCAAGTGCGAAATACGCGGCGTCATCCGTTATCTCGTTTGGAAGGGAAAACTTCCGGTTGAGGTTTATAATGAGGTGAAAACTGCATATGGTGATAAAGCTATGAATCATACGAGTGTGTACAAGTGGTGTCGCGAGTTTAAAAACGGTCACGTCACACCTCTTCATTCTCCGCCAAAAAGTTCAAAACCACAATTTCAGCCAAGAAAATCATGGCATCCGTGTTTTGGGACTGTCAAGGCATAATTTTAATTGACTATATGCCTCAAGGGGAGACCATCAACTCTGCAAGATACTGTGAGACCCTAAAAAAAATGCGGAGGGTGATTCAGAACAAGAGGAGAGGCATGCTGACAAAGGGAGTCTGCCGTGTGTGGTTTGGCATTGTCGTGCAGCAGGAGTCTGCCTGCTGCACGACAATGCCAGACCACACACGGCCAACGCCATGAAGGAATTGCTCGCCTCGTTTAAATGGGATGTCCTGAACCATCCCACGCATTCCCCTGACCTAGCACCTTCAGATTACTATCTCTTTACCTCCCTGAAGCTGCACATGGATGGAAAAAGGTTTTCAACCGACGAGGAGGTAAAGGAGGAGGTGGAGAAGTGGACGGAGGGGTTGGCGGGAAACTACTTCGAGGAAGGCATCAAAAAATTGATACCCCGCTTCACCACCTGCATTGAGAGGAATGGCGACTATGTCGAAAAATAGCTTACATATGTACTACGGTAACCATGTAATTTTTTTGTTTAAATAAAAAAAATTGTAACCTACAAAAATTCAGTACACTTACTTTCTGGATATGCCTCGTAGATACCGGACTGTTAGCGCATGGTGCGACAGAGACGACGCTCTACAAAGCCGAAATTAGCTGATAATGGATGACAGTCTCTTTCTTAAGCCCGATGTGTATTACTCTTCCGCCGGATACTGTATGTAATATTCTATTTTTTGTCATGTGCCAATCGGAACTACATGTTCTGGGCAGGATTTGACTGATGTGAATAATAGGGTGACCTCTGTTGCCTCTTACTTGAAACAAGTGGTATAATTGATGATCTGAATACCGAAACAAATGATGTGCAAATAAAAAAAAGAAAGATACTAACCTCACCCTAAAGCGCCGGCTGTGAGAGTCGCGACGACAGCTAGTATAATAGTCACAACGCCGCTAGCACTCGCCGCAGTCACTCTCGGCCCACTCTCTGACTCAGCCACGTGCGGCCCAGAGTCTCCCGCTTCCTCCAGCATGAGAACATCATTGCTTGGCTTCGACTCGAACTCGTCCACTGAGGTTAAGATGTCTCCGTACATGTAGAGTAGGTCCATTATCACGCTATTGGACCAACCAAAACCCAGCTGGATTTCATATTCTCCTCCACCTCCGTGTCCCCCTGCTATCGTTGCATCGTACTACGAAATAAGAAAGATTGTTAAAAAAAGATTTATAGAAAATTTCATCTCTAACTTTGTGGAACTCCATATTGAAATATTTAACAAGAAATTACAGTACACGGCGGTACGTAATACACATCGGGCTTAAGAAAGAGACTGTCGTCCATAATCGGCAAACTTCGGCTTTGAAGAGCGTCGTCTCTGCCATTCATACACGTGTTCCGTCGCGATTTGTCAGTCATTGTCAAGCGTTCTAGGGACAGAGACGACGCTCTACAAAGCTGAAATTAGCTGGTTATGTCCAGCAGTTTCTTTCTTAAGCCCGCAGTTTCTTTCTTAAGCTGGGCACGTTGGACGCAGAGCACCTGATCACATTGTGAACCAGGTAATCTCCGTGGATCTTCCTCGAATAACAACCAGAGGAAGACCAAAGAATTCATGGGTGGTGCAAAAAGATAACCTGATGCAGAGGCACGGCCTGGGGGACGTAGTCCGAGACAGAAGAGCATACAACCTGAGGACGAGGAGAGCTGACCCCAACAGTCTTCGCAGACAGTGAGTTGGGATGGAGCCAGGGAGAAGAAGTTTCTTTCTTAAGCGCGATGTGTATTATTTACCGCCGGGTATTGTACTTTGTTACAATAAAAAAAGAATTATTCCACTTAATCCCCGTTATACATGTTTCTACCTTCTATCTCGAGGCACTCTTCAGGTGGAACGAGAGACTAGAGACAGGAGGTAGAAACACATGTGCGGGGATTAATGTAATTAGTGAAAAAATAAAGTCATTTATTGTTGAATATTGTTAAAAGAATTAAGATCCTTTTAATAAAACTTTTGTTGTATATGTTAAAAGAGGGTGTGGATAATCAGTGAATGTAAACTATAAATGGTGAATGTACACCTTCCCTAAAGTAACTAGTGAATGTGATTACAGTGTTAACAGTCACTAGTCAAAATGAACTACAACTGTTTGTCATTAGTGACAGTTCTAGAATTTGAACATTCATATGCAGCTGCAGTTCTTGCACTTGGAAATGTGAGACTTGAAATGCAAGTAGAATGGCTCATTATGCACGTCACAATGTCATAACTCTTTGACTTGCTGCAAGAAATAAAAACATTTGTTAATTGCATAGGTGCCCTACGTCACTCAAAATTATGTGTGTCTTACATCACTCAAAATTGTGTGGTTGGTAGTCAACGTGTATACATACATACGTATCATCAGTATGTCCCTTATAGGGTAGACAAAGAGAACAGATCTTCAAACTTTGCTAGCGAAACACACAACTTTCCTCCTCCACATTCATACATTGATACTTTTATTTTTTTAACCTGGCGAGTTTATTGCCATGTGGCAATCTCTTCCAACCAACCAGAAAGATGTTTTTATAGGCCCTAAATGTTAACCAGACTGGAATCCTATTTAAAAAAATCTGGGTTCCAGCGGGGATCGAACCCGCAACCTCCGGATCGGTAGATAAGTGTCTTACCACCAGGCCACGGAGGTCTACTTCTCACTTTACCAACTATCAAATACTTCCATTAATACTTCTCGCTTTCACCGACTATCGACGACTGTAACACGGAAACTAGACCACGGAGGACGTCTTATATGATGACGTATAAGATAACTTCCGTGGCCTAGTTGGTAAGACTCTTGTCTCCCAGCCCGGAGGTTGTGGGTTCGATACACAGATTCTTTTAAAAAGGATTCCAGTCTGGTTTTCACTTAAGGTCTCTCCACTTGCCACCCTATGATGGATAGTGAGTGACCAGGACTTACATAATAAAATAATTTTATAGCTAATTACAAAAAATAACCTAGCAGATTTTGCATAATTTTAATTTA
Organism: Odontocerum albicorne; assembly: GCA_949825065.1. Taxonomy (NCBI): domain Eukaryota; kingdom Metazoa; phylum Arthropoda; class Insecta; order Trichoptera; family Odontoceridae; genus Odontocerum; species Odontocerum albicorne. Next base: position 2,288,515 of record OX463864.1, on the reverse strand, counting down.
AAACATACATTTTTCACTGGATGCTGAGCGTCCAGCACAGTGGCTGGCGGAATTGTTTAGCACAGTAAGGCAAGTGTTAACATATTTTTGGTTGGTTGGAAGATATTGCCATAGAATAATAAGCCCGCCAGGTTGTACTTTACACAACGAAAGTGTAATACAATAAAATATGACTATCAAAAACTGGTTCACTTGATCCGGACCCATTTTCCTAAGTCTACCTCTTCTATTCACACCGTTTTCTTCTGACTTGTATAGTCGCTCAGTTATGCTTTCGTCATTCATTCTCTCCACATGTCCAAACCATTTTAAAGCTCCTTTCTTCATCTTACTTAAAATATCAATTTTATCCATGCATTCATTTCGAATTCGTTCAATCCCCACCCTTTTTTCAAATATTGACACTCCAGAAAAATTCTTATGTATCTCAAATTTCTCTCCCATATGTCAAAGGTGAACATGTTAAAATAATAACTTAAAATATGAACAAAATAAACAACACAAACGATACCTTTTCAAACATAGCACTCGCTTCTTTCCACGCCATATGGTTAGATCTCACCCATCTGGACGCCCACTCTTGAGCCAGCCTGGTGGCAGATGTAACCCCCACATTCCTTAATCCCGAGATGACAATGTGCTGTAGGGGAGGCCAAGCATTGGGATAATCCCATTGTTCTCCAGAGTGTTCTAATGTTGTCGGTAAACCTCCTGCGTAGTTGTCCACCTGCAAGTCATAATAATATTAATTTGAATCAGTCAAGAGATACAGTAGTCTGCAAAGGATATGCTCCAAGACACCCAGTGGATGCCTGAAACCGCAGATAGTACTGAACCCTATATACATGGCGACTAATAGTCTGCCATGAAGTGTTACATAGTGTGAGATATGGGTGGCGTGTGCAGCTTTAGGACATCACTTGAAGACAGCTCTTTTTTGTAAGTCTTATAAAAATTTTGCAAGTGAAGATTTTATAGTTTTGAGAGTCGGCTGTCAGGTGATGTGTTAGAGCGGTATTGTTGTGTTTAATACACACATACCATCATTTCATTTCCTTGTCAGGTAGGCAGAGAAGAGAGAGTGTAAGACTTCCTATTGTGACACATATTTTTCATCTCTTCTACATCTATACACCTACTCATGAAAAACTATATCTATAACTTTAAACCTTTCCTTCTTTCAAAATATCATTAATTTGATCCAACCACACTTTCCTTGGCCTTCCTAAAACATGCCTTCTACTCACATTTGCACTATATATTTGTTTTTCTTCATTCATTTATCCATCTTACTCAACACGTCAGCCTTTAACCCTTTTAGTTCCAGCATATTTTGCATAAACTGTGCGAAAAATCCCAAGCATTTTTTGGCAAAAAAACAGTAATTTACATATTATATTATTTTTTATCTCAGTTAATATTTAGTTTAAAAACCTATTTTTTGTGGAGACCTCCCTGTAGTGTAAAATAATAAGTCATTTTCATATTTCATAAAAAAAATATATAATTTTTTTATTCAACATAAAAACTACAGTTCGGAAATTCTAGGATGAGTCCTGTGACAGCTCACAAATTTGCCCCAATACAACCTTATGTAATGTATTTACCTAAATAACTTGCTATTTATTAGAATCGAGGCTTATATTAAAGTTGATAAAATAATTAAAATTACTGAACATCGTTACAAGGTTGTATTGGGGCAAATTTGTGAACTGTCACAGGACTCATCCTAGAATTTCCCAACTATAGTATGAAACCTTTGAGGCCGATGATCTACCCCGTGGGAATAAAAGGGTTAAGTTCACATTCATCACTAATCACTCCATTCCACATTCTGTCTTTTAATGTCACTATATATTTTTTTTTCAGCGTACCCATTTCTATAGCATTCTTTATCTTTTTCCCCATCCACGTTTCACTTCCATACATAAATTAGTTCTGCCCTTACCCAAACTTTAATGCGGTATTTCATTTGGAAAATTAATATAAAATGTGTTCATAGGAGTATTAAGTAATGAAACCCGTTAATGTTTTATATACAAGCATTGTTTTATAACATAACAGTTTGTGTAAGGCAGTGCTCCGCAACCGGTGTGCCGTGAGCCGGATACAGGTGTGCCGCGGTCAAATTCAATGTATTTGACATTTTACAATTTTTCATTATGTATTTAATACACAATGATAAATTATTTTTCATAATATTGTCTATTTTTCAAAATGTATAGAATAATTATTATAACTAAATAATTTCGACGACATATTTATGTGAGCAAAGTTTTTCAACTCTTGTATCAATTAAAAATAATAAGCGGTCATACATAAAAGGTCTTGACCAAGAACTTTGGGTTGCGCTATCAAAAATCAAGCTGAATATAAAACTTTTGTGTTCATTGAAACAAGCGCAGGTATCACATTAATTGATTATTATTTTATAATAATTATTAAGATTGTGTAAAAATAAATATTATATGTTATAGTTTTATGTATGTATACTTTTCAAATAATAAACAAAAATTTATTGTAAAATTTGTGTATCAATTTAATACCTATTGTATCGGACGTATGCCGTCACCCTTGTGTGTGTATGTGGTATGATGAGACAGACAATGTTGTGTGTAGATCTGGAGGCAAATTTGCCCTCATATTTGTCGATGTAAAATGCTATATGTTCATGTTTATGTATGTAAATGTCTGTTCAAATGTTCCTGTATGTAAATCTGTTTAAGTTCCTGTAATTGTATATGTAAATCTGTTAATAATGTTCTTGTACATGTTAAGTATTCCATATGTCATATGTAAATTTGTGGTAAATTTGTATGTCAATATTTAGTCACCTTGAATCCGAATGAGCTCGCGACCGCGTAGAAAAATGTGCTCCGGCCGGGCCATCGAGACTAGGTCAAAAGGCGGTCAGTTTAAGCAGCCCCCCGACCCCCTAACGTGGGTTTGCCTCACGGCTGACGGGCGCTTACTCGGGCCGACTTTCCACTAATATAGAGGGTACCAAATTTTGTAAGGCACTTCTCACTTCTCACTTCTCAACTACTTCTCAATCACTTCTCGTTGAAATACATTCTCAGTAATACCGAATTTACCGTGTTTTTACTTGAGACCCGCTACCCTACATCAAGCTGCCTGAGAGGAATCTCTCCCTGCTCTTCTTCTTCTTCTTCTGCTGGATCTTCGGAACGGAATTCGCGACGTCGATTCTTCGAGCGTTACGCGGCGACCAACGATCTATTTTATTTCTACAGTCTTTGTACCTGTCTGGTACACCTATATATTTTAGCTTTTGGTGTGCCGCGGAATTCTAGGAATAATTTTGGTGTGTCGTAGGTGAGAAAAGGTTGCGGAGAACTGGTGTAAGGAACACCACAGTCAGAGAGGTCTGTGAGGTCCAAGATGTGGTCAGATGGGGACGACAGCGTCGACGATACTGGTACCAACATGTACAGAAAATGAATTTCATACATAGCTCTGCATGGGGTTCCGGATGGACGGCGTCCGCCAGGGAGACCCCCGAAACGATGGAGTGATAGCTGGAGCTCAGCATCACAGGACAATCCTGCAGTAAGAGACTCTTGAGAGTCTACAGAAAGTTTAATAAGAAGTTCAGAAATGTTAGGAAAAAACAAACTCGGAAGCTGTGAATAGCATGGGTCTAGAAAATAAAATAAATAAAGGTTTGTCAGTGTCAGGTATTAAAAAAACAAAATCTTCTCAAATTACCTTTGTATTATCCAAATACTTCATTATCCTGTTGACAAAGTATTCCTTTTTACTTTGGTTGTAGCTCCCGGTCCACAGAGGGGCGATATTCGTAGGGTAGAAGTAATCCCTTCTTTTGCCATTGTGTACATCGTAGTCTAACCATGACCCGACCTCTTCGTGCCATAATATCTAGAGTAAAAAAGTCAAGCAACTGTTACTAAATAGAAGATAAAATATCAACATCTTAAAAAATCAGCACAATTCAGAAGACATAACATACAGTGGCTAAATTCACCAACGTGAAAATCAGCAAAATTCAGAAGACATAACATACAGTGGCTAAATTCACCAATGCGAAAATCAGCACAATTCAGAAGACATAAAATACAGTGGCTCAATTCACCAATGTGAAAATCAACACAATTCAGAAGACATACGGCGGCTAAAATCACCAATGTGAAAATCAGCTATCAGAAGACATACGGCGTCTAAAATTATCAATGTGAGAATCAGCACAATTCAGAAGGCATACGGTGGATAAATTCACTAATCTGAAAATCAGCACAATTTATAGGACACACAGCGGCTAAAATTACTAATGTGAAAATCAGCACAATTCAGAGGACATACAGCAGCTAAAATAACCAATGTGAAAATCAGCACAATTCAGAAGACATAAGGCATCTAAATTCATCAATGTGAAAATCAGCACAATTCAAAAGACATAAGGCGTCTAAAATTATCAATGTGAAAATCAGCACAATTCAAAAGATATACGGCATCTAAAATCATCAATGTGAAAATCAGCACAATTCAGAAGACATACAGCGGCTAAAATAAGCAATGTGAAAATTAGCACAATTCAAAAGATATGCGGCATCTAAAATCATCAATATAAAAATCAGCACAATTCAGAAGGCATATGGCGTCTAAAATTATCAATGTGAAAATCAGCACAATTCAAAAGATATACGGCATCTAAAATCATCAATGTGAAAATCAGCACAATTCAGAAGACATACGGCGGCTAAATTCGCCAATGTGTAAAATCAGCACAATTCAGAAGACATACAGCGGCTAAAATAACCAATGTGAAAATTAGCACAATTCAAAAGATATGCGGCATCTAAAATCATCAATATAAAAATCAGCACAATTCAGAAGGCATACGGCGTCTAAAATTATCAATGTGAAAATCAGCACAATTCAAAAGATATACGGCATCTAAAATCATCAATGTGAAAATCAGCACAATTCAGAAGACATACGGCGGCTAAATTCACCAATGTGAAAATCAGCACAATTCAGAAGACATACAGCGGCTAAAATAACCAATGTGAAAATTAGCACAGTTCAAAAGATATGCGGCATCTAAAATCATCAATGTAAAAATCGGCACAATTCCGAAGGCATACGGCGTCTAAAATTATCAATGTGAAAATCAGCACAATTCAAAAGATATACGGCATCTAAAATCATCAATGTGAAAATCAGCACAATTCAGAAGACATACGGCGGCTAAATTCACCAATGTGAAAATCAGCACAATTCAGAAGACATACAGCGGCTAAAATAACCAATGTGAAAATTAGCACAGTTCAAAAGATATGCGGCATCTAAAATCATCAATGTAAAAATCGGCACAATTCCGAAGGCATACGGCGTCTAAAATCATCAATGTGAAAATCAGCACAGCATATATAGAACAAGGGAGGGGACCTTTTACGAGTAATGTTCGAAGGCTGCATTAAGTTAGCTGTAACCTAATAAGGCCGCATTCAAGAAACTTCAACAAGATGTACTTGAAAACGAACATTATTTTGTAAAAATCTAACTACTCGTATGTAGTAACTCGTATGTAGTGAGCCGTCAGTCGAGGATGACTATTTCATTGAATCTTTTTTTACCGTGTGCTTGCTATTTTAAATATGTTCATTTTAAAATTAATATAAAAAAAATCAGCAGTAAATACACGTACGTTCAAGTATCTGTTATTCACTCTAACCTTTTCCATGGACTCTATCCATTCCTTCTCAATGATCCTGTAGTCCTCAGCCTTTCTCGGATTACCGAGAAGCTCGTGAAACTCAGCTATCAGACGGGCGTTCCAGCATACTATGGAGTTGAGATCCACTGGGATTATCGAGCGGGTCATCAGATTTGTAAGGTTGCCTGAAAATGAAAATAAACCTTAGAAACACAAACAGTTTTTATTTGAAATCTGCAATTTATTTTTGTATGAGTGAGAATTGCATATGCTTAAAAGATATTTTTGTATTGCACTTTCGTTTTATATAATACAAACTTGTACGCTTATTGCCATAAGTTAATCTCTTCTAACTAACCAGAAAGATGCTTCTTCTTCCCAGTGTCATGTCAGGTCCCCCCAACGTTGAATATCATTTTAGAGTAGACATCTTTGTCCCCGGCAGCCCGAAAGAGATCTCCAACGCCCCTCATGCCAGTCCAATAACGTATATTGCGGAGTCAGGAGATTTGCCTCCTGCCAATACCTCTTCGGCCCTCTATTTTGCCTTGGATGATCAGGTGCAGTAGTTTGTACTTTGCTCGTCTAAGTACATGACCCAAATAAGACACCTTCCGGATTTTAATATTAGTCAGCAACTCTATATCAACTTTGGCTTTTTGAAGAACCCTCGTGTTGCTGACCATATCCGTCAAGGGTATCCGTAGCATTCTACGGTGCATCCACATTTCGAATGCTTCCAGTCGGTTCATACTACCAACTTTGAGGGTCCATAAATTTTTCCCATGCAATAACACTGACCAAACGTAGCATTTGACTAGCCGTTGTCGTAGTTTCAAGTTTATATTATCATCGCAGAATACGCTTCTCATTTTATTAAAAGCCGCACGAGATGATTCAATTTTGCACTTGACTTCGATTTCTGGGTCGAGGTCTTCCACTAGGATATTTCCGAGGTATTTAAATTTTTTCACTCTTTCTATATCAGTACCGTTCAATGTAAGACGTGCTCCTGCGTGATCCTGCCGGCCAAACACCATGAACTTAGTTTTACTCACGTTCATGTTCAGCCCCAGCCTCACACCGGCTTTATTAATTCTATCTATAAGCGTTTGAAGGTCGTCAATACTGTCTGCCAGAACCGTATCATCTGCGTACCTGATGTTATTGACGCATACACCATTCATGCTAAAGAGACCTTAAGTGAAACTAGGCTGGACCCTTTATAAAAATCTGGGATCCAACTGGAATCAAACCCGCAACCCCAACCAACTAGCCCATGGATGTAATAACTGACCTTCACAGGAAAGCATAGATAATAATCGCTCATATTGTTAATATTTTATGACTTTTATCTGTTTACAGCTTGAATTATCTCTTACCTTTGTTGGTACCATTGAGGATGAACCAGCGAGTAGAAAAGTCCCAGCCAGATTCCGCAGCCGCCTTCAGTTCTGCATAGTGGAACTCTTTCTTATCTGGGGTGTCGAAGAACCTGACATTTGTAAAAATCATTATGATTATTGACAAATAAGTTTAGCAATAATGGTGAGACGAGGAAGATAAAAAAAGGATGTTGTAATTTATTTTTATCAAACACTGTTTATTGCACTTTTTGTGATGGTATAACCCTACCGGTTTCAAGGCTTTCACCTCATCTTCAGGGGAGCGCAAACAAGACTAAATGCTATTCGAACTGGTACCGATATACACGCTTCAACGGTTGGGGGCTGAGGGGTGAGGGAGGCATGGGACAATTTCGGCCAAGAGCGGAGAGAATTTTGGGAAATAACTGTTCATCAGATGTTCGGATCGGTGTACTGACTTAGAAATTTCTAGGGCCTCTAATCTGTCCAATTTATTTCCATTACTACTGATATGTAAGAACATCTGTTGAACAGTTATTTCCCAAAAATCTCTCCACTCTTGGCCGAAATTGTCCCATGCCTCCCTCACCCCCCAACCATTGAAGCGTGTATATCGGTACCAGTTCGAATAGCATTTAGTCTTGTTTGCGCTCCCCTGAAGATGAGGTGAAAGCCTTGAAACCGGTAGGGTTATACCGTCACAAAAAAGTGGAATAAACAGTGTTTGATAAAAATAAATTACAATGTCTTTAAGCCTCCACAACGTTAATGTCTTAACTATAAACAACATAAAAAAAGGATGTGTTAAATGCATGAAATCAAAATCTGACAAATAAATATAACAAGGTGACTCTTTGATAGGGGTAGAGCGAGGTTTTTGGAGGTCTCAAGAAAGGCATGTGAGTGAATGCCTGATGTCAATTTAACATATGATAAGAAGTTATTGAAAATATTATGATGTGTGTACGGCACCGGTACAAAGACTGTAGAAATAGGTGGATAGGGTGCTGCTCAATGCGCAGAGATTTCGGCTCACGGCGAAAAGGTCTGTGAAAAGTAGCAGGGTGAAGAGATTCCTCTTTAGCAGGTAGTAGACGGTCGCAAGTAAAAGGCAGTAGACTGGAGTGAACTGAGAATGTATTTTTTTTACTTTTGGACTCCTTATGTTCAGCCAATCGCTCATCACAAGCGCCTGTTTTAGCCCGTGCATGCCGTCATGACTTGCAAAATATCACAATTCTCGCAAGTTTTAGCATACATGGGCCGGCCGACTTTTGATACTGTCTCGCGATGGCCGCGCATAAGGAACATTTCAGTTACAGTCGTGACATACTATAGCACGGACCTCAACAAACATAAGAATTTATACATCGAAAACATAAAAAAATATCAATATTATACAAAACATAAACAAACAAGAAAACAAATATATCCTATGTTTTAGGTGACGCATACGTTGGATACAATGTGGTTATTGAGAATATGATGGGGTTGGAATTTAAGTATAGTGGAACCCTGACATTCGTTCACCTCCCTACTCGTACAACTCGGTATTCGTTCAAACTTTTCGAATAAAATTTGAATCGGCATTCGTATTTGCCTGGAATTCGGACCTTACCACACGGTCTGTCCTGACAGTGTCCGAGTTACGCGGTCAGTCTCACGTTGACTGTAATCATTAGACAGGATTTTTAGTAACAAAACCCAAGTATCATCCAAACAATAACATTGTTACTCTTACAGTGTAAGTGGAAGGTGGAGAGGAGGAGGGATGTTATCCCTCTTCCGAGAGCGCGAGGTCTCGCTAAGTGTGGGGTTGGGTGTGACTGCACCCCTTTGCACCTGCCTCAGGCCGGTTTTGATTATGGATAGTTGTCGCTATTAACCTATTTTAATTTAAAATAAATATTACCTTGCACTCTCGATGTCTTCCCTGTAACTCTCAGGTCTTGGTCCTTTGGATCCATCTCTATAATGGGCGAGGCGATAGCTGTGAAATAGAAATTTTAAGGTTATTGTATACACTTTTTAAAGAACTCGCTTTTTAATAACCTACATATAAAATAATCTGAAGGAGTCGAGTGCTGTTGCACACAATCTCCATTCCACATAACAATAACGTTCCATAGTGTCAGTCATACGGCATAATCAAGGCTGAGTGCACTTGCAAGCAATCACCGCACTTGTCAGAAGTCAATTTAAGAGATGTGAACACTTTTTAAACTTGTCTTCAGCCATTGGAACAGTGAGCATGATAAAACTTTTAAGCATCATTCACATCAACAAAGATCAATATCTACTTGCTCGAGTCACAATCTATCTTCGATCACAAGGTATTCGGCATTTCATCGACCCAGCTTCCTTTCACCCAAAAATAAGCTCCTCCTCTATAAAACCCTTATTCGTCCTATCTTGACCTATGCTGCACCCGTTTGGGGTAGTGTGAGCAACACGGATCACCCGAAACTCCAGAGAGTGCAGAACAAGGCATTCAAGATATCTTTTAACACCCATCCCAGAACAAATCTTACCCGACTTCACTCTGAACAGCGAGAAGAAACCCTTCAACACCACATCCTCGCTTGGACCGTGAAGTTCTATAAAAGCCAACAAAATCATAGCGACCACTTAGTCGCTGCCCTGGGGGCTTACGAGAGTAAATCCGACCTACCCTTCCGTTATAAGCACAAGCTCCCGAAGCATTATCTGTTGCCTGACTAGTCCACCTACAGTATTAGCTGGGACGACCAAGGTCTGAGTGAATGTGATGGAATACAAGTAGCCTGAATGAGTGGACTTGTTTTTGCTAAATAATTATATAAAAAGCAAAAAAAATGTATCAAGAACAACGAACGCAACGACAAACAATGTTCACAACGCGCGCACCTGAGAATAACTAATGCGTAATTGCGTAATGCGCCGTTACAACTAATTCGTGAGCCGAGGCATTGTACGCAGGTCGAGTCAACATTTGTTCGGAAATTGTGTTCGTAAGCCGCATTCGTGACCTGAGGTTTGACTGTATCTGTTTTGTTAGTTTTTCTTCATTCATTCTTTCCCCATGCCCAAACGATCACAGCGAGCTCTTCTTCTTTTTTTTTAACCTGGCGAGTTTATTGCCATGTTGCAATCTCTTCCAACCAACCAGAAAGATGTTTTTATAGGCCCTAAGTGTTAACCAGACTGGAATCCTATTTTTAAAAAATCTGGGTTCCAGCGGGGATCGAACCCGCAACCTCCGGATCGGCAGACAAGTGTCTTAACACCACTTCTTCATATTACTTAACAGCCTTAAGTTTACATTCATCCCTAAAATCACTTTATTCCGTATACTGTCATACATTGTCACACCATGTATTATCTCCGTCAAAGCTCAGTCTTATTCCACGTCTATGTTTCACTCCCATACATCAAAGTTGGCACCAAAATACGATTGTGCACTATTAACAGATTTTGATACTGTCCAGTTCGAGTATATATGTTTTGTTGCCCATCACTACATGCCGTTACAATATTCCTCTTAACTCTTCAATCATCTGAGAAAATACTACCCCAATAGCAGAATTCTTTGCTCCACCCTTTCATTTTCCCCCCATACATCACATTTACTTTTCCTTTCACACTTTCCTATCAACATTACTTTAAATTTTGCAACATTTATTCTCAAAACATGTTTTACTTGTTCTTAATATAATTTTTTCTCTCTGTTCATTTACAGTAGAGCATCCGATATCCGAAACGATTCGGGACTGGGTGTGTACAGATAACTGATTTTTCAGATAACCGATCGTCACAAGTGAAGGCTCTGTCACAAGTGAAGGCTCTGTCACAAGTGAAGGGTCTGTCACAAGTGAAGACTCTGTCACAAGTGAAGGCTCAGTCACAAGTGAACGCTCACACGCCATTAACGACGCGAGGTTGCTCACGTAGGCTGGTTGGCAGGGAGGGGGAAAACGCTGCAGCACCAAAGCAATTTGATATTCTATACATAGTATCATCATCATCATCATTGTCAACCAGGGTCGATCCACTGCTGGATGAAGGTCTCCCCAAGTTGACCCCAAACAGTTCGGTCCTTTGCTCGCCGATGCCACGTGATGCTGCCATGCTTCCTGATTTCGTCCATCCAGCGTACCTTCGGTCTTCTTCTAGGCCTGTTTATGCCTCTTGGATACCATTGGATTATTTCGGATGTCCATCGGGAGTCTGACATTCTGGCTACATGTCCGGTCCATTGCCACTTCATTCTTTTGCACACCTTTATAACGTCTTCTACCTTTGTTATATTGCGAATCCAGGTGTTTCGTTTACGGTCTCTTTTAGTATATCCTAACATGCATCTCTCCATGCATAGTATAAAACACGATAAGTTTTCATAAAATAGAATTTCTATACTAGCGGCCACAAATTTGATCTTTCGGTTGATCGGTATTCAGAAAATCGATGCTCTACTGTATATTTGTTCGTAACCAATAATCGTAACTTTCAATAAACTATTTCTTCTGCTAATACCCACACGTAACGTATTTTCAGACTATAAGACGCACTTTTTTCTCCAAAAACTTGCCTCCAAAATTCAGGTGCGTCTTATACTCGAAATTAGTATAAAAATGTCCAGTGTTTGATTTAAAATTCCCGCCAGTCTTAAAAATGATGCGACGAACACGAGTTGCGAGGATTCACGAGCTTGCTAACACTGTCTCCCTCGCGCTCCGCCATCACAAACCCAGAACATTGTCTAGCCTATGCTATGATGCGTCATTGCAGTCTACGGTGCCAGTGAACTTGAATTGAAAGTGATTTGTGTTATCGGTAACAGTACAATATTTTTGTTAGTAGCTAGTTTCGCAATGGGAAAAAATAAAAGGTATTCATATGATGCGGGCTATAAATTGAAAGTAATAGCATATGCAGAAGAACATGGAAACAGAGCAGCTGAGCGGCATTTTGGCCCTCCACCAACAGGAAGAGGACTGAATGCAAAATGACCAAAACTAGAAGATGACGTATTGAAATGGATTCAAGGACACCGTCAAAATGGCATTGGAATTAATACAAAAATGATTTAAATACACGCTCGTAAGCTAGCGCCACAGTGGTCAGTTCGGTTTTATAAACTAAGAATTTTTTTAGTCTGTCTTTGCAATCTAATAATAAAAATGGTAAAAATGTTATTTAAAAAAAAAATGCCTAAAAATTAAGGTGCGTCTTATAGTCCGTAGCGTCTTATAGTCCGTAGCGTCTTATAGTCCGTAGCGTCTTATAGTCCGTAGCGTCTTATAGTCCGTAGCGTCTTATAGTCCGTAGCGTCTTATAGTCCGTATCGTCTTATAGTCCGTAGCGTCTTATAGTCCGTAGCGTCTTACAGTCCGTAGCGTCTTATAGTCCGTAGCGTCTTATAGTCCGTAGCGTCTTATAGTCCGTAGCGTCTTATAGTCCGTAGCGTCTTATAGTCCGTATCGTCTTATAGTCCGTAGCGTCTTATAGTCCGTAGCGTCTTATAGTCCGTAGCGTCTTATAGTCTGTAGCGTCTTATAGTCCGTAGCGTCTTATAGTCCGTAGCGTCTTATAGTCCGTAGCGTCTTATAGTCCGTAAAATACGGTATTACTAAATATAAGGATATTCTGAATGAAAAATTTTGATAATTTAAATCGTACGAAAATGAAAAGAAAAACTAACATCACGGTTTACGGCAATGACATACAATTCACCTTTAAATCTGCTGACAGGTAAAATCAAATGATGTCATCTGATTAATGAGTCTATTGAATTGGATACAAATCATTCTCTGAGTTCATTCAAAGATCAACAGAACACGTGTGCAGATAAAGGTACGAGTATCTATGGAACATCCATTGTACGAGTGTGTATTTTTAACCCATATATATCCGCATTGGACTGTGGATTTGAATTTTAACAAACAATAGTAAAGATGGGTGAGCAATGAAATATTCGATTAAGTTAAGAAATTCTTCGTAATTTGTTTAGTTCAAAGATTCCCAAAGTGGTCTATATGGACCCCCAAGGGTCTATTTCCACTTGCAGGGGGTCTATGTCAGCGAGAAAAGAAAATGGGGGTACACGAGGTGTATATGGGGGTCCACGTGAGCGGATCCCATTTAGGCAGATCATCATCAATATTTAGGCATTCCGTAAATGTCTTATTACACCTAACACAGATTGTGTGTACATAATACTTATATTAGACATAGAAAATACTTATATAAAGAAATTGAATGCAAATCACTGAACTTGGAGATTTAAGACTATACCTCACTAATTTGAAGTCAAATATTGAACCATTGCTATCAGAACACCAGGTTCCAGGTTCATCCCTCCCATTAAGGTATTTGTTGGGTATTAATTTTATGTAAGAATTTTACTAGGCTTTGTTTTGTTTCGTTCCAAAGCCTTTGTCTCCGTGCTACGGTAGAACCACTGTCTTAGATCATTCATTTTGATTTCCCTTATATTTCCCCCTACAATATAACTTGGATGATTTCATATATGTTTCCTCTTGTGAAATGCCCAAAGTATTCCAATCGTATCCTCTCAATGCAAGTAAGTGTCGCAATATCAAAATAATGGATTCCAATGGGTCAACAACCAGAACAATGGCATAGTTAAAACAATACATTTTATACCCGGCTTTGTATTGGATTGTTGGGAAAAAAGGAGATTGAAAATTGAATAATACACGAAAAATTAACATAAAAAGTTTGACTCAAACTACCGACATATCTAAAATAAATTATTCTGATTATTTAAAACTTAACATTTGTTGGTTATTTAATAACCATTAAAAATATGAAGAAAAAAAATTATTGATTTATTTAACACTTTTATTGCAATACAATCTGGCGGGTTTATTGCCAGACGGCAATTTCTTCCAACCAACCAGACAAAAGTAAATGAAGCAAGTTACGTGGTCGTATAAATCATTCAAATGACTATCCATCCCCACGAAATCCATAAACATATACGTGAGCACATGCCCATGGATCCCACAAAGACGGACAATCACCCGAACATTATTATTCATATAAAGTGAGATATCATCAATCAAAAGGAAAGGAAGCGATGGTGGAGAGGAAAGGAAAAGAAAAATCGGGAATGAAACACGTTATTTTACTGACTAGAAATTAAGAGTTTTTTCAGTCGCTTCTTAAAGCATGCCAAAGACGGAGCGAGTCTTATATTGATTTGTAACTGTTGTAATTAATTTCAGAGTCTCACTGCATGCACAGTAAAAGACGACGTAAAGAAAGAGGAGCGGTGAACTGGAAAGGCCAATAATCAATCTCTGTTTGAGCATAGCGCTAATCCATGATTGGAAAGACACTGAAAATTTTCAGCGAGATAAGAGGGGGCGGCGGGACAGTTAAGGATATTATACAATAGACAGTATGTGAATTTGGCGTCTATTTCTAATATTTAACCAGTTCAATGCCTTCTGACATGAAATTAAGGGTAACCACGAAAAAAAATTAATTGATCAAAACTTTCATGAAATTATGATTTGATCAATGATTTATTATACATACATGCTGTCTCCATGTCGAGGTAGGCAGAGAGAAGAGAGTGTCAGATTTTCCTATCGTGACATCTTTCGACTCGTCTACATCCATACACTTTCTTATATAGCTCATGCGGTTTCGATGAATGATAATTTGAAATAAAGAAATGTCAAAGAAATCATAAGACTTGTATGAAAAGATGTCTTGGTGACAAAGAAAAGAGGCAAAATATCTATCCTAACTGACTCCCCGACGGGGAGACGGCGTGATGGTCTGTACTATATGTATGACTTTTGATATTTCCTTGTTTCGAAATATGATTCACTCGATCCAACCACACTTTCATCGGTCTTCCACTCATATTTGTTTTGTTAGTTTTTCTTTATTCGTTCTTTTACATGCCTAAACAATCTCAGAGTGATTCTTCATCTTACTTAATACAGTCTCTAATTCACATTCATCCCTTATCAGTTCATTTCATATTCTGTCATACATTGTCACTCCGTGTATTCATCTCAGAACAAACATGTTTACAGCATTTATTCGACTCCTTTCAGAGTTTTTTCATGACCACGTTTCACTTACAAACATCAATGTTGGTACTAGAATACTGTTTAAAATTATTATTTTAGCAGATTATCATACTGTCAGGTTCAAGTATATATTTTTAAATGCCCCAGTGACTTTGTTTCCTATCACAACATGATTTTCAATAACTTTTGTAACTCTTCCTGAAAAGTTAGAGTACTTATAATTTATTATATTCTTTTGTGTACAAGTTTATACGAACTAGACCACCGATGATACCATATTTAGTGTACAAGTTTATACAAACTAGACCACTGATGACACCATATTTTGTGTACAAGTTTATACGAACTAGACCACCGATGACACCATATTTTGTGTATTAGTTTATACGAACTAGGCCACTGATGACACCATATTTTGTGTATTAGTTTATACGAACTAGACCACCGATGACACCATATTTTGTGTATTAGTTTATACGAACTAGACCACTGATGACACCATATTTTGTGTATTAGTTTATACGAACTAGACCACCGATGACACCATATTTTGTGTATTAGTTTATACGAACTAGACCACCGATGACACCACATTTTGTGTATTAGTTTATACAAACTAGACCACCGATGACACCATATTTTGTGTATTAGTTTATACGAACTAGACCACCGATGACACCACATTTTGTGTATTAGTTTATACAAACTAGACCACCGATGACACCATATTTTTTGTATTAGTTTATACGAACTAGACCACCGATGAAATCACATTTTGTGTACAAGTTTATACGGACTAGACCACCGATGACACCATATCTTGTGTACAAGTTTATACGAACTAGACCACCGATGACACCATATTTTGTGTATTAGTTTATACGAACTAGACCACTGATGACACCATATTTTGTGTATTAGTTTATACGAACTAGACCACCGATGACATCACATTTTGTGTACAAGTTTATACGAACTAGACCACCGATGCAATCATATTTTGTGTACAAGTTTATACAAACTAGACTATCAATGACACCATATCTTGTGTACAAGTTTATACGAACTAGACCACCAATGACATCATATTTTGTGTACAAGTTTATACAAATTAGACCACCGATGACATCATATTTTGTGTACAAGTTTATACGAACTAGACCACCGATGACACCATATTTTGTGTACAAGTTTATATGAACTAGACCACCGATGACATCATATTTTGTGTACAAGTTTATACAAACTAGACTATCGATGATACCATATTTTGACATAAAATGTTGTTATACAAGAAAATAATACAAAATATCAATTACCTGACTCCATCCCTTTGTACGTTGATTGTGTGATTACTCATCCAGAAACGGAATTCCTTCTCCATGGTGTCGATGTTCTCTCTTAGGAAATCCAAGTCGTTTGTCTCGTCAAAGTACGTCTTGATCATTGGTACCAACATCGGAGGTTGTGATCTAAAAAATAAACGTACATATATTTTTATTTAGTATTCTAGTGTCATAGACAAAATAAATTATCATTTACTGTAATTTATAATCACAAGATTTCTTTCTAAGTATTAGTTATTACTTCGATGTGTGAGAGTAAAATATGAAATATAAAAATGAATTAAAGAAGCTGAGTGAATGTGATGTGTGCACTAAGAACAACATGTGATGTGTTGATGTGTGATATAATAAGAAATGTAATTACTAAGGATGAATTAGAGTTAGAAGTCAGAATCATGGGGGAGAAATCCGAGTTGAAGTCGGGAGATATTTTTCTAAATTCGACTCCAATTTTTTTACATTTTTTAAAGCGTCTTTCAAATTGAGCGGTCTTTTTAATACAATTTTTTTAAATTCTTGAATAAAACACAATTTGCTTTGATTTCAAAAAACTTTTTATTGATCATTGAAGTATATTGCATGACATTTAAACACAAAAAACAATATCCGCCAAATGTCCACCTCTCGCAGCTCCACAGGCGTCCACAATGTTGTCAAAATTTTCGATGACATTTTGGCATTATTGCGGTTCTAACTCACCAATAACGCAAATAATTTCGTCTTTCAGCTCAGGAATTGATCGGGGGGTCATTCTTATAGATCTGGCTTTTCACGTAACCCCAGAGAAAATAGTCCAACGGTGTCAGATCACATGATCTCGGTGGGCAATTAACATCACCGTTTCCGGAGATTACAATACATAAAATAATTCAACAATTTGAAAGCGTTGTTGTATTATCATACATACGACTCCATTTTTATAAATGTCATACATTACACTACTCAAATGTCACAAGAATCAGGCAAGTTCGCGACGCCATCTGTGTTTTATCCAAGAATTAAAAAAACCGCTCAATTTGAAAGGCCCTTTACATTACATTGTGAACTATGTACCATTTAGTGCAAATATATATTACATTATGAACTATGTACCATTTAGTACAAATATTGTGTAGTATAATGAGGAATCTCCGTAGATATTATTTCCAAAAAAACCCACATTTAAGTAGTTACACCACGTAATTAAATATAACATATGGTTAGCAATAGAAATATATGGAGTGAATGCTGGACGATGTATAACTCTTACTCTAGGCAACTAGAAACTGCTGAAATGCGCACGCTAAGATGGTCAGCAGGTGTGTCCCTAAGAGACAAAATAAAAAGCTCACGCATTCGTGGAAGCCTAGGTGTTACAGACATCAACAGTAAGATGGAGGAGAGGCGATTGAGATGGTATGGGCACGTTGGACGCAGAGCACCCGATCACATTGTGAACCAGGCAATATTCATGGATCTTCCTCGAATAACAACCAGAGGGAGACCAAAGAATTCATGGGTGGTGCAAAAAGATGATGCAGAGGCACGGCCTGGGGGACGTAGTCCGGGACAGAAGAGCATACAACCTGAGGACGAAGAGAGCTGACCCCAACAGTCTTCGCAGACAGTGAGTTGGGATGGAGCCAAGGAGAAGAACGTGTTGTTGTATGTAATACATACGACTTAAATTAATTAAATGAAAATAATCTTCTTTTTTTTTTTTTAATATTATTAAATGCGAAATACGTAACATACTCGTATGTCTCGTCCGCCAGAAATAAACGAACCTGCAATATTTTTATCTTTTAATGTGTAAAACTTTTTTCAATATTTTTTTTTGCGGAACTCTTAATTTTATCACACGAAACCACATTTGAGAAACGCTGATCTATAGTCAAAAATTATTTTTTCCTATTTATTTACAGAGGTACACGATTATCAATGACATACCTTTGGAAATTATTATGAAGACCAAATATGTAACATACACATATCCCGCGATTTCTTTTTTCAGGTAGTCAGAAAAGACAGATCTCTACACAATATCTATCAACACACATGACTTTTGCCTCCTGTACATTCATAAATTTCATCACACATGCTCTTTTTTTCTCATTCTTCTATCAGATATAGTAGATAGGAGAAATCGCCAAACCTTTTTTTTTTTTTTAACCTGGCGAGTTTATTGCCATGTGGCAAACTCTTCCAACCAACCAGACAGCTGTTTTTATAGGCCCTAAATGTTAAACAGACTGGAATCCTATTTAAAAAAAATCTGGGTTCCAGCGGGTATCGAACCCGCAACCTCTCTTCCAACCAACCAGAAATATTTGTCTGTAGGCCCTAAGTGTTAACCAGACTGGAATCCTATTTAAAAAAAATCTGGTTTCCAGCGGGGATCGAACCCGCAACCTCCGGATCGGCAGACAAGTGTCTTACCCACCAGGCCACGGAGGTCGTCAAACTTTCCTATAGTGACACACGTCTTTCGCTTCTCCTACATCCATACACCTTCTCATAGAACTCCAACGATTTTTTTTCAATATTTTTTCGCAGAACCCACAGTTTTTGTCACACGAAAACCAATTTGGGAAACGCTGATCCTAGAGTCATCTTAAACGAAATCGTTTTGCAGACTCCTTTATGAGAATATCCCATCTAGTGAGCACTCATAAACACGACCTGGTAATTAACACTTGCCACCCTATGATGGATAGTGAGTGACCAGGACTTACATAATAAAATAATTTTATAGCTAATTACAAAAAATAGCCTAGCAGATTTTACATAATTTTAATTTAAAACATACATTTTTCACTGGATGCTGGGCGTCCAGCACAGTGGCTGGCGGAATTGTTTAGCACAGTAAGGCAAGTGTTAAACAGAAGTCAATGATTGAATAACTGTCACAGCAGCTTTTTTTTTATATTAAATTCATAGAATTACCTCATGTTGTAGTATATCCTCCCGCCATTAGGAATGTGACCATTCCTGTCCACAATAGACAAGAAATTGGAGAGCATTCCTCTGACCGTGTGTGTCATTTCGGAGAGAAGCAGACCCTTGACGATCCAGAAAGAGTCCCAATAATAGAACTCTCGGAAACGTCCCCCTGAAGAAAAAAGATGTATTATACGAGTAGTTCGGAAAATCTAGGATGAGTCCTGTGACAGCTCACAAATTTGCCCCAATACAACCTTGTAACGATGTTCAGTAATTTTAATTATTTTATCAACTTTAATATAAGCCTCGATTCTAATAAATAGCAAGTTATTTAGGTAAATACATTACATAAAACTAACAATAATGACAAATTAATACATCTTGTCACAAATTAGCAAAAAATGTGGCAGTTTGTTAAAATCAAATTATATTTGGTGACGTTTGTCAAAAGTCACTACGTTGGCCTGCATTGGCTCTCTCTCTCCGTGGTTGCAGTCTTAAGACTGGTTTGCAGCAATTTCAACTCTTCTCCTCCATTCCCCCCTGTCCTGTGCGGCTCTTTTTAAATCTGTATATGTTGAGCAGCGCACGTCCACCAACAGGTCCTCCAGGTACTATATGTTGAGCAGCGCACGTCCACCAACAGGTCCTCCAGGTACTTGAAAATCCAATTATCGAATACCCCATCCCTGCATGGGGTATTCATAAAGATACATACAAATCATACAATACATTAGAAAGTCAGTATAATGAAAATTAGGAATTAAAACGTCAGTTTAGAGAAAAACAATTGTTCGATTTGTAAAAAAACTATTCGATTTGTAAAAAAAAACGATTTTACCCCATCCCTTTGTGACATGACGTTTTAAAACGTCACACGGTTCATCCTAGACTTTCCGAAGTATAGTTAGACAGCTGTTATTTATTTTATTTTAATTATTTTACTTACACGTGACAAGAAATATACACAATTTGCGAAAAAAAAACAACAGGCAGTTTAATTTGGGCACACAATTTTAATGGATCTGGGTTTGTTGCCTTTCATTTGTCGTATCCCCAGTAAACTAGGATGTTGCCTGTATCTCACTGAGAACATATAGCATGAAAAGAAAATTCGCTACTTCTTTCCGATTTTTTATTATTGTACATAAAATCAACCCAGTTAAATCAACCCTGAAAATAGGAATATCGCAATACATACTCGTATAGATTTTTGCCTTCTTGTTTTGAGGCTTCAATAGTTACACACCATGAGAAGTTCGACATGGTGAGCATATTTTGAATAATTGCCCTTTGTTCTGTACCACAGATATCTGAGATTTTTTTGTATTTGTTCTATATTATTCTTATATTTGAGCTGATCAGGAGCCCAAACTGCAGATGCATATTCTAATTTAGTTCTTCTTAGATTTTATTTTTACACATGGCAAGAAATATACATCATTTGCGAAAAAACAATAGATAATTTAATTTGGACAAACAATTGTAATGGATCTGGGTTTGTTGCCTTTCATTTGTCGTATAACCAGTAAACTAGGCTTTTGCCTGTATCTCACTGAGGATATATAGCATAAAAAAATGAATCGATATTTCTTTCCGATTTTTTGACTATACAAAACCCCGTTGCATATTCTCTGACAAACAGTGACACTCAATTACATATGTATACATCACGCGAAATCAAACTCCTCACACTTCATCACTCCAGACAGACCAAAACGTTCATCCCACAATATACCGCACACAATCATAAAAAGATCACAAATAATACCACACTCAAGAGCTCACACAATCCTTTGCTACAAGTTATTCATCTTGCAAGTCCAAGTATTAAAACTCCTGTCGCAATAACAACTACGTTGCGATCGATTGCCTAGATTGTTTTCATCCTTTTGCCTTTATTGAATTCGGCACGCCATTGTATGTCATGGGAGCCAAATAGGCATATTGCCTTTGGGCAAACGATGTTTTAACTCTGGGGATGGTGAACATTTGATCAGTTGCCATACGTGTCATGTGTCTCTGCTGAGTCCGCATCTTCCCCTCCTCTCGATGGTAGTGCCAGAGAATGGATTTGAGATGCAAATTGGCTATGTTCAGGACCTGATACTCTCTGAAAAACTCTGCCGTGGGATACCGAGCAGGAAGTTTATTGATTATTTTCACAACCAATTTTTGGGAAACCTGCAATGTGTGTTTTTGTATTAAGGTGCATCCCCCCAAACTGATACACCGTAAGAAAGTGCTGACTGACATAAGGCGAAGTATATACTTTTAAAAATATTTTCACTGAGCACATTTCCAATCATACGGAATATGTATCCTAGTTTTCTGATTTTTATGCTCGAAGCGTTAATTTATTTAATTAACGACACAACAGTGTCTTTTATATACAAATGAACATGTGACAGGTTATACAAGTGCTTAAAATTATTGACAAATAATACAAAACTTTATCTTAAACTAACATGAAGATATAAAAAGCAGTAGTAATAATAAATTACAGTCATTGTTTTAAAATTATTTAATAATTATATGTATATTTAAGTTCAATATATGTTAACACATCGATCAATAAGTCCCCGGGATTAATCAACAGATGGCGCCTTTAATAACAAATCCATACCATTCTCAGTTAGTACCAGCCTTTAGAAGTTACGTGTCAAACTTTCATGACATTCCGACATTGAGTTACAGTGGTTTTAGTGACACTACTTTTGCTACTTTCAAAACAATGAAAAAAACCGAATTTCGTGTGTTGATAAAACATTGCTTTTTAATGGGAAAAAATACCGTTTAAACTCAGCGATGGCTTGAAAAGTATTATCCGGGCTCTGCTCCGTCGAAAAGGGGAAAACCATCAATAGCGAATATTACATTGCGTTATTGGAGCGTTTGAAGGCAGAAATTGCAAAAAAAAACGGGCCCATATGAAGAAGAAAAAAGTTCTCTTTCATCAGGACAATGCACCGTGTCACAAGTCGATGGTAACGATGGCCAAATTGCATGAGTTGGACTTCGAATTGCTTCCGCACCCACCGTATTCTCTAGATTTGCCCCCCAGCGACTATTGGCTGTTCGAAGACCTCAAAAAGATGCTATAGGGAAAGATATTTGGCTCCAATGAAGAAGTGATTGCCGAAAATAGCGCCTATTTTGAAACCAAAGATAAATCGTTCTACACGGCTGGCATAGAAAAGTTAGGAAAGCGTTGGAATGAATGTATCGCTCTTGAAGGAGACTATGTTGAAGAATAAAGAAGAATTTTGGCAAACAAATGATGTTTTAGTAGTTAGTCCCGGGACTTATTGATCGATGTGTCATGTATGTATATTACCAAATTTTACATAGTTCGATCTTCAAGTTTGCACTAAGTTCTCAACCGTTCCAATTCCGTTGCTAGGCAGTTCAGAGGAATGTGTTTCACTGTCTATTGACATCGCTTGGGTAAGCGTCCTTGTCTGACAGGCTGAATATCTTCTCTTATTGTCTAAAGGCACCATGTCTTGAAAGAACCTGGATTGCCTCGAAGCTCGGGGAATTCACTTTGGCATATAAGTGTTTCCCTCACTGTATCATTCAGGCATTCCTCATTCCAGGTATACAGGATATTGTCCTTCAGTATCCTTCTCGCGATGCTCACCAGGAACCTGTCATAAGACGGCTACACACGCAGAGTCCCCGCCACCCTTGCAAGTTTATTGGCCTGATCTCTCTGGCGTGTGGTGCGGTCGCTTGGCCGGCGTCAATGGCCGGCATGTGACCTTCGGACTGTTTACTATAATTTATCGAGGAATCCGAAGGTCGTTTCATCGGTCATTGACCGTATGTATGCGACAATATCATGCGACGACCGCCACACCCTTATTCCTCGAATGACTTTTGACCCTCCGATAGTAGATGCGGTTGCCTATGTGTATAACTGTATCTTGAATATTAAAAAATGTTACAAAATACTCAACAGACTGAGTTGTAACAAAATGCTGAAATTAATGTTAGATTTGAAACTTACCAGGAACGATGACGGGATTTGGGACATGAATGATGGAGTAGAGATGAGAGTTGACGGCCACGTCCTTGCGCATCTTCCTGCCCAGCTGCAACCACAGTCGGTGCAGTTCCATAGCCCATGACTTCAGCTGAGGATCCTTGATGACGTCCAGAAATGCTGGAAATAGAACATTTTAAATATTAGTGCAGAAAATAATAAGCTGAGGTAGCAAATTTATAAAAAAAAAGTTTTAAGTAAGGTGCAGAAAAGAGTATTAAGAAGGTTTGACACGTGGAGATAATAAATGACTAAGTGAGTATAAAAAGAAGGTTTGGACACGTGGAGAGAATAAATAACGAAATAATGACTAAGAGAGTATATTAATTTAACCTGGCGAGCTTATTGCCACGTGGCAATCTCTTCCAACCAACCAAAAATATGTTTTAATGAGCCCTAAGTGAAAACCAGACTGGAATCCTATTTAATAAAATCTGGGTTTCAGCGAGGATCGAACCCGCAACCTCCGGATTGGCAGACAAGCGTCTTACCACCAAGCCATGGAGGTCGTTTAATAAAAATGAGAATTAAAAAAAATGTAAGAGCTGTATGGATGTGGAAGAATCGAAATATGTGTGTCGAGATAGGAAAGTCTGTGCTCTGTACTCTATGCCTACTCCAACAGGGAAACGGGGTGATGGTATGTTTGTGTGATTAACTAGTTACCAGCAAGTGTTGCATGGGCTGTTTTTAATTGCAGATGGATGCAATGAATGTATAAAGAATGACTGACAAAAAAAAAAGTGCAAATGTGAGTGGATGGCGTGATAGAGGAAGAACAAGGAAAATATGGTTGGATTAAATTAATTAAATTTAAAAGAAATAAATATAAGAATTAGAAAAAAATGTAAAAGTGTCGAGATAGGAAAGTCTGTGCTCAGTACTCTATGCCTACTCCAACAGGGAAACGGGGTATGTATGTGTTGCTAACACGAAGAATCGAAATATATGTGTCGAGATAGGAAAACCTGTGCTCTGTACTCTATGCCTACTCCAACAGGGAAACGGGATGATGGTATGTATGTTACTCGTATGTGTTACTATAGTTAGGAAATTCTTGGATGAGTCCTGTGACAGCTCACAAATTTGCCCCAATACACCCTTGTAACGATGTTCAGTAATTTTAATTATGTTATTAATTTGTAACAATATGTATTAATTTGTCATTATTGTTAGTTTTATGTAATGTATTTACCTAAATAACTTGCTATTTATTAGAATCGAGGCTTATATTAAAGTTAATAACATTACTGAACATCGTTACGAGGGTGTATTGGGGCAAATTTGTGAGCTGTCACAGGACTCATCCTAGAATTTCCGAACTATAACACGAATAATCGAAATATGTGTGTCGAGATAGGAAAGTCTGTGCTCTGTATTCTATGCCTACTCCAACAGGGATACGGGGTGATGGTATGTACGAGTATTTTACTCGTATGTGTTACTAACACGAAGAATCGAAATATGTGTGTCGAGATAGGAAAGTCTGTGCTCTGTACTCTATGCCTACTCCAATAGGGAAACGGGGTGATGGTATGTATGTGTGACTAACTAGTTACTAACACTGGCAAGTTTATAAAAAAACAAGATAAAATGCAAAAATTCTAAAAAAACAAGATAAAATGCACAGAATTATTCAAGGCTCTTTCAGCAATGAATTTATTTATTCCTAACTGAATAATATACGACTATCTTAGTAAAAACATGAAGGCCGAGGTTAGACCAACATAAAAAAATATAATTTTTCAAGGCATGGTGAAAAAACCTAATTTAAACTTGTTAATGAACCGTGAAGGATAACATAAAAACATTATATTTCCAAAATGCATTTATTGCACTTGATGTATGGAAGTGAAACTTGGATTTGGGTTAAATCAAAGGTTATAGTTATAGAAACAAATGTGGTAAAAAGTGTGTGTGATGTATGGGTTAACTCAGAAAAACTGGAACTGGTTGATGGGTTCTGTTATCTGGGCAGTATGTTTATGTGTGATGGACGAGTTGAAACGGGCATTGAAATAAGGGTAGCGCAGGGAACAAGTTAAACGGAGCGTTTAATGGTAAAGGGTCTTTCAAATTGAGCGTTTTTTTTTATTCTTGGATAAAACACAGATGGCGTCGCGAACTTGCCTGGGTCTTGTGACGTTTCAGAAGTGATTATGACATTTATAAAAATGGAGTCGTATACAATACAACAACGCGTTCAAATTGTTGAATTATTTTATGTATTGTAATCTTCTGGTCAAGTTCCCGAAGTGAGGTGCACTTCGGGAACTTCACCAGAATTTCCTGTAAAGGTGGGGGTACATCAAGGATCGGTACTCAGTCCGCTACTTTTCATCTTAGTCATGGACTATTTAATTAACCAGGAAATGAACAGTCTCCTAAAGATCCTACTATTTGCAGACGATATCGTATTAATAAGTAAAAAACATGAAGACCTGCTAAATAGTCTGGAAAGGTGGAGAAGAATCTTGGAGGACAATGGATTGAGACTGAGCAGAAAGAAAACAGAGTATCTGTACCTACCATTCGAGAACACAAATGCTGTCACTCCAGTAATGCAAATGGATGGAGAAGCCTAGGTGTTACAGACATCAACAGTAAGATGGAGGAGAGGCGTTTGAGATGGTATGGGCACGTTGGACGCAGAGCACCCGATCACATTGTGAACCAGGCAATCTCCATGGATCTTCCTCGAATAACAACCAGAGGAAGGCCAAAAAATTCATGAGTGGTGCAAAAAGATATCCTGATGCAGAGGCACGGCCTGGGGGACGTAGTCCGGGACAGAAGAGCATACAACCTGAGGACGAGGAGAGCTGACCCCAACAGTCTTCGCAGACAGTGAGTTGGGATGGAGCCAGGGAGAAGATGTATTGTAATCTCCGGAAACGGTGATGTTAATTGGCCACCAAGATCATGTGATCTGACACCGTTGGACTATTTTCTCTGAGGTTACGTGAAAAGCCAGGTCTATGAGCTGAAGGACGAAATTATTCGCGTTATTGGTGAGTTAGAACCGCAATTATGCCAAAATGTCATCGAAAATTTTGACAGGAGCTGTAAGAGGTGGACATTTGGCGGATATTGTTTTTTGTGTTTAAATGTCATACATTATACTTCAATGATCTATAAAAAGTTTTTTGAAATCAAAGCAAATTGTGTGTTTTATTCAAGAATTAAAAAAAATTTAATTAAAAAACCGCTCAATTTGAAACACCCTTTATATACAATAACTGCGCTATATCAACAGTAGCAATAATGACAATACATAATAGTGTGTGGTGCCCACCTTGATGTATGGAAGTGAAACTTGAACTTGACAGAAGAAGGATAAGAGTAAAATGTTGTGGAGATGCGTGCACTAAGGAACAATTGTGGATTATCAATGTTTGAAAGAAGACATCAGAAATGAATGCATGGATAAAATGAATGTTTCAAATAAAATGGTTTGGACATGTGGAGAGAATAATGATGTAAAAGAGTGACTAAACGAATATACAACTCAGAAGTGCAAAGTGTACGTGAAAGAGGTAGATGAAGGAAAAAGTGGCTGGGTCAAATGGACCAGATTTTGGAAAAAAAGTAAATTGAGAAGTATTCATAATAGAAGATTGTGCATGACGAGGTTTATAAATGTGGAGGAGGTGAAGGTTGTGTGCTTTGCCTTCTCCGCAAGAGATACGACGTCATGATATGTACTACTGTTTGATTTTATCGATGTTTTCAACGGTTTTCGACGTCGACGGCCTGCCACTGCGTTCGTCATCCTCGACCGACTCACGACCACTTCTGAAGGGTTCGTGCCGCCGAAAAACGTTTGATCTCGAAAGAGTATCGTTGCCGAAACACTTCTCCAACATTTCCAAGGTCTCTGCGGACCGTTAAATCCGTTTTTCACACAAAATTTAATGTAAACTCGTTTGATGCACAGTTGATGCCATTTTCAAACTTGTAAAAAATCGAAAACACACACAAAGGTAGATGTACTCAGTACAGCGTAACTTTTACAAATGTCAAGATATGACGCTGAAATTTGGAGGGAAGTATCAATGATAGATGTGGTAACCTAACAAAAAAAAAAGAATTTCAATCGGGTGACTGACAGCGCCACACGGTGGCCGGTCCTAAAACTTTTTGATCAAGGTGGTATGTATGATTGCGTTTAATATTTTTTTGGCATAAACGATCATTTCATTGATGACCTATAATTGTGATTATAGAACTGAAAAAAATAAAGCAAACAAACCAGGCCGATGTTTCCAATCCTCCGGCACCCATTCCTCAAACTCTGACCCCGCCTTCTCGAAGTTCTCCTCCACAAACTCCTCGATGTCTGCTCTGGACGGCGACCCTTGTGTCTTGTTCATCATGGCGGCAAAGTAAGTCAGGGTGATGTCCTCGGCCTGTTTCATCTTCATGTCAACGAAGGTCTTGGAGTCGCGGTAGATGCCGGCCATCTGGATTGTGTCGAGGAGTGGACCATGACAGTAGATTCGACTGGAAGAACATAAAGAAATGATTTAAATAAGATGCTTTAAAATCTGTGGTTAAAAACAGGGGCGAAACAATAGGTGGACGACAGGAGTAACAGATACGGGCGTATCGGGGATCGGGGCGCCAAATTTGAGCTTGACTTAACCTGTTTCAATCGCAATGTGTTTAATAGGAGAAATCCGTGTAAAGTGGATAATAAATGGAGCATTCAGTGTAATATACAATAACGGCGTTATATCAAAAGAAAACAATACATAATAAATAATGTGTTGGGGCCCAACTTGATGAATGGAAGTGAAACTTGGAGAAAGATAAATTAATGCTGTAGAGATGTGAGCACTACTTGATGTATGGAAGTGAAACTTGGAGAAAGATAAATTAATACTGCGGAAATGTGAGCACTGCTTGATGAGTGGAAGTGAAACTTGGAGAAAGATAAATTAATGCTGTGGAGATGTGAGCACTACTTGATGCATGGAAGTGAAACTTGGAGAAAGATAAATTAATGATGTGAGCACTACTTGATGTATGGAAGTGAAACTTGGAGAAGGATAAATTAATGCTGTGGAGATGTGAGTACTACTTGATGTATGGAAGTGAAACTTGGAGAAAGATAAATTAATGATGTGGAGATGTGAGCACTACTTGATGTATGAAAGTGAAACTTGGAGAAGGATAAATTAATGATGTGGAAATGTGAGCACTGCTTGATGCATGGAAGTGAAACTTGGAGAAAGATAAATTAATGATGTGGAGATGTGAGCACTACTTGATGTATGAAAGTGAAACTTGGAGAAGGATAAATTAATGCTGTGGAGATGTGAGCACTGCTTGATCCATGGAAGTGAAACTTGGAGAAATATAAATGAATGCTGTGGAGATGTGAGCACTACTTGATGCATGGAAGTGAAACTTGGAGAAAGATAAATTAATGATGTGAGCACTACTTGATGTATGGAAGTGAAACTTGGAGAAGGATAAATTAATGATGTGGAGATGTGAGCACTACTTGATGTATGGAAGTGAAACTTGGAGAAGGATAAATTAATGATGTGGAGATGTGAGCACTACTTGATGTATGGAAGTGAAACTTGGAGAAGGATAAATCAATGCTGTGGAGATGTGATCACTAAGAAAACTTTGTGTAGTGGCAATGTAATGGGTGACAATAAGTTCCGAGAGGCGCTCAGAAAAGAGCTTTCTCACAAACGTAGTGAAGAGAGACGACGAAGCAAGAGAGATACGAGCCCTGATGAAGGAGATTACGACAGAAAACGTGGAAGTGAGAAAATAATACGAGATGATGTACCAGATTTTGAAGCTCGTATGAAAAAAGGCGGAACGAAGACACCAGAAATGTATGTGTGGATAAAATAACGGGTGTTTTAAATAAGACGAAGAAAGAAGCTTTAAGATTCTAATTTAATCACAAAAAATTAAATCATTTATTAAAAAAAGTCCACCACAGTTTAAAAAGAACAAGAAATATTTACTCGCATATTTAAGTGAAATTTGTGGAGTGTCAATGTATGAAAGAAAGCGGAATGAAGACATCAGAAATAAATGCATGGATAAAGTGGATGTTTTAAGTAAGGTTAAGAAATAAGTTTTAAGATGGTTTGGACATGTGGAGAGAATGAATGATGAAACATTGACTATGTGAATATATGTCAGAAGTGCAAGGTGTCGTGGAAGAGAAAGACCGAGGAAAACGTGGCTGGACCAAATGGACCAGATTTTGAAAGAATGTGTACAAATTATTTCGGTCCGTTTTTTTGTGTTCAAAAATGCATTTATTTCTAAACAAAATGAATGACCAGATCAATAAAAGTATTGCCCATGGATGGCTACTATTTTTTCCCATCTCTCAGGCAATTTTCGAATTCCATCTCGAAAAAATGACTCGTATTTTGAGGCGATCCAAGTTTGGAGCCAATTTTCGGTTTCTACGAAAGAAGTGAACCGGTGACCTGCGACATGAGGCCGAGCGTTGTCATGAAGAAGAATAACTTTATCATGTCTTTGCTCGTATTCAAGCCGTTTTTCTGGCAATGCATGGCTCAAACGAATTAATTGTAGCCGATACCGATCACCCGTAATGGAATTGCCAGGTTTCAGCACCTCATAGTAAACAACACCCCTTTGGTGCCACCAGGTACAGAGCATGATCTTCGAACCATGTATGTTCGGTATTGGTGTTGATGTTGAGGTCGATGGCAACGATTGACCGGGCTAAGCGTAGTATTTTTTCTTCTTGGGGTTGTCGTAGAATATTCACTTCTCATCTCGTTACAATCCGATGCAAAAAACCTTTTCTTTGTTGCCTTTAAATCAGCTGCTCGCAGTGAAAAATCGCCTTTCAACGTCTCTCGGTTTCAGTTCATAAGGTACCCAATTTCCTTGTTTTTGAATCGTTTCCATGGCTTTCAATCGTACGGAAACGGCTTGTTGAGTCACTCCCAATGATTCTGCAAGCTCCTCTTGCGTTTGACTCTGATCTTCTTCGAGAAGTGCCTCTAATTCTTTGTCCTCGAATTTTTTTGGCTGTCCAGAGCGAGGCTTGTCTTCGACGCTGAAATCTTCATCCTTGAAACGTCGAAACCATTCCCTACATGATTTATCAGTTGGAGCAGTGTCACCATAAACTTCGACAAGCATTCGATGGGCTTCAGCTGCACTTTTCTTCCAATTAAAGCAGAAAATTAAAACCTCCCGCAAATGCTGCTTGGTTAACATAAAATTCGACATTTTCAACACTGTACAAAACAAGGTTTTTGCATGAAACTCAAAGCGATATAAACTGAATATTATTGGCAGATGTCTAACCTCACTGAAACCGCCAAAATCGGCTGTAACCATGAACCATTCATAACTGCCAGAGCCAACTTTTGGAAACGGACCGAACTAATTTTTACCCCTAATAAAATGAGAAATATGAATAATAGAAGATTATATATGAATGTGGAAGAGGCGAAAGTTGGATAGAAAAGTTTGCAGCTGTGTTCTGCATACCCAAACAATATCTGCTTACCCCGTAAGGGACACGGTGTGATATGTACGTACAGTACCCGGCAGTAAGTAATACACATCGGGTTTAAGAAAGAGACTTCGGCTTTGTAGAGCGTCGTCTTTGTCATCCATACACGTGTTCCGTCGCGATTTGTCAGTCGCATCGTGCGACAGAGACGATGCTCTACAAAGCCGAAGTCTCTTTCATAAGCCCTAAGTGTATTACTTACCGCCGGGTACTGTATGTATATACTCGTATTTATTGCTTTTTTTATATATTGACAAAAGGAATGAATGTTATCGCACATGTGCGAAATGGTCTGGTTTCCTGTTACACTCAATGCCGCATGTGAAGGTTAGCCTTTCAATTATCACTGTGCTAATGACTACATACCTCGACAGTATAATTCATGAGTGTCACATGTGTATTGAGCCTCGATGGCCAAGTTGATGAGACGCTTAGGTCACGCAGGGGGTTACGGATTCGATTCTCGTTAGAACCCTAATTATTTAAAAAAACGACTGTTTGTTACTCGTACAATAAACCTCTGGACATCATGGCCGGTTTTCACATCAAGATTTTGTTACAATTGGAAACGATAATAAATTTTAAAGAGTCGATGACGACTTCGATATAAAAAAATGCCTATAAAACTGAAAGGAAAGGTATACCAGACTATCGTTAGACCCGCAATTATGTATGGCTCAGAATGCTGTACTATGTACAGCTCCTACTCTAGGCAACTTGAAACAGCGAAAATACGAATGCTTAGGTGGTCGGCAGGAGTATCACTGAAATATATAATTAAGAGCTCACGCATTCGTGGTAGCCTCTGGGAGTCACTGACATAAATAGTAAGCTGGAAGAGTGACGGCTGAGATGGTACGGGCACATAAGACGGAGACCATCAGACCATACGGTACATCAGGCAATGTCTGTAGATCTTCCTCGACAGCCGTCCAGAGGAAGACCAAAGAACTCCTGGATGACTCAATGCTCCAGAATCCTGCAGAGAAACGGCCTAGATGAAAACGACACCCATAACCGAAGAATATACAGTCTGAAAACGAGAAGAGCCGACCCCAGCAGCCTACCTAGGCAATGAGTTGGGACAGTGCCAGGAAGAAGAAGAAGAAGATGACGACTTCGATGGCCTTATTGATAAGACACCTCTTTTCCAAACCGAGGGTTACGTGTGTTATCACAGAGATTTTATGTTAATCATCTTCTTCTGTATGGTATACTTCAATACGTCCGAATTAATATTTCAGGCGTATTAAAGAGCGTAGCAGGGAGACAATATAGCTGTCTCCCAACCCGCGAATTGCGGATTTGATTCCAGTTGATACACATTTTTTTATTTCAATATAAAAATGGTTTCAGTCTGGTTTTCACTTAAACATATTTGGTTGATTGGAAGAGATTGCTACATAAAAATAAGACTACCAAGTTGTATTGTATAAAGGGTCTTTCAAATTGAGCGGTTTTTTTTTATTTTTTTTATTAAATTCTTGGAGAAAACACAATTCGCTTTGATTTCAAAAAACTTTTCATTGGTCATTAAAGTATAATGTATGAAATTTAAACAAAAAAAAAACAATACCCGCCAAATGTCCACCTCTTGCAGCTCCACATATGTCCACTCTTTTATCAAAATTTTCGAATTAGCATAATTGCGGTTTTAGCTCACCAATAACGCGAATAATTTCGTCCTTCAGCTCAGAAATTGATCCGGGGCCATTCTTATAGACCTGGCTTTTCACGTAACCCCAGAGAAAACAGTCCAACGGTGTCAGATCACATGATCTTGGTGGGCAATTAACATCACCGTTTCCGAAGATTACAATACATAAAATAATTCAACAATTTGAACGCGTTGTCGTACTGTATACGACTCCATTTTTATAAATGTCATACATTACACTTCTCAAATGTCACAAGACCCAGGCAAGCTCGCGACGCCATCTGTGTTTTATCCAAAAATTAAAAAAAACGCTCAATTTGAAAGACCCTTTATATATGTTAGGTAGTACGAGTATATATTTATTCATATTTTTTGTGTATGGAGTCATGTTAATTTCATACTGTTTGCAACAAATTCATTTTGAATCAATGCGCACTCGAAATTTTACAATAATTTAAATTAAATGATTGCAATTATCTTGAATGGTCGAAAAAGATCGTTTTTGCCCTAAACAAATTAATTTGTTTGTTTTCCACTTCTATTCTTGTCTTGTTTTACGTCATCATCAAAACATGGATGTTGTGTTGACCAATCAGAATAGATTACATCGGTACACGCCCTTTTTTTTCTAAACAATTTACGTCATTGCAGTTTCGAGAATTTGGCTATTGCGAAATAGTTTTTTTGCTGTTGTTGCATGACATGGATCGGTTTTTTTTTGCCGGTAGATCAAATTGACCGAATGTTCTCAGCAAATTAGATAATTATACACTTGGAAATAAATTTTACAAGTCCATGTGCAGTTATGTTTTTTGGTGTGATGTTTTTTTTCGTAAGACCTAACGTTTATTCTTAATCTAAATATTCTTCATCCTCCTCAACGCTGATCATCATAGTCTTCTGCTATATCTTTAACTTGGTGCACCACCTGTCTTCATCATTCCCGATCCTCGGTCGTATTGATTGCACCACTTCAAGATGGTCCTTTTAACTATTTTAGTTGGTCCGCCCATCTTACACGACACCTTCCTCCTGTCTGTTTTTCCTCGACTGCCCCATGATCACCAGCTTCTCCAGACTATCGTTATTCTTTCTGGGAACATGTCCAAAGTAAGTTAGGATAACTTTTCTGCATGTTGTCGAAAGTCTTTCAGTAATCTTTAATTCTTGAACGACAGCCACGTTAATGCGCCATCAATGGGATACGGAGCATTCGACTTCAACACCACACCTCGAAGACATCTCTCATTTTCCTTTCCTTCTTTCTCAACGTTCTTGTTTCGATTTGATAATCGAGTCAGTAATTTCTGAACGGAACTGCACTCAGCCTTGTGGTACACCGGTTCATCTTCGGATCGATTGGCTTCTCCGATCTAGTGACGTCAAAGGATAGTTTTGCTGCTTTCGAAGTTTTCTCTGAGCGTGACGTTACGCATTCTTTATAATAATATCATAGTATAAATAGGCCAAAACCCATACGACGGCTGTCGCCGAAGAAAGAATACGAGAATTGAATTTTGAATACGAGAGAGCGAGAGAGGAATACTTGGATTCTCTCCGAAATTAATTCGAAATTTGAATCTCGGTGGGTGACGTTACGCAAAGACAAAGAAGGAACTGCCTAAAGGTATTGCTTCGAAATACTGGCAACTTGCTAGGCTGTAACTCCAGATCTTAAGCCACTTTATTACTATATTTACTGCACTGCGAGTCATTTTCCTTTTCCTGTGACATCGGACCTTAAGTCCGTCGATTCTACTATTTTTTTCACACCACCGAAGAAGCAATACCTTTAGGCAGTTCCTTCTTTGTCACTGCTTAACGTCACCCACCGAGATTCAAATTTCGAATTACTTTCGGAGAGAATCCAAGTATTCCTCTCTCGCTATCTCGTATTCAAAATTCAATTCTCGTATTATTTCTTCGGCGACAGCCGCGTCGTATGGGTTTTGGCCTATTTATACTATGAAACAGCCGATATAATACTGCTATACAAAATCATTCACTCAGTGATTGATGCACCTCCCTTACTCGCAAGTATTTCATTTCGTATTCCCACTAGATCCACAAGACAGCTCAATCCCTTTTATACCGAAAATTGCTATACTAACTATAAAATCAACTCCTCTATAATTCGTATGCAAAGACTTGGAAACGAGTTTTGCAACAATTTAGATATTTTTAATATAAGTATATATAGTATAGTATTTGCCAGAATATCACAACAATATTTACAAATAGCTACTAACTTTGTGCTCTCCTTTATTAATATAAATAACGTAATATAAGCCAAACATTAAGGACAATACTTTGCTTCTGGAGTTGAGTAACCCTGCATCAACATGTATGAAGGTTTTAATTCTGCAAAACAACTTGCATCTCGTTCTACTAATGAGGCCATGTGTTTTCTATATCTCAATATCTATCCATAAAATTCCCACAAAATTCTCAAAGATTATTAAATAATTTTAAAACGATGACTGTAATTTATTATTACTACTGCTTTTTGTATCTTCAAGTTAGTTTAAGATAAAGTTTTGTATTATTTGTCAATAATTTTAAGTAATTTATAACCTGTCACATGTTCATTTGTATATAAAGACACTGTTGTGTCGTTAATTAAATAAATAAATAAATACATATTATTACTATCAAAGAGTTCCTTGAAATTGTGAAATAACTGTGCTGCAGTCCACCGTTTTTCGAAGTGATAAAGCACGATATGATGAAAACGAAGGTGGTTATCGACACGCATTTTTACTACCTGCATAGTAAGGAATATATTAATAAAAAAAAAATTAAACAAAATGACAAGATTCGAAGAGCGACGAAAAAACGATCGTTAATTATGTACCAACCTAATATATAGGTTGAGTATAAAGATAGGAAGATGGTGGCTGCGGTCAATTAATAAGGCACTTTCCCGCATCTACATATGGTAGAAAAATATATTTAGAAAGAATGCGTAACGTCACGCTCATAAAATATAAAGATTTCGATCTTCTAGTGCAGATTGCGCCAGATGGGAGCTTCTTTTGTCCTCTATAACAAACAGCGTGGGTGGTGTTGGGACCAAAATGAACTGTTGACATACGTTGAAGATTGTAAATCAGCAAAATGAACTGTTGACATACGTTGAAGATTGTAAATCATTGAAGTTGTCCAGCTCTGTTGTTGCTACAGTCAATATATACCGGATGGATCAAATCATTGGATCAAGTGACGATGTAAATTGACCAGCGCGATCAAGTATAATGTCGTTATTGTTTGATCTCTGGTGTATGCAGAGGGTATTCAAAATAGTTGCGTCATTATGATTTTATGGTGATAGATATATTAATGTTTTTATTGTTGTGAAATGAAAATATTGAGATGATCCAAGAACTGGAAAAATTGAGACAAACGATAGAAGAAAATGGATTAAAATAAACAGAACCAGGACTAAACACATGTTAGGCATACCAGATACGGACATTGGGACGGCCAAACTCCAATCAGAAAAACTACCAAGGACAAATTGAATATTGGCTTCATCATTACAATAGATGAGGACGTTCTCCAGAACGTGAAAATAGAACAAAAATGGACTGGAATAAATAGAGAGAAATGACGGGGTTATGTGCGACGGAAGGCTACCAATAAAGCTAGAAATATCTACAAAACAGTGATCATGCCTGCTATACTACATGGAGCTGCTGTGTTGGATTCTAAAGAAAAAAGAGGAACAACTACTTCATGTCACGGAGATATGCTGTCACTGGGCGTCACTATATTGGATAAGATCCGAAATCAAGGAATTCGCGAAAGAATTAAAGTGGCGCCAATGTAGATCAAGTCCGGGAAGTACAACTACACTGTGGTATGAAGATGAAGGGTCTACGCTAAAGACAGCCACGCAGAGGGAGACCCAAGAAGAGCTTACATAAGAAAGTGGAGGAGGGCATGATAAAACACGGACTATCCCCAAGTGATTGGCGAGATCGTGAGAGATGTAGGAAAACGTCCAAGAAGCCGACCTCAAATGGATGGGATAAGGCAAGGAAAAAGAAGAAGTTATCCATCTGAACTTAAAAATATCCACCAAATCAGACGTGGATTGTCCCAAATATTGCATTATTACGATTGATTAGTTGAAAAAGAATTAAATAGATAATAAAATTTAAAGATACTAAAAGAAAGAGATAGAACGTCAACAAGATGGAGTGATCAGATGAAGGAATTGACTGGGTGAAGCATGTACACAGCCCTGCAAACGGAAAGTGGCCGAGAGGACTGGAGACGTGTTGTCGCAATCTGTACCGCCAATATCCCATATCAACATGGAAGACAAGAAGAGGAGAAGCCAAATTGATTAGGAAAATATTCAAGACCGTCAAGTTTAAAGTTCACAATGATAGAAAAATAGACTGCTTCTTAAAATTAATAGATTCAGAGTTCTTCTCCTCTAGAATTAATAGATTCAGAGTTGATCGTAAGTTGGTGATCATCATGTGCATGAGTCGAGATTGGAATCGTTGTTGCACATGAAATTCTGCATTTTGAAGTAGAAGCTTCGCGCTATCTTCACTCTTACATTGATCTCTCGAGTCTGGCACCATTGATCGTTTAGTCAGCCTCCCTGATAGTTATATTGATTCATTCATTTCAAGACGTCATAATTACGGTCTTTGTCTACCCGTGAGACTCAGCATTATTTGATAGAAGATAAATATACTACCTTGATCAAAAAGTTTTAGGACCGGACACCGTGTGGCGCTGTCAGTCACCCGATTGGAATTCTTTTTCTTTTTTTTGTTAGGTTACCACATCTATCATTGACACTTCCCTCCAAATTTCAGCGTCATAGCTTGACATTTGTAAAAGTTACGCTGTACTGAGTACATCTACCTTTGTGCGTGTTTTCGATTTTTTACAAGTTTGAAAATGGCATAAACTGTGCATCAACGAGTTTGCATTAAATTTTGTGTGAAAAACGGATTTAACGGTCCACAGACCTTGGAAATGTTGGAGAAGTGTTTTTTTTATGGCACGAACGCTTCAGAAGTGGTCGTGAGTCGGTCGAGGATGACGAACGCAGTGGCAGTCGAAAACCGATGAAAACATCGATAAAATCAAAGAAATTTTGGCCAAAAACCGCAAATTGACCATCAGAGAGCTGGAAGAGGACTTGAACATCGCTTATGGATCCAATCAAGACATTTTGGTTATTGATTTGGGCCTCAGACGTGTCGCTGCAAAACAGGTGCCGAAAGACCTCAATTTCATGCAAAAAAAGGAGCGCGTTGAAATCGCGAAAGACATGAGTTTTTGACCAAAAACAACACGACTACTATCCAGCAGCCTTTGAATTCCCCTGATCTGGCTCTCTGCGACTTTTTCCTGTTCAACCGACTTAAAAAACCGCTTCGCGGAACGCGTTACAGCGCCCGAGAGGATGTCATGAAAAAATCGAAGACGGCTCTGATGGACATACCGAAAATTGAGTACCAGCGGTGTTTCGAGGATT
Source organism: Odontocerum albicorne (assembly GCA_949825065.1). Taxonomy (NCBI): domain Eukaryota; kingdom Metazoa; phylum Arthropoda; class Insecta; order Trichoptera; family Odontoceridae; genus Odontocerum; species Odontocerum albicorne. The sequence goes on along the minus strand of OX463864.1, from coordinate 2,250,383 downwards.
GGATCAAGCGCTGGCGTAAGTGCGTTACAGTCGATGGGGAGTACTTTGAAGGGGACCATATCGATTTTGATGAATAAACTTGTATTTTCGATTTTATGAATAAAGTACTAAAACTTTTTGATCAAGGTAGTATATTGAAGAAGAAGAATAGATTACAAATTAAATTAGAAGTCAAAGAAAATATGTGATGAAAACATTATATATATATTTCCAGATAATTGAACACATTGAAAAATCATGGTTTTAAACCACTGCCCATAATTGATGAGGGTCACATTGGCGTAGTGCTGAAGATCACGACGGATTGGGGAGGGTCATCGGGATAAGTGGAGATTAATGATCAAGAGACGTAGCCAGTACAATCATCTATCTGGAGAAGACTGCGCAGACGATGGTCTCATGTGTGGGGGATACAGAGCGGAGGACGTGCAATATGACCAATTATATCATCCGAGAATTATTGTTGCAAATTGAGGCGGTGATTTGGGAGACAATTGGCAAATTGGGGAAGATCAGCGACGTTGTTAAGATTGCTCGGTTGTCAATTAGGATATGACAGAATTACCCAACGTCGCAGATACAGAACGTTTACACTAGAGGAATAACAAGATTAAATATAGTACACTAACATGTTCTCTATAATGGGGTTGCCGTGGGAGACAGGGATACGTTGTAGGGTCATGGTATATTTCTTGTTCTATAACAAACTATTTTTACATTTACTTCTGACCCGGAGATTACGGGTTAAATTCCCGCTAGAACCCAGTTTTTTTTTCATAAAAAAATAAGGTTTCGGTCTGGTTTTTACTACATCGTTCGTTTTTAATGGGCCTCGTAGTAGATCATCAGGCTTTTTAAAGTAAGTGAACCGTTGCATACCAGCAAACTCACCGCTGTACTGGATCCGATGGCAAACCGAAGTGAGGCTATCGGAGCACACCGGCATGTTTTTTTCCCCTCTTTTTTGAAAGATTAGATATGGCCGAAGTCATATATATTCTTATACTTCCAAATACTAGGCGGATACAATGGCTGTGTCATTCGAGGGGAGTAACACACCGCGGAGTTCGAACCGGCGACCTTCCGCACGGAGGTCCAAAGCGTTACCGCGCGGCCATGCACCTCCCAACTTTTTTCTATGTGTAATATATACAAATAAAGTATACATGATTCGCTCGGGCGCTGTTATAACCTGCCAGACGTAATTTATTTACTAATAATGGGTTTGAGTTTCGAGTAGAGGACCTTTGAGGAGAGTTTACTCTAAACGGCGCTATATAAAATTGTTCTTTGAATTAAAAAAAATATAATGAAAAACCGTGAGTTACGTGCCTACTTCAGTGGTTCTAAACTGCCCATGTTCGTATCACTAATTCGAATATATTAAGGGCACTTCTCCATATATCCGAATCGGAGATTCGGACATAGTAAAGAAATGAAATCAATATAAAGAAGTCGGGTTTTACCAAATGAAAATCGTGAATACTCGGGCACAGCCGTTAACACAAATACCATTTTATAACACAGCTGGACAGTTCGGCATGTGAATCAGGGAACATGAACGGGACGCAATGTTACAGTGAATAAGCTGGTGGCAACACGCCAGCACTCCCGACACTTGTTCCCGTTTGAACTTCACAATAGCCGGTTCTGCAAAGGTGAAGCTGTTAGGTCTGTCGTCGCTCGTATTATATTGGCAACGAATGATGAGACAGATGTCACGAAGCATCTGTGGAGTACTATGAACTATGACAATCATCATAGCTCTCTCGTACTCTTCAGCAGCGCGCCGCAATAGTTTTAATTTATGCCAGAAACAATGCATCAATTGTCGCAAAACAACGAGCATTTCGAAGGAAGTACGCTCAACAATCTGCACCTACTTTTCAGACCATTCGATGGTTAGTGGCTCGATTTCAACAGACTGGAACCACTGGTGATCGAAGGCAAACAGGGAGGCGCCGAACAAGTCGATCTTTGCAAAACATTGCGCGTGTTGATCAAAATGTGCAAGAAGCTCCAGAAACATCTTTAAAAAGACGATCCTCACATTTGGGTATCTTCGGCTTTAGGTGTAGTGTAGTGTGTGTGTGCAGAGTTTATATATAATCACACGTTTTGATACGACCTTATAAAAAGGGTTGTCTTCAAGTGTTTACTAAAAATGCACAAGCTACCCCATTTACGTTACATATATTTTTTTATTTGATTACAAGCCTTCAAAATGGAATGTCGAGTAGACGAAAGTGAGCATTTTCGACACTTCCTTCTGTTCGCGTTCAATCGAGGGAATAAAGATGCCAAATATGCTCGCGATATTTGCGAAGTGTACTGTGAAGATGCTATTAATGAAAGGACAGATCGTCGATGGTTTTTGCGTTTCAAAGACGGTAATTTCGACCTGAAAGACATGGAACGTTCCGGGCGACCAGTGGACTTCGATGAGAACCGCTTAAACTATATTATTCATGAAGATCCCCTTCAAACCACCGTAGAATGGGCTGAGCAGATGAATTGTAGTCACATGACTGTATATCGCCACATTTACCATTTTGTTTTACTTTTGGTGCTCATTTTTAAATATAAAAAAAACGGACACAACTTATGTTAATACCTGGACCGATTCGTAACACTTAATTTATCCGATAAAAACGAAATCGCCAACAAAGTTCCACTACTCTATTAAGGACTATTAAATTATACAGTGTCACCCCATGTACGATGAAGAAAGAAGCTTTCAGATGGTTTGGACATATGGAAAGGACGAATGACTAAGCGAGTATACAAGTGAGAAGTGCAAGGTGTGCGTAGAAAAGGTAAGAACAGAAGAAACGTGACTCGACCAAATGCACAAGATTTTGAAAGAAGGTAAAGTGAGAAGTATGAACAATAGAAGATGTACATGAGAAGATTTATTAATATGGAGGAGGCGAAAGTTGTGTGCTGAATTGGATAGAAAAGTTTGGAGATCTGTTCTCTCTGACTACACCGCAAGGGACAAGGAGCGATGATACGTATTTATGTATATACCTAATGTATTACTTTCAGTGCACGCGTTTTTACAACATTTATTCAACTTCTACCAGTCTTCTTTCACGTCCATGTTCCACTCCGACAGATTAAAGTAAGTACCACAATAAAATCCTTTTGTACGAGGGTGGTCCCAGAAGTACCCGACCTGAGGTATAGATGGCGGTTGTTGCTTTAAAAAATTACTATGGTAGAAAGTACTAAACTTATAAAGCTTAAGTTTCAAGTTTTAAGACGCTACGTTGTTTAGTATTTGTTTGGCAGTCATCAATAATGAACGCTCTCGGTGAATTTGTAAACATGGAAAAAATTGGTCATCGCTATGTGATACAATACTTTCATTTGAAAAGTTTAAGTGCAACCAATATCAAAGCCGAGCTAGATTCTACTCTGGGGGAGTCTGCTCCTTCGTTTACAACAGTAAAATATTGGGTGGCAGAGTTTAAACGAGGCCGTACGAGCTACCAAGACGAACATCGCAGTGGTCGACCAAATGAGGTGACCACGCCAGAAATGGTAAAGAAAATCCTATTTTGAGGCGTTGATGGCTATTTTGAGGCGCTCGGCGGTTCTCACTATAAACAGGGTATCGAAGCTATTGAACATCGCTGGGAAAAGGGTGTCGAGCTGAAAGGAGACTATGTTGAGAAATAAAAATATTTTTTCCCAATTTTTTTTTGTGTTTTCTTTGTTAGATCGGGTACTTTTGGGACTACCCTCGTAGACTATCATCTTAGCAGATTTTGATACTCTTAAGTTAGAGTTTGTCTCTTGAAATATATCAAAGTTGACAATATTTTACGAGTAAGTTGGATCTTATTTGCATAAATACGAAAACATTCGAATTATATTATTCAGAACCAAGTATATAACAATGTCATTTGAAAGTTATTTTCCTGAAAAATGTTTCGAGTTTCAGATAATAGCGAGAACATTTTTTCAGTGTCAAAGGTGTGTTGCAGCACTCTATGTTTTTACATTATTCTGAGCTATACAAATATATCAACATCACAATATCTTATGCCAAAAGTTCGAACTAAGATTTAAGAAGCGACAAAAAAAACTCTTAATTTCTAGTAAGTAAAATAACGTGTTTCCTTTCCTTTTGATTGATGATATCTCACTTTATATGAAAAAGAATGTTCGGGTGATTGTCCGTCTTTGTGGGGTTCGTGGGCATGTGCTCACGTATGTATTTATGGATTTCGTGGGGATGGATAGTCATTTGAATGGTTTATGCAACCATGTAAATTACTTCATTTACTTTTGTATGGTTGGTTGGAAGAGATTGCCACCTAGCAATAATCCCGCCATATTGTATTTGCAATAAAAGTGTTAAATAAATAAGGAGACTACTTATCTATTTTATGATATTTTAATAATAAATACGAGGCATATCCAGAAAGTAAGTGTACTGAATTTTTGTAGGTTACAATTTTTTTTATTTAAACTAAAAAATTACGTGGTTACCGTAGTACATATGTAAGCTATTTTTCGACATAGTCGCCATTTCTCTCAATGCAGGTGGTGAAGCGGGGTATCAACTTTTTGATGCCTTCCTCGAAGTAGTTTCCCGCCAACCCCTCCGTCCACTTCTCCACCTCTTCCTTTACCTCCTCGTCGGTTGAAAACCTTTTTCCACCCATGTGCAGCTTCAGGGAGGTAAAGAGATAGTAATCTGAAGGTGCTAGGTCAGGGGAATGCGCGGAATGGTTTAGTACATCCCATTTAAACGAGGCGAGCAGTTCCGTCTGGCATTGTCGTGCAGCAGGCAGACTACCTTTGTCAGCATGCCTCTCTTCTTGTTCTGAATCGCCCTCCGGAATTTTTTTAGGGTCTCACAGTATCTTGCAGAGTTGATGGTCTCCCCTTGAGGCATATATTCAATTAAAATTATGCCTCGTATATATATTTTTTAATTATTTTATTTATTTATTATTACACATGACAAGAAATATACATAATTTTCGAAAAAAACAACAGGTTAATTTAATTAAGACATACATTATTTTAATGGATCTGGGTTTGTCGCCTTTCATTTGTCGTATCCCCAGTAAACTAGGCTTTTGCCTGTATCTCACTGAGGATAATTCATAAAACATTGATTAGTCCCATAGCATAAAACATAGATTGGTATGCCTTCGACAAGTGCTACGATTCTTTAGACAAATTTCTCGTGGTAAAAGAGACAGTTTGGAGAGGTTTGTAGTTACTGTAAGCGTAAAAGAACCACGCACAAGAGGAAGAGCCCCAATGTGTTGGATTGACCAAGTGAGAGACGCAACAGGAATACTCTTAACAACTGCCGCACCTCACCGTATCAATTTGATATTAATACAAAAAAAAATAGTATAGTATAAATTCAAATTAGATATACAACGCTTAGATGCAAGAACATAAGTTTAGATTTGTGACAATTCTCTCAATGCATATTGTCATGATATAATTTTCACATACGTAACATATATATCATATGTCATGTATGTATCAATACATAAATAAGTAATTAAAAGAGTCAAAATGATAACAAAAACATATAATTTGAACAATATACTCGTACGCAGTTGATCACACGATACGTGGTCATCCCTAGTGAGCTGCCCGCACCTCACCGTACCAATTTGACAATAATGCGAAAAGAATAGTATAGTACAAACTCAAATTAGATATACATCGCTTAGATACAACATAAGTTTCGATTTGGGACAATTCTCTGAATGTGTATTGTCATAGCATAATTTTCAGAGAGTATCAGGTCCTGAAAATAGCTAATTTACATCTCAAATCCATTCTCTGGCACTACCATCGAGAGGAAGGGAAGATGCAGACTCAGCAGAGACACATGACACGCATGGCAACTAATGAAATGTTCACCATCCCTAGAGTTAAAACCTCTTTTGCCCAAAGGCAATATGCTTATTTGGCTCCCATTACATACAATGGCGTGCCGAATTCAATAAAGGTAAAGGTAGGAAAACCATTTAGACAGTCGATCGGAGCGTGGTTGTTATTGCGACAGGATTTTGAGTACTTGGCTTTCAGGATGACTGACGAGTGGAAAAGATTTATGTGAGCTCGTGAGTGTGGGTCTCTTCTTGTTGTTTTAATTTTGGTTGTTTTTGTATTTGTGTTTCTGTGTATTTTTTATTTTAATTTTAATTCATATTCTTATGATTGTGTGCGGTATATTTTGGGATGAATATTTTTGGTCTTTCTGGAGTGATGATGTGTGAGGAGTTAAATTTCGCAAGATGTTTCCAGTTCTAGTTGGTGTCACTGTTTGTCAGGTTGATGAGAGCGTGCAACGGGGTTTTGTTTTTGTGTAATCAAAAATCGGAAAGAAGTATCGATTTATTTTTTCATGCTAAATATCCTCAGTGAGATACAGGCAAAAAGCCTAGTTTACTGGGGATACGACAAATGAAAGGCAACAAACCCAGATCCATTAAAATTGTATGTCCAAATCAAATTACCTGTTGTTTTTTCGCAAATTGTGTATATTTCTTGTCATGTGTAATAAAAAAAATGTATGGCGCGGAGACTTGGACTCTGAGAGCAAGCGAAAGACGTAGAATAGATACATTTGAAATGTGGGGCTGTAGAATGATGTTACGAATTCCATGGACAGCAAGGGGAACTAACGCCTCTATTATCGAAGAACTGAGAATTTAGAGGTGCATGGGCGCACGGTAACACCCTGGACTTCCGTACGGAAAATGTTGCCGGTTCGAGCCCCGCGCTATGTTACTACCCTCGAATGATACAGGTATTTTTTACGCCGAGTATTGGGAGGGTAAAAGGATACCTATGACTTCGGTCATATCTATTATTTCTAAAAAGGAAAAAATATGTGCTCCGATCTCACTTCAGGTTGCTATCGGATCCGGTGTGGCCGGTGAGTTTGCTGGTGGGCAACGGCTCACTCACTTAAAAAAAATTGCTTTGCTTTCTAACATAATTGACGTTTGAATGGCGAGGGGATCCTCGACTACGAGGCCCTGCAATGACAACGACACAAAATAATGAAAATAAGATTATATTGCATTAAATTTTCGTTGTATGTAGCACAACCTGGTGGGTTTATTGCCAAATGGCAATCTCTTCCAAACAACTAGAAAAATGTTTAAAAAGTCTTAAGTGAACACAACACAAAAATGATTTTTTTAAATAAATCTGGGTTCCAACGAAGATCGAACCCGCAACCTTCAAATTAGAAGAGAACTTGCCAACTAGGGCACAGATGTTGTAAAATTGTAATATGTAAATACAACGAGTCACAAATGAGTTGTAAATAAAATATATTTTTTTAAATAAAACAACACAAATGAAACGAGAAAAGTGTTAAATATTGTGTGAAACGTAATGTCCTGTTTGGAGTAATATACTTCTACAAAGACTAGAATTAAACGGTAGAACATATCGATTTTTCCATGCGCCCTTCTATAGCCAGAACCGTTTCTAACCGATTATATCCAGAATCCTTGTGACGACAGGAAACCATATATGGCAGGAATGTTTCTCCATGGCTCCCACTACGTTGTCCATTACGAATCGTGGGTGATATTTGCTTATACGAGTACATTGTTTTACTGTTTTTGTTTTCAGTGTATTTTTTTAAGCTTTCAGTATGTTTAATACTTTCAGTATTTTAGTGCTTTCGGAATGTTAAATGCTTTCAGTATGCTTAAAGCCATTGATATGTTTAATACTTTCGGTATGTTAATGCTAATTCAGAATAATAAATTATTTAGTATGTTTAATGCTTTCAGCATGTTTAATAATGCATAATGCTTTCAGCATGTTTAATGCTTTCGGTATGTTTAATGCTTTCAGTATGTTTAGTGCTTTCGGTATGTTTAATGCTTTCAGTGCTTTCGGAATGTTAAATGCTTTCAGTATGTTTAAAGCCATTGATATGTTTAATGCTTTCGGTGTGTTTAATGCTATTGATACGTTTAATGATTTCGGTAAGATTAATGGTTTCAGCATGTTTAATGATTTCAGTATGTTTAATGTTCTAGTATGTTTGATGCTTTCGGTATGTTTAATGCTTTCAGTGCTTTCGGAATGTTAAATGCTTTCAGTATGTTTAAAGCCATTGATATGTTTAATGCTTTCGGTGTGTTTAATGCTATTGATACGTTTAATGATTTCGGTAACATTAATGGTTTCAGTATGTTTAATGCTTTCAGTATGTTTAATGTTCTAGTATGTCTGATGATTTCGGTATGTTTAATGTTTTCAGTGCTTTCGGAATGTTAAATGCTTTCAGTATGTTTAAAGCCATTGATATGTTGGATGCTTTCGGTGTGTTTGATACTATTGATACGTTTAATGATTTCGGTAAGATTAATGGTTTCAGCATGTTTAATGATTTCAGTATGTTTAATGTTCTAGTATGTTTGATGCTTTCGGTATGTTTAATGCTTTCAGTGCTTTCAGAATGTTATATGCTTTCAGTATGTTTAAAGCCATTGATATGTTCAATGCTTTCGGTGTGTTTAATGCTATTGATACGTTTAATGATTTCGGTAACATTAATGGTTTCAGTATGTTTAATGCTTTCAGTATGTTTAATGTTCTAGTATGTCTGATGCTTTCGGTATGTTTAATGTTTTCAGTGCTTTCGGAATGTTAAATGCTTTCAGTATGTTTAAAGCCATTGATATGTTGGATGCTTTCGGTGTGTTTGATACTATTGATACGTTTAATGATTTCGGTAAGATTAATGGTTTCAGCATGTTTAATGATTTCAGTATGTTTAATGTTCTAGTATGTTTGATGCTTTCGGTATGTTTAATGCTTTCAGTGCTTTCAGAATGTTATATGCTTTCAGTATGTTTAAAGCCATTGATATGTTCAATGCTTTCGGTGTGTTTAATGCTATTGATACGTTTAATGATTTCGCTAAGATTAATGGTTTCAGTATGTTTAATGAATTCAGTATGTTTGATGCTTTCGGTATGTTTAATGCTTTCAGTGCTTTCGGAATGTTAAATGCTTTCAGTATGTTTAAAGCCATTGATATGTTCAATGCTTTCGGTGTGTTTAATGCTATTGATACGATTAATGATTTCGGTAAGATTAATGGTTTCAGTATGTTTAATGAATTCAGTATGTTCGATGCTTTCAGTATGTTTGATGCTTTCGGTATGTTTAATGCTTTCAGTATGTTTAATGCTTCCAGTATTTTAGTACTTTCGGAATGTTAAATGCTTTCAGTATGCTTAAAGCCATTGATATGTTTAATGCTTTCGGTATGTTTAATGCTATTGATACGTTTAATGATTTCGGTAAGATTAATGGTTACAGTATGTTTAATGCTTTCAGTATGTTTAGTGCTTTCGGTATGTTTAATGCTCTTGATATGTTTAATGTTTTCGGTACGTTTAATGTTTTCATTACGTTTAATTCTTTCAGTGTATTTAATGCTTTCATTGTATTTAATGCTTTCAGTTCTTTAATGCTTTCAGTATGCTAAATGATTTTATGTAAATAAGATGAAGGAAGGAGCTTTAAGATGATTTGAACACATGGAGAATGAATGGCAAAAGGATGACAAAATCGAGTATACAAGTTAGAAGTGCAAGGTGTCTGTGGAAAAGAGGTTAACTGAGGAAAAAGTGGCTGGATCAAATGTACCAAATTTTGCGGGAAGGTAAAGTGAGAAGTATGAGTATTAGAAGATTGTGCATGACGAGATGTATGAATGTGGAAGAAGCGAAAGTTGTGCGCTTAGATAGAAACATTTGGAGATCTGTTATTTCTGAATACACCCCGCAAGGGAGATGGTTTGCACATGTGAAGTGTATGAATACTCGTAACGAAAGACTAAGAAAACAAATATACAGTGCAAATGTGAAAGGAAGGAGTTCTAGAGGAATACAAAAGAAAGTGTATTTGGATCAAGTGACTTATATTTTGAAAGAAACGTGGAAAGTCAGAGAAATTGTACAATAGTAGGTGTATGGATGTGAAAAATAAGAAGGACGGGTATCGAAATAAGAAAGTCTGGTGATCTGTCCTATCTGCTTACCCCTGCGTGAAATTGCGTAAATGTATGAATGTATAAGTTTTATTCTCTTATTGAAAATAACGTTACAACCTTTATTTACCAATTATTTATACGAGTATGTACATGGTCATACATAGTACATCTGGCAGATATGTTGTTACACAGTGATTTCTTACAACCAACCAGCTTATCTTGGCTACGTACAGTTGTTTAATTTCATGACATATTTAACAAAAAAAACATGGAGGTTAAGAAACTCCAGTGTCATTAACAAGAGCGCCATGTGTATTATTAAATTCACATGTATTGTAAAATAGTCTACGAATAAAACCAGCCTGGAAGTGAAATCAGGAATCGAACGTGGGGCGCCCGCTTTAGCGTGAATGCTAACCGTCAGACCACGGCAAATAAGATAAATTGTAGTTCATAAGTATTCAAATTACATACACATACATACCATTTCCCTGTCGGGGTAGGCTGAGAGGAAAGAGCGCCAAACGTTTCTATCTCGAAACATATCCTTAGCCTCTTCTACATCCATACACATTCTCATACAACATCCACGATTTTTACATCTAATATAATTTACTTATTCCGACCATTCTTTATTTGGTATTTTTCTTACACGTCTTCCACTTACATGTGTATTATATATCTGTCTTGTTAGTATTTTTATTTCATTTATTCGTTCCAACATTATTAAATCACCTCAGCGTGCTCATTTTCATCTTATTTAAGACATCAGCCTTAAGTTCACACTCATCCCTAATCACTTCATTCCGTATTCTGTCATACATTGTCCCTCCATGTCTTCTTCTCAATGCACGAATTTATTCAGAACTTATTCGGCACCTTTCAGTCTTTTCAAATTAAAGCGCATTAAACGCTACATTCAACATTCGTCTTCAGTAAGATACAGGCAAACGCCTAGTTTACTGGGGACACGACAAATGAAAGGCAACAAACCCAGATCCATTAAAATTGTGTGTCTACATTAAATTACCTGTTGTTTTTTTCACAAATTATGTATTTATAAAATATCTTGTCATATATAAATAAATAAAACATGACCCAGGATCGAGAAAGATGGAGACAGGTAGTGCAGGTGCAAGTTCCAGATATAGTAGAGGACCACGATGTTCAGCATTGATCACGCGATGAAGAAGAAGGATTGACAATTAGAAGGATGGATGAGAAAATAATGGAGACAAGTGGTGCACCATGTTCCAGACAAAGTAGAGGACCACGATGTTCAATACTGATCACGCGATGAAGAAGGATTGACAATTAGAAGGATGGATGAGAAAATAATGGAGACAAGTAGTGCACCATGTTCCAGACATAGTAGAGGACCACAATGTTCAGCATTGATCACGCGATGAAGAAGAAGGATTGACAATTAGAAGGGTGGATGAGAAAATAATGGAGACAAGTGGTGCACCATGTTCCAGACATAGTAGAACACTACTATGTTCAGCATTAATCACGCGATGAAGAAGAAGGATTGACAATTAGAAGGATGGATGAGAAAATAATGGAGACAAGTGGTGCACCATGTTCCAGAAATAGTAGAGGACCACGATGTTCAGCATTGATCACGCGATGAAGAACAAGAATTGGAAATTAGAAGGATGGATGAGAAAAGAATGGAGACAAGCGGTGCACCATGTTCCAGACATAGTAGAAGACCACGATGTTCAGCATTGATCACGCGATGAAGAAGAAGAATCGAAAATTAGAAGGATGGATGCGAAAAGAATGGAGACAAGTGGTGCACCATGTTCCAGACATAGCAGAGGGCCACGATGTTCAACATTGATCACGCGATGAACAAGGATTGACAATTAGAAGGATGGATGCGAAAAGAATGAAGACAAGTAGTGTACCATGTTTCAGAAATACAATAGTAGAGAACCACGATGTTCAGCATTGATCACGCGATGAAGAACAAGAATTGGAAATTAGAAGGATGGATGAGAAAACAATGGAGACAAGCGGTGCACCATGTTCCAGACACAGTAGAGGACCACGATGTTCAGCATTGATCACGCGATGAAGAAGAAGGATTGACAATTAGAAGGATGGATGAGAAAATAATGGAGACAAGCGGTGCACCATGTTCCAGACATAGTAGAGGACCACGATGTTCAGCATTGATCACGCGATAAAGAAGAAAGATTGACAATTAGAAGGATGGATGCGAAAAGAATGGAGACAAGTGGTGCACCATGTTCCAGACATAGTAGAGGACCACGATATTCAACATTGATCACGCGATGAAGAACAAGAATTGGAAATTAGAAGGATGGGTGAGAAAAGAATGGAGACAAGCGGTGCACCATGTTCCAGACATAGTAGAAGACCACGATGTTCAGCATTAATCACGCGATGAAGAAGAAGGATTGACAATTAGAAGGATGGACACTACAACGAGCTTTTAAAGATGTTAACGAATCTATTGATTTTTTCATCCACCCTCCAAAGCCAAGCCTGTTTCTACCCAATTATCTTGAATCCCTATGGCGACGGACACGAGACATGTCAGACCAGATCTCTTACGTCAAGTCAGCTGAATGGGACAATGCTTCGTTTATTTCCCAACAGAAATAACTCGAATGGTGGGCGGTGTCTTCATTTATACTCGACTAAAAATGTCAAGAGATACCCTCGAGTGTGGTGCAAGAAATTTCTTTGACGTCATCAAGAATGTGTCAAAAGCTTTGAAGATTATGCGGAATGCAGAAACGCAGAATCATTTAAGGAGTTCGAACGTAAGAGATCATTAATTTGTATCACAATAATAATAAAAGGAAATTTATATAGCGCCGTTCAAAGAGTAGACTCTCCAGAACAGCGCTCAATTCGGGATTCAAACCCTCTGTTAGTAACAGATAAAAATATTACAAAATAAATATACACAAATTGAGTGTAAGAATTGGAAGGTGGTGGCTGCGGTCATTAGATCAGATTCTTACGCGCATTCGCATAAATATGTTTAGAAAAACATATTCGAAAAGAAAAATTACCAAGCGAAGATGAACTACAAAGAAACCTTTGTAGATCTTCCGATATGTGAAAAACAACACATTGAGTGCATGGATAGGAAGGTGGTAGCTGTGGCTATTAGATAAGGTACTTCCGCGCATCAGCATATGTTCAGAAAAATATATTTGGTAAGAAAACTGCAGAAAACTTACCAAGGGAAGACGAACTACAAAGTAACCTTTGTAGATCTTCAGATAAGTGATAGTTACACATTCTGCTTTAGGTTTAGTATAGTCTAGTGAGCAGCCTCTTTTCAAGAGTGATCTAGCACCCTTGAAGAGACGCTCTCTAAAGGGCGCTATAAAAACTATTTGAAAATGTTTCTTCATGATTTGGCATGAATACAAAATTACTGCTGATTATAAAAAGAGAACAAACAAGTAATTTTCATTACCTGCTATAAAAACTATTTGAAAATGTTTCTTCATGATTTGGCATGAATACAAAATTACTGCTGATTATAAAAAGAGAACAAACAAGTAATTTTCATTACCTGCTATAAAAACTATTTGAAAATGTTTCTTCATGATTTGGCATGAATACAAAATTACTGCCGATTATAAAAAGAGAACAAACAAGTAATTTTCATTACCTGCTATAAAAACTATTTGAAAATGTTTCTTCATGATTTGGCATGAATACAAAATTACTGCCGATTATAAAAAGAGAACAAACAAGTAATTTTCATTACCTGCTATAAAAACTATTTGAAAATGTTTCTTCATGATTTGGCATGAATACAAATTTACTGCCGATTATAAAAAGAGAACAAACAAGTAATTTTCATTACCTGCTATAAAAACTATTTGAAAATGTTTCTTCATGATTTGGCATGAATACAAAATTACTGCCGATTATAAAAAGAGAACAAACAAGTAATTTTCATTACCTGCTATAAAAACTATTTGAAAATGTTTCTTCATGATTTGGCATGAATACAAAATTACTGCTGATTATAAAAAGAGAACAAACAAGTAATTTTCATTACCTGCTATAAAAACTATTTGAAAATGTTTCTTCATGATTTGGCATGAACAAAATTACTGCTGATTATAAAAAGAGAACAAAAAAGTCATTTTCATTACCTGCTCTACAGAAAAAAACGTCTACAGCACAAAACAATACAAAATCGATTGTACGTATGTCCGTGTATGACAATAAATATTGTCATAGTTACGGATTCGAAGTTATTATTTGATTATAAATGTCATATTTAGAACACTTTTTAAATATTATTTGACAGCTGTCACATCTCTTCAAGACAAGAGCAAATAATACATATATTTAAATTGAATACCATAGATAATAGAAACCAGAATAAATAGAATTCCAATAATTCAGATGCGACACAACAAATTAATTAATAAGAGTTTTTATTTCTCTTATTGGAAGGCATTAGTCATTTGTTGATAATTACCAAAAAAAATCTAAATTTTGGACTTATAAATTTATGCACCAGTGCCAACCTGACGATATGTTTGTGTTCTTATTAACGTTTACTCATTGGTTGGTTCAAACCCTAAGAGCTGTCTAGTAGCAATAAGGGATACAGGAATATTCAGGTTAAGATATCCACTAAACCCTGGTTCCACAAAATAAACCTGTCCAAACGGATTGTGTCTGTCATATCTAAGATAAGAATAGGCCACTGTCTGATAGGAAGTCACCTTTATGAAATCCATATAAAAGAAAGCCCTAAATTCACGTGTGGAATGGGTGAAAAGATCCTGGACCACGTTTGCTTTGACTGTCCTCTGCGCACCGCATACAACCTTTTTACTTAATTGTAAATGCCCTCTGTCTGTTCAACATGCCCCACCTACTCGCACTTAATTCTCTATTAATTTATAGTCACATATCTGAATTTAGTGTCCTGCACTTCTTAAATATTGAGAACTACAGTAGTTCTTACATATTCTCACACCGCACCCTTTCTTTCAAATTCTTATTGTACTTGAGAAATTGCAGCATGGTCCCTGTGACAGTTCACAAATTTGCTCCAATACAACTTTGAAACGACGTTCAGTAATTTTAATTATTTTATCAACTTTAATATGAGCCTCGATTCTAATAAATAGCAAGTTATTTAGGTAAATAATATACATTACATAAAAATAACAATAATGACAAATTAATACATCTTGTTACAAATTAGCAAAAATGTGTCAGTTTGTTAAAATCAAATTATATTTGGTGACGTTTGTCAAAAGTCACTACGTTAGTCCGCATTGGCTAGGGATGGGGTATACGATAATTGGATTTTCGATTTTTTTATGCATAAAATTAAATGTTCGTAATTAGTATTAATTCAGAGTGGATCTTGGCCTATTTAAAGATAGATAAAAATCATACAGTACATTAGAAAGTCAGTATAATGAAAATTAGGAATTAAAACGTCAGTTTAGAGAAAACAATTTTTCGATTTCTAAAAAAACTATTCGATTTGTAAAAAAAAACGATTTTTCCCCATCCCTTTAAGACATGACATTTAACGTGTTCCTCGCGGGAAGCACAAACGCCTGTGATCTGATCTGTAGCATTCCTTTGTGTATTTTACGTAATGTTTAGTTTATCTCCTTTATTTAATGAGTCTCCTTAAGAGTAATGACTATTATTTATTATCAGAAAATTACTTGAATGTCATGTTTACTTGGTGGTGTAATCAAATATCAGTGGTTCTAAACAAAATACGCGTTTTAACTTAGAAATTTAAAAAAAACGCTGAGATTCGTGGAATTTGATTTTTAACGCGGTGTACAGGTTAAAATGTCACAGGAACCATCCTACATTTTCTCAAGTACAGTACAAATCATCGTTTTTATAAGATGGAATGCCTAATTAACTTATATTAATAATAAATAATATAGAATTTGTACACCTTTCTGAGAAGGTGAAAAAAATTTTTTTTTACGTATTTCAAAAAATTGACTCACCTTTCACAAGTTGGAGGGAAATGTGACCTATCCTCGGCATTAATTGGCGCTATACATCCAAAAAGGACTAAAACTGCTAGAATTAATATCGAAGCCATCCTTTGACAAGGTCCAAAAATTATCTTTCGTCGGTTAGGCGCACAGACAAACTCCCCATTCCCTAACATTTCCGACACAACACCGATTCCCGCATCACCGTTACCGAAACACAAACTAAAATTGGCACAATAACTCTTCCTCGTAACTTTTAAAGCCATCGCGGTGATATAATTTTTTTAACTAATTAATAACTATAACAGAAATACAGTTCAACTGTAAACACTTATGTTATATAACTTGAGCAATCGAAAATGCAAAATATACGATTTTAAAATATTTTTTAAAAGTATCACATTGAGTTAATTTATCATTCTAATTTAAAATTAAATAAATAAAATTTACATTCGATTATATAACGTATATTAGAAAAAATTTAATTATTTATATTTGAAATTACAGTTTAATTATTTATATTTGAAATATTATATACAGTTTAATTATTTATACACGAAAAAAAAACAGTTGTATCACTTTGTTTTAAACGAAAAAAAATACTTGTTTTTTTATTTTAAAGCTTGTTTTTCTTAATTTAAAGCTCACAAGATATATAGTATTTAGTTAACTATTTATATTCACACATTTAATGCACTATTTCACATAAATTATTCAATAATTTATAACCTTATTAATTTAAACAATATATCTCACAATTGGCATATTTTTTTAAATTAAGAATTAAACTATATTATATCACTTTGTCAGCGTAACTGATGCGAACGCGTTAAGAAATGATTTTTTTAAGGTGTATAATTTGAAAGGCGCGCTTTGGTGTTTATTTTTTTCTTCGTCTTTGATTAATGTTCGTAAATGCACTCGAATCAGTGCACAACTATGTTGATACTATTTAATCATGTTTTCTTATTTTTTAAATATTGTCAACTTGTTCCCGACTGCGAACAATCGCTACGTTGGCAAGCGAATAAATCGGACGTGAATCTTCATCATTGGTGATGCTGGCTGGCTTATGTAACTCTCTCTCTCTCTGTCTTGGCGAAAATATATTCAGTAGCGAGTCTGCAAAAATAAAATGAGAAACAAAAATTAATATTAGATCGATAAGAAATATTTTTGAATAACAAACAGCAGCGTTGTATTTCATAGAAACACGAAAATCATTTTTAAATAACAGTAGCATTGTATTTTACCGAAATATTGCATTGTCGTCGGGTTTCTGACAAAAAAATGTGATTAACATTTTACTGTTTCTGAGATATTTCAATTGGAAAGTTAAATTCCTTTCAATATATGTAAATCTAAGCATTCTGCACAAAAACTGGAAGTTTACGTGTGATGGGCGAGTAGAAAGAGACATTGAAAGAAGGGTAGCGACAGGGAACAAGGTAAACGGAGCAATTAATGTATTTTATATTATTTCGCAAGATTTTTCCAGTTGTAGTTGAGTGTCACTGTTTATCAGGTTGATGAGAGCGTGCAACGGGGTTTTGTTTTTGTGTAATCAAAAATCGGAAAGAAGTATCGATTTATTTTTTCATGCTAAATATCCTCAGTGAGATACAGGCAAAAGCCTAGTTTACTGGGGATACGACAAATGAAAGGCAACAAACCCAGATCCATTAATATTGTATGTCCAAATCAAATTACCTGTTGTTTTTTCGCAAATTGTGTATATTTCTTGTCATGTGTAATAATAAATAAATTAATAAATAAAAAATATAGTTAAGGCATCTCCTCATCTCTACTGTCTTCACCATCGTCGCCACACTGAGGCCCCCGGGAGGAGCGGGAGGACGCCTAACCTGAACTGCGCCACCAGGGCCGTTGACATGAGCGTTCGAACGCCTTTGGAGATAATCACCATGCCCAACTATGGTTGATGCGATCGAAGAACAGAGATATAGAGAGCGTTAAAATTATGGATAAATTCGTACACAAAATACTTAATATAAGTAATACATACTCGTAGATAAATAACACAAACACACATACGACACAACAGTGGAAAAGGTCGGAAACGCGAAAACATTAGTCAATATATCTGAAACAAGTCTTCAAGGAAAACTTTATCAACGATTTAAATTGAACAACAGTAATGTTTATACACAAAACATCACATCGTGTATAAAGAGATTTTTGAGAATTAAATAATTCATCAATCAAGATGTACCTTTTTTTATTTTAAACTTTAAACATTAATGAACTCAAAAAACTTTAAGCTGATCTTGCTCCATTCGGTATTTTCAAAAATGTATAATTTGTTTTACTTCCGTGAATATTTCACGGGTTGCAACTAGTTTATAAATAATTACTAGGCCGTTGGCGCCGACAATGTTTTGATCAGTTAAATTTATAAGTAAATATAATGGACACCAATAACGTTGAAAAATATAAAAAAATGTTTTCAAATAATGCAGTAAACACCGATTAATTTGACATATCTCGGCTGACTTCCCCATTATTCTAAGAAAAAAAGTCTTGTTTACTTCGTTCAAAAAAATTTCGCCACCACAACATCGCCTGAAAATAAGAAATCTCTCAAGAGAACTGATGGAAAATCATCTCAAATAAATTAATTTTATCACATCTTAGATGCTAGTCCACGAGAGTATTATAGTATAGTATTTTGAGGTATAGAAGTGAACCGTGGACGTGGATTAGAGTCAAATATATGCGGTAAGAAATGCGCGCACTGAGAATAATAAATGTGGTGACAATGAATGACAAAATACAGTATGAAGTGATTAGAAATAATTGTGAACTTGTATTGGCTGATGTATTTATTGAGTAAAGCGAAGAAAAGCACTCTAAGATGGTTTGGGCATATAGAATAAATGAAGAAATATTATCAAAATAAACATAGAGTGCGAATGTAACTAGAAAGCGTGGTAGAGGAGACTAAAGAAAGTATGGTTGGATCAATCAAATGATATTTTGAAAGAATGAAATGTAAAAAGTTGTAAATGTATACTCGCATATACCATCACGTCGTTTTCCTGTCGGGGAAGCAGACAGGAGAGAACGCCAGACTTTTCTACCGCAACACACACATTTCGCCTCTTTCTAATTCATACACCTCCCAATAAATATCTTACTTCTTATATTTCCTTTAAAAATATAATTCACTTGATCCAATCATACCTTTCTTGGTATTCCTGTACCACGCTTTACAATCACATTTTCACAGTATATTTATTTGATTCGTTATTCTTTTCACTCATTCGTTCCACATGCCCAAACCATATCAGATTGATCTTTTTCATCTTATTCAAAACAACAGCCTCAAATTCACATTCATCCCTAATCACTTAATTTCGTATTCTGTCTTGCATTGTCACCCCATATATTCTAAGTGCAATGGAAAAAAAAACATGTGATGTGCATGTTTCAAAATAAAACAGCGTATATTTCCACTGACTTCAGTCCAACGATCTTGATCTCTCCACATCCGTCATCCCACCACGGATCTTCGTCTCCCGCATTAGCCACGTCGTCGCTCCTCACGAGGCTGATCACGTCACGGCCCCACCTCCGGAGTCAGGTGTTCTGAAATGGACTGTGGGCCGATCCAGAGTAACATTTCTTGGCAGCTCGTAAATATCGTCATGACGCCGTCTTTACACATGACAAGTACTCGGCCAAGTGGCTTGAACCTTGAGGAGAGTTGGATATCTAAACGGCGCTATATAAATTGTCCTTAAACTGTTATTACCCAACTACAGCAAATAACAAATCTAAATATAGCATAATGACAACAAGAACAACGTTTTACTCGTATTTCCCTATGAAGTGACTCAGCTATACTTACAAAGTGTATTAAAAAGGTTCAATCGTCAATTTATCCACCAGGATGTGGAAGATATCGATATCAGAAAATTCATTCAACAAGGCCATTACGTGTGCGAGTGGTGATGATTTTAACAGCTCAATTCGTGAATAGGGCACCAAAAACAATCTTAATTCACGATAATTGTAAATAATTGTCCAATAGATTAAATGAAAAGTTATGTATGCATCCACAAACGGTTTGCTATTTTTCCGTTAGCAATATGTATATATATTCAGACATGTGTTTAAATATCTTCTTATGCTTAAGGGTGTATTCTACTCTAGAAATTAGAAAAAATGTTTTTTTTTCTTTTTACATATTCTTAAAGTATCTTTAAGAATATGTTCTCAAAAGGAAATTTTAAAATGCTCAATATTTACGAAGTTATAGCTATAAATGAGGCAGCAATTACACTGCACCGGAATGACCCAGACAATAATCTCAAAACTTTAAACGAGTTTTTTTTCGAAACTACTTTTTTCGACCTGGTCGACATAAAATCTCAAGTTCTATCCGATCGATTGCCTTCAAATTTGATATAAAACTTCGATAAATGTTTTTATATCGTTCCTACCTTGTAAAATACAAAACAATTTTTTTTACTATTTTAAAAAAAAAATTAAATAAAAAAAAAATTATAAAAAAATGTTTTCAGACAGCACCAATTTTTCTTTGGTACCAACTATAACGACATTATTTCTTATCAAGAAACTGTGTATGATTTTTGTTTCAGATTTACGAAAGGGCTTCAATCATGTCGACCAGCTCACACCCCCCCCCCCCCCCCCTTTTTTTTTTAACGACAAGATATAACAGCAAAAAAAAAATTGTACGAGTACATTCTCAAATCATCAATGTGCTCGTACATTCTCAAATATTCTCAAATCAAACTGTAAAAAAAATGAACGAGAAAAATATTTTTTGTTTTTTGTATTTAGTCTGAAAAAAACGCCTGAAATTCAGAGTAGAATACACCCTTAAAATAAGTGACCGGCTTAGCACTAGTACAAGTATTGTACACAAAACCCCTCCACGAATATTTGTTACTCGGCCGAACAGGAATTGATTACTCGGCCGAGAACTTGACATGTATAAACACTGCGTATGTTGTGATATTTATAAGTTGGTGATATTTAAATAAAACATAAATATCACACACTGCACTCCATTAAATTATTCAATGACTTTTATTATCTTCTGTAATGACGTTTTCTTACACATACGTACAATCCCACCGTTTCCCTGTCGGGGTAGGCAAAGAAGACGTAGCGCCAGAGTTTCTTATCGCGACACCATTTCTTCATCTATGTATCTTCACATATTTACAACTCCTAAGATTTCTCTGATTTTTTTCATCTCCTTTCAAAACATAATCTACTTGATCCAACCATACTTCCCTTGGTCTTCCTCTATCACGCCTTTCACTTATATTTGCACTGTATATTTATTTGCTTTGTTAATCTTTCGTCATTCATTCGTTCTTCATGACCAAACCATCTCAATGTGCTCATATTCATCTTACTTAATATATCACCATTAAATTCACATTCATCTCTAATCACTGCATTTTGTATTCTGTCATACATTGTCACTCTTTTTTTTAAGAATAGATATGACCGGAGTCATAGATATTCTTATACCCTCGAACACTAGGCGGAAAAGTGGCTGTGTCGTTTGAGGGGAGTAGCACAGCGCGAGGTTCGAACCGACGACCATCGGCACGGGAGTCCAGTGCGTTACCGCGCAGCAATGCACCTCGCAAATTATTCTCAGTGCACGCATTTCTACAGAATGTATTCGGCACTTGACAGTATTTTCAATTCCATATATCAACCTTGATACTAGAATACTGTTGTCAACTATCATCTTGCAGATTTTGATGTTGTCCGGTTCGAATATATGTTATAGTACTTGTATCGGACGTATGCGTCACCTAAAACATATTTATTTGTTTTCTTGTTTGTATAATATTGGTATGTTAACATGTATAAATTCTTGGTTATATTTTGATGTTATTTGGTAGGTCCGTGCTGTGTCGCGACCGTAACTGAAATGTTCCTTATGCGCGGCCATCGCGAGACAGAATCAAAAGTCGGCCGGTCCATGCATGCGAAAAACTTGTGAGAATTGTGATATTTCGCAAGTTATGACGGCATGCACGGGCGGAAACAGGCGCTTGCGGTGAGCGATTGGCTGCACATAAGGAGCGCCAAACGTAAAAAATTAAACTGAAATGTTCCTTGTGCGCGGCCATCGCGAGAAAGTATCAAAAGTCGGCCGGTCCATGCATGCGGAAAACTTGCGAGAATTGTGATATTTCGCAAGTTATGATGGCATGCACAGGCGGAAACAGGCACTTGCGATTGGCTGCACATAAGGAGCGCCAAACGTAAAAAAATAAACCGAAATGTTCCTTATGCGCGGCCATCGCGAGACAGTATCAAAAGTCGGCCGGCCCATGCATGCGAAAAACTTGCGAGAATTGTGATATTTCGCAAGTTATGCCGGCATGCACGGGCGGAAACAGGCGCTTGCGGTGAGCGATTGGCTGCACATAAGGAGCGCCAAACGTAAAAAATACATTCTCAGTTCACTCTGTCTACTGTCTTTTACTTGCGACCATCTACTACCTGCCTAAGAGGCATCTCTTCACCCAGCTACTTCTCACCAATGTTTTCACCGTGAGCTGAATTCTCCGAGCATTAACAGCAGCCATCCAACTATTGCTACAGTTCTTTGTACCGGTGCCGTACAGTACCTCTACAAGTTCCTATTCCTACACGGCGTTCAATATCTTTCGTGACTTTTCTATCATATGAGAAAATACTACCTAAATAGAAGAATTCCTTAAATTAACTTACTCTAATCGTTCAATTGATTATACCCAGTATGCGGTAGATCTCTATCACACTATCCAGCATTCTCAGCTTTGGTCTCCCCACTCGATTACATCATTCAGAGCCTTCTTTGCAAAGTCACTGCCCTGCATGCGGTATAAGTGCCTAAGCTAGCGCAGTCTAGCAACTTTTGCTACGATAGCTTCGCCATATACAATCTCCACGCGCCATTGTCTTAAATGTTTCCATATATGGGATTTTTTTTGGCCAATCTTTCACTCAACGATTTTAAAAATATACCACTAACGTTAAGCGAGGTTTTGGTGTTATTATGATATCTTTAAAACGTATAAACACAAAACATTTATACAAAAAATGCATTAATCTTGAAGGTTCTTTATGAGGAAATGATTATAATGAAATATGACAAATGAGGAAGAATGAACTATAAAAAATACACCAAGAAAAACGCTATAATTACTATCAGTAATTCAAGGTGAACTTCGTAACCTAGTTGGAAATATGCCTGTATTTTAGCCCGGGAATTTCGGATTCGAATCCCGATGGTACACAAAAAAGTTCCACTTCTCATATTGTACGAGTATATATACGAGGCGTATCCAGAAAGTAAGTGTACTGAGGCTCTCACGACCGGATGGATTTTATTTTCGACATGTTGGCTACACTTCCGTGTAGCCTGACCCTTCCCCTCCGCAACGAGACCGGTTCGAGGTCAGTACGTTGAGAAGTGTCAACGCGACAACACGTTTTGTGAAAAATGTCAATCCAATCTCCCGCCAAGTGCGAAATACGCGGCGTCATCCGTTATCTCGTTTGGAAGGGAAAACCTCCGGTTGAGGTTTATAATGACGTGAAAACTGCATATGGTGATAAAGCTATGAATCGTACGAGTTTGTACAAGTGGTGTCGCGAGTTTAAAAATGGTCGTACGTCTGTGCATGATGATCAGAGGAGCGGAAGATTTTCAATTGTGACTGACGAAATTGTGGAAAAAATGCGCTCCGTGACGATCGCAGATTGAATATATGCCTCAAGGGGAGACCATCAACTCTGCAAGATACTGTGAGACCCTAAAAAATTGCGGGGGGCGATTCAGAACAAGAAGAGAGGCATGCTGACAAAGGGAGTCTGCCTGCTGCACGACAATGCCTGCTGCACGACCTAGCACCTTCAGATTACTATCTCTTTACCTCCCTGAAGCTGCACATGGGTGGAAAAAGGTTTTCAACCGACGAGGAGGTAAAGGAGGAGGTGGAGAAGTGGACGGAGGGGTTGGCGGGAAACTACTTCGAGGAAGGCATCAAAAAGTTGATACTCCGCTTCACCACCTGCATTGAGAGGAATGGCGACTATGTCGAAAAATAGCTTATATATGTACTACGGTAACCACGTAATTTTTTTGTTTAAATAAAAAAAATTGTAACCTACAAAAATTCAGTACACTTACTTTCTCGACTTACCTAGTATTATACTTTCATTGTACACAGAACAACCTGGCGGGATTATTTTTGTGTGGTAAACTCTTCCAATCAACCAAAAATATGTAAGAGAAGAAGAGATTGCCGTTTGGCAATAATTCCGCAAGATTGTCTTTGCAATAAAAGTGTTAAATAAATCAATAAATGCTCTGCAAGGGACACTGCGTAATGATATGTATGTATTTGAAAGAAAGTCGTGTTCTTACTGTTTATAACACAGGGTACGTATTTTTTACTTTAAGACATGAAAGTGAAAAGACATTAGCCTTTGAAGATAAACGAAAGCGTCTTATTTGAATCACGCGAACTGTGGAAAATGCAATTATACGAAATGTTTTTGAGTCGCGTGTCTTTAAATGACGCACAGTTCCAAATAATAAAAAAGTAAAAACAAACATCTCGTGATCAAGTCATAACATTGAAAATTTCCAAGAAAAATAAAAGATTTTTATACTGTATAGCAAAATATAATATCGCTGGTAATAATAATAAATAACCCATCAGTAATTACCAAATATCGCTTGTAATAAATAACCCGTCAGTAATAATCAGGGCTGTGGAGTCGGATGAAAATTTACCGACTCCGGCTCCGGCTTTATTTCATATTCCGACTTCAATTTTTATTTTATTTTATAATTTACTGCGTCTACCTAATGTATTTATATTGACTTATTAATAATGGATACAGGTATAAATTAAAAATAATTATATTCGTACACAAATGAAACAATTTAATAAAAAAATATATAAACAATACGCATTAAGCAATATCTTCGCACTAAAATAATATTAAAAATATATATTAATATTTAAAAAAAGTATTAAATAAAACTTTTAAAATAAAAAGGTTGCTTCATTTGTTTTCATACGTTAACTAAATCTTATTAATATTGTTTATTATTATTTTGATTCAATATTGAATAGAACACAAGATAAGATTTTTGAAAGTAAATATACTTTATATAAATCTTATTTCCTATTCGTGATCTAAATGGAATTAGATCTCAAAAAAAGAATTGCTTCTATTAAGTCAGGATTTATGGAAGCTCTTAAATCTGATTTGATAATTTTAAGCGCGGAAAATAAAGAAAATGTTAAAATAATTAAATGGAGTCGGAGTCGGTCGATTTTTTCCGACTCCGACTCCAACTCCGCCTAAAATGTTCCGACTCCACGACTCCGGCTCCGACTCCGACTCCACAGCCCTGGTAATAACCGAAGCAAATCAATTTGTTTGTCTTTGTGCTACTTTATTTTGTCATCGTGTTAGTTTCTCTCGAGTCCCGCTTGTTCGTTGTGATTGACGCGATCGTCTCTTCCTATTGCATCTGGAGTCTTTTTTTAGTCATCTCATCATTTTGATCTATGATGAGGTGACTAAAAAAAAAATAAAAACGAAATCGTCTTATTTCAATCACGCGATCTGTGGAAAACGCAATTACACGAAATGTCTTTGAGTCGCGTGTTTTTAAATGACGCGCCGTTCCAAATAAAAAAGGGAAAAAACAAACATCTCGTGAAAGATTTTTATATTTCACAGTAAAATATAATATCTCTGGTAATAATAATAACCCGTCAGTAATGACCAATATCGTTTGTAATAACCCGTCAGTAATGACCGAAGTAAATCAATTTGTTTGTCTTTGTGCTTCTTAATGTTGTCATCGTGTTACTGTTTCTCTAGATTCCCGCTTGTTTGTTGTGATTGACGCGATCGTCTCTTCCTTTTGCATTTGCAGTATTTTTGTAGTAATCTCATCATTTTGATTCATAATAATAATTCTACCGGTTGACATCTATCTGATTTTTCAGTCAATAACTGATCTTTTAAATAAAATTAAACATGACACTTGGCACCGATGGGCGTTCGATTGAGATATAACTGGTGTAAATAAGGGATTCCACATAGATATATGTACATAAATCCAACAATCTATCCCTTTGAAACCATGGTTTAATATAAGAATGAATAAGACGGAAGTGTCTGTCATGCGTCGTGTGCGTGGTGTCTAGTCACCTTGCAGAATGGGTATTGTCGAGGATCCCGGGTGCGAGTGTGATCTGGATGATGAAACTACGAGGTTGGTCCGATAAGTACTTAGCCTACAAAAGAATAACAAAAATTTTGGAAAAGTGGCGATTTATTTCTCAACATAATCTCCTTTGAGTTCGATACACTTGACCCAGCTTCTTTAACCCGTCTGAAAAATACGTTTTCTGGAGGTCTGCAAAGTAGGCTCTTGCGATAGTGGTGCCATCGGGCGGTGAGGCTAAGTACTTATCGGACCGCCCTCGTGTATACCATTTATTTTTCGATTGTCCTTTTGCGAGAGAGATTTGATTTACTAAAAGCCATATCTTTACCGCGTCCAATGAATGTTGCGTTTCTTCTTTCTTCGTGGAACTTTTCCACTTATAGATCGATTGTTAAATATTTAAAATTTTATCAGTTGTCTTTAAATTTTCTAGAAATGTCATTATTCAAAATTAGTTTTATTACACTTACTCATATAATTGCATAATGACTTTAATTTGGTGGCATAAATCATCTAGATTGGGTGAATTGCCCATTATAAAAAAAAATCTTTGTCTTGCAGAGAATACTGCAAATAAAAAAATTATCCTGCATATCATTAACAATGTTGAATTGGGATGAAGGGACACTTAGAAGAGAGTATAATAATAATAATAATAATAAAAAGACAATTGATTTATATAGCGCCGTTTAGAGAGCAGACTCTTCTCAAGTGTGTTTTAACTTCCATCTTGTTAATTCTTATTATATTTTTAATAACAACTATTAAACCGTTACCATGGAAACACCAAGTGCTACATACTGAAGTACAGTACCCGGCAGTAAGAAATACACATCGGGCTTAAGAAAGAGACTGTCGGCCATAGTTGGCTTACTTTGGCTTTGTAGAGCATCGTCTCTGTCCCTAAAACGTTTGACAACGACTGACAAATCGCGACGGAATACGTGTATGAATGATTGAGACGACGCTCTACAAAGCCGAAGTTAGCCGATTATGGACGACAGTCTCTTTTTTAAGCCCGATGTGTATTACTTACCGTCGGGTACTGTACGGTACCCGGCAGTAAGTAATACACATCGGGCTTAAGAAAGAGACTGTCGGCCATAATTGGCGACAGAGACGACGCTCTACAAAGCCGAAGTTAGTCGATTATGGCCGACAGTCTCTTTCTTAAGCCCGGTGTGTATTACTTATCGTCGGGTACTTTTTATTTTGTAAGTACAATCGATTTCATATTGTTTGATGATTTGTTTTATTGACAGACCAACAGGTTAGTTCAGTTCGATCCCTCCACCCACGTTGTTAAATAGGGGACAAAATAAGTCCCCACCCAGCGCGATCTACACTAAAAGATCGAAATCTTCTTTATTTTTTTTATGAGCGTGACTTAACGTACTGACGAAGAAGGTAATGTCCAAAGGGACTCCTCAGGTGGCTTCACATTTGAGTGTGAACAGAATAGTAGTGACGATGGATTTAAAATCCGACATCACGGGAGAAGAAAAATAATTCACAGCGCAGTAAATCTTTCTTATAAAGTGACTTAAGTCCTGGAGTTCAAACAGCCCTGTAAGTTGCCAGTACTTTCACAGAAAATTTTAAATGCAACGAAACTATCCTTTGACGCCACTCTATTGGAGTAGCCAATCGGTCCGAAGATGAACCGGTGTAAGGCTGAGTGGAGTTTCCTTTGGTAATTACTGACTCAATTATCATCGCAGTACCACAGAATGTTCTCTGCAGATTGATTCAGATGAACGCAACAATTGCAACAAGTCAAATGGACAAGATTGAAGCTAAGGAGTTTGCCATTAAAGCTTCCATGGACAGATATAAATTGGGTAGTCTAATAGTTTGGGTGTTCCCACGGAGAGCCGAGGCGCGCCCTGATGTAAAGAAAGAATTATGATGCAAGGAAAGAATGACAGATCAACAGATGTGTCGTACGACATAATATCTAGTTTGATATAGTATAATATCTGGTTTGATACGACATAATATCTAGTTTGATATCTAGTTTGATACGACATAATATCTATATCTAGTTTAATACGATATCTAGTTTGATATAGTATAATGACAGATCAACAGATGTAGCGTACGACATAATATCTAGTTTGATATAGTATAATATCTGGTTTGATACGACATAATATCTAGTTTGATACGACATAATATCTATATCTAGTTTGATACGATATCTAGTTTGATATAGTATAATGACAGATCAACAGATGTAGCGTACGACATAATATCTAGTTTGATATAGTATAATATCTGGTTTGATACGACATAATATCGAGTTTGATATCTAGTTTGATACGACATAATATTTATATCTAGTTTGATACGATATCTAGTTTGATATAGTATAATGACAGATCAACAGATGTAGCGTACGACATAATATCTAGTTTGATATAGTATAATATCTGGTTTGATAAGACATAATATCGAGTTTGATATCTAGTTTGATACGACATAATATTTATATCTAGTTTGATACGATATCTAGTTTGATATAGTATAATGACAGATCAACAGATGTAGCGTACGACATAATATCTAGTTTGATATAGTATAATATCTGGTTTGATACGACATAATATCTAGTTTGATATCTAGTTTGATACGACATAATATCTATATCTAGTTTGATACGATATCTAGTTTGATATAGTATAATGACAGATCAACAGATGTAGCGTACGACATAATATCTAGTTTGATATAGTATAATATCTGGTTTGATACGACATAATATCTAGTTTGATATCTAGTTTGATACGACATAATATCTATATCTAGTTTGATATCTAGTTTGATACGAAATAATATCTGGTTTGATACGACATAATATCTAGTTTGATATACTATGGTATAAGAGTATACGTGAAAAAAACTACAAATTGATCTATTTATCTACAGTGGAATGCCGCCGGTAGGTGTAAAACCAATTTAGCAATTTATTGAAGAACACTCGGGGTCTAGCGGCATTTATATTGCTATAACCGATTCACTACCTGGGTCAGGGCTGGCTTCCACTGTAGTGTGTTTTTAGCATCATACTCGAATGCTATTTGGTAGGATACTCAATTATTGTTGGATTATTTTTTAAATTATATTATTAGCGACCCCCATAGTCTAGTAGATAGTTATTAGCAGCGGTGGCTGGACCCGAGGTGCGCTGAGCATTTGTACTTTCGTTTATCAATATAAATAACGTAATATAAACATGACATATGTTATAAGAAAAATACTTTGCCTCTGTAATTAAGTAACCCTGCGTCAATATGTGTAATGTTTCGATTTTGGAAAGCCGCTTGCATGTCGTGTTACAGGTGAGATCATGTGTTTGTTAAATATTAAGGTCCATCCGTTAAAATTATCAATAAATCAAATTATTCTTATTATATGTAAGCGTTGTTCCACTAATCAAAATCTAAGTGCTTTACTACTGTTAAATGTGTTCCACAGTTACGTTAAATAAGTCTATGGTACTTGGCTAAATTTGAGAATATTTTGTAATATCCATACATACTTCTTCTCCCCGGCTCCATCCCAACTCACTGTCTGCGAAGACTGTTGGGGTCAGATCTCCTCGTCGTCAGGTTGTATGCTCTTCTGTCCCGGACTACGTCCCCCAGGCCGTGCCTCTGCATCAGGTTATCTCTTTGCACCACCCATGAATTCCTTGGTCTTCCTCTGGTTGTTATTCGAGGAAGATCCAAGAAGATTGCCTGGTTCACAATGTGATCGGGTGCTCTGCGTCCAACGTGCCCATACCATCTCAATCGCCTCTTCTACATTTTACTGTTGATGTCCTAGGCTTCCTCGAATGCGTGAGCTTTTTATTTTGTCTCTTAGGGACACACCAGCTGACCATCTTAGCATGCGCATTTCAGCAGTTTCTAGTTGCCTAGATTAAGAGTTCTACATCGTCCAGCATTCGGAGCCATAGAGGAGTGCGGGTCTGACAATCGTTTGGTATACTTTTCCTTTTAACTTTACTGGCATTTTCGGATCACATAGAACTCCCGTCATTGATCTAAACTTCATCCATCCCACACTAATTCTATGTGTTACATCTGTTGCACATCCTCCATCGCTATGGATGAGTGACCCAAGATACTTAAAGGAGTAACAATTTGGTAATGTTTCTCCATCCATTTGCATTACGGGAGTGACAGCATTTGTGTTCTCGAATGGTAGGTACAGATACTCTGTTTTCTTTCTGCTCAGTCTCAATCCATTGTCCTCCAAGATTCTTCTCCACCTTTCCAGACTATTTTGCAGGTCTTCATGTTTTTCACTTATTAATACGATATCATCTGCAAATAGTAGGATCTTTAGGAGACTGTTCATTTCCTGGTTAGTTAAATAGTCCATGACCAAGATGAACAGTAGCGGACTGAGTACCGATCCTTGATGTACCCCCACCTTTACAGTAAATTCTGGTGAAGTTCCCGAAGTGCACCTCACTTGCGTTGTCACGTTATCATAATATCCATACATACGTTGAATTTAAATATACATTATTAATATATAATAATTTTAAACTATTTACATTTGTTATTATTACTACTGCTTTTTTGTATCTACTTGTTATTTTAAGATAATTTATTATTTATAGTTAATTTGGAGGTTTAAAGACATTGTAATTTGTTTTATCAAACACTGTTTATTCTACTTTTTGTAACGGTATAACCCTATCGGTTAAAAGGCTTTCACCTCATCATCAGGGGAGCACACAGTCTTATTTGTGCTCCCCTGATGATGAAGTGAAATCTTTGAAACCTGTAGGGTTATAATGTTACAAAAAGTGGAATAAACAGTGTTTAATAAAACAAATTACAAAGTTTAAGATAAAGTTTTGTAATTTAGTCAATAATTTAAAGTATTTGCATTAACGTGTCTTTTTTGCACTCGTTTGTAAAATACACTGTTGTGTCGTATATTAAATAAATAAAAGTTGTAAAAAAACTCACCAATAAAAGATTTAGATAGTTTTTCGAACTTTCTAACTGTTGGTTATTTCGTTAGTGTAGTCAACAGTTAAATCTAAAACCATTATGTCACAAATCTAAATAAATTTCACTTATAAAGACAAACAATGTGTTAATAAGATAATAAAATAACTGAGGTTTTAAACTGTAGTTTCTTTTTTAACTGAATCACTTTAATTTTCGAATGATTTCGTTTAACTGAGATATTAATTATAAATTGAGGTGACCCGCTTATCTAAAAAGCGATAGCAAATGGCTCAATCAAGTGTTTCATTCGTGTTCTCAGTTTCACTGAAGCTTATCTTATCAAAGTGAGTCGTTGCCTCTGTATATATAGTACGAGTATATCTATCTTACAAGCTGTCAACTTGATAATAATGACAAAGATAAAACACGTAAAAGTTGATAAAAATAACCTAATATTTTTTATAACAATATGAGTATATGTTAGTTAGACAAAATATTGTAGTTTTATAACAATATGAGTATATGTTAGTTAGACAAAATATTGTAGTTTTATAACAATATGAGTATATGTTAGTTAGACAAAATATTGTAGTTTTATAACAATATGAGTATATGTTAGTTAGACAAAATATTGTAGTTTTGAATCTTAATAGATTAATTTCAGGATTACTTTCAGCCCATGTGTATTTGGAGGAAACAATTCCAGCTACAGCAAAACCCTTGTCATAATACTCGTATCTGTATTTTGGAGATGAGTTGTGATGAGGCTACTTTGCTTATAACGTTCAAGATTTATAAGCATAATGAATTATTAGCCCAGTTTATTCCCTCTACGTGTATTGCGTGTCTGTGATGTGGGTTCAGTCAAAGTGTAGAAATATGTGGAAATGGGTCCGCGCACAACTTCTTGGGGACCCATCCTGGCATTCGCCTTACAACTAAGAAATCACAGTAAACTCAGTCGGAATGGCCGGCTCCCTGACCTTCCAATGGGGTTATTTAGCCCTCGGAATTATTCCCTGTTAGAGTATAAGTGTCTATGGTAGAGTATAAGTGTCTATAAGTGTCCATCTAGAGTATAAGTATCTATAAGTGTCTATCTAGAGTATAAGTGCCCATTCGATCTCGTTTATTCATCTCACGCATAGTTCTGATTGCCTTCTTCATATAAGATTCAATTGCAACTGAAGAGATAAAATCATAAACCACTCAAGAGCCAAAAAATACGTAAAGAGTGTGTTACCTACATAAATGACATCACGCCGTTTTCATATCGGGGTAGGCAGATAAGAGGGTGCACCAGACTTTCCTATTGAAACACAATTTCGCTTCCTCTACATCCATACACTTATCTCACTATTTACATTTTCTTTCTACAAAATATAATTTATTTTAAGCAACCACACTTCTTGGTTCTCCTGTATCACACCATCACACTTCTTGGTTCTCCTGTATCACACTTCTTGGTTCTCCTGTATCACACCATCACACTTCTTGGTTCTCCTGTATCACACCATCACACTTCTTGGTTCTCCTGTATCATACTTCTTGGTTCTCCTGTATCACACCATCACACTTCTTGGTTATCCTGTATCACACTTCTTGGTTCTCCTGTATCACAACATCACACTTCTTGGTTCTCCTGTATCACACTTCTTGGTTCTCCTGTATAACATTTCTTGGTTCTAATGTATGACACCATCACACTTCTTGGTTCTCCTGTATCACAACATCACACTTCTTGGTTCTCCTGTATCACACCATCACACTTCTTGGTTCTCCTGTATCACATTTCTTGGTTCTCCTGTATGACACCATCACACTTCTTGGTTCTCCTGTATCACACCATCACACTTCTTGGTTCTCCTGTATCACACCATCACACTTCTTGGTTCTCCTGTATCACACCATCACACTTCTTGGTTCTCCTGTATCACACCATCACACTTCTTGGTTCTCCTGTATCACACCATCGACTCACATTTGTATTGTTAATCTGTTTTGTTAGCGTTTCTTAATTAATATGTTCTACATGCCCAAATCATCTCAGAATGTTCTTCATCATCTTATTTAATATATTAGAATTCAAGTTAACATTAATTCTAATCACTTCATTCCGTATTCCGTGATACATTTTCATCACATGTATTCTGTATTCTTTTCAGTGCACGCATTTCTACAGCATTTTTCGTTTCCTTTCATAGTATTTCAACGTCCACGTTCATAATTCAAACTTGATACTAAGAATAAAACACACAATTTGCTTTTGATTTCAAAAAACGTTTTATTGGTCATTGAAGTATAATGTATGACATTTAAACACAATAAACAATATCCGCCAAATGTCCACCTCTTGCAGCTCCACAGATGTCCACTCTTTTGTCAAAATTTTCGATGACGTTTTGGCATAATTGCGGTTCCAACTCACCAATAACGCGAATAATTTCGTCCTTCAGCTCAGGAATTGATCGGGGGTCATTCTTATAGACCTGGCTTTTCACGTAACCCCAGAGAAAATAGTCCAACGGTGTCAGATCACATGATCTTGGTGGCCAATTAACATCACCGTTTCCGGAGATTACAATACATAAAATATTTCTCAATTTGAACGTGTTGTTGTATTGTATACGACTCCATTTTTATAAATGTCATACATTACACTTCTCAAATGTCACAAGACCCAGGCAAGTTCACGACGCCATCTGTGTCTTATCCAAGAATTTAAAAATTGGTAATATGCCTGTCTTCAAGGTTCGGGGTTGCGGGTTCGACTCCTGTTGGTATCCAGGATTTAAAACAAAAGGTCCAATTTCGGTTTAAAGTTTAGGCTTGTTTAAACATATTTTTGGTTACTTAGAAAAGATTGCCATGCAGCAATGGGCCAGACAGGTTGTACTGTATATAATGAAAGTGTAATACAATAAAATGCGCGCGTGCATTACGTAGAAAACCTGGCATTACAATGTATGATAAAGAAAGAAAGGATCGTCAACCTCCATTTTCTTTTATACATTGACACTATACAAATACTCATAATTCTGTATAAAAACTCTTTATAGTACCAAAAAGCTTTAAAATAACTGCATCAAACTTTAAATTACTTTGTTATTCCATTAAGTACATCGATCCCCGCGACACGTTTCTACCTCCAATCTAAAGGCCTTTTTCAAGCGGAAAGATTAATGTAATAAGTGGAAAAACAAAGTACATATTCAAATATGGAATTTCATAAAGTTAAAACCGAAACCATTGATAAACTTAAGATGTTGCGCACAACTCAGGTGAGCTCCGTGGCTTAATTGGTAAAACGCGTATCTTCCAGCCCAGGGGTTGCGGCTTTGATTTTAATTGGAACCCAGAATTATTTTAAAAAGGATTCAAGTCTGGTTTTCACTAAAGGTTTATTTAACATATTTCTGGTTGGTATGAAGAGATTGCCACATGGTAATACATTTGCCAGGTTGTACATTATAAAATTAATGTGTAATACAATAACATGAAACAATTGATGAAAAAATATTTAAAAAAAGGGGCGGTAAAAACCTTAAACAACATCCTGCGATATGGTGCTATATATGTACATACGTGTCGACCTTGTGTATGGGTGTATTTTGAATGCAAGCTCGCCGCTTGAGTAATATTATTTATGGCAAGAGACGAATCAATGTTCCCGCCTGAACAAGAGGAAGTCAGCTGGGGGAGGCAATTGAGAAGGTCAACTCTTCGTTTAAATACTTTTATAACAGGGAAAGAGGTAATAAAATACTATACAAAGCTCTTGAAAAATATGTGGTCCTTGATAAGTGTCACTTTGATTTAAGTTTTGTGCGTTTTTTGAAAGTTTTGTCCTAATGACATCTATCCGAGAAATACGAAACAATGTTTTGTTAAATTTTATTAAAATAAAGTTATAGATCTGTTTCGCTTTACAAAAACATTGACAAACTGCACTAAATACATTGTTTACCAAGCTTGGTAAACAATGTATTGAGTACAGTTTGAAAATGCTTTTGTAAGGCGAAACAAGTGTCACTTTGATTTAAGTTTTGTGCGTTTTTTTTAAGTTTTGTTCTAATGACATCTATCCGAGAAATACGAAACAATGTTTTGTTAAATTTTATTAAAATAAACTTATAGATCTGTTTCGCTTTACAAAAACATCGACAAACTGCACTAAATACATTGTTTACCAAGCTTGGTAAACAATTTATTGAGTACAGTTTGACAATGCTTTTGCAAGGCGAAACAAGTGTCACTTTGATTTAAGTTTTGTGCGTTTTTTGAAAGTTTTGCCCTAATGACATCTATCCAAGAAATACGAAACAATGTTTTGTTAAATTTTATTAAAATAAAGTTATAGATATGTTTCGCTTTACAAAAACATTGACAAACTGCACTAAATACATGTTTACCAAGCTTGGTAAACAATGTATTGAGTACAGTTTGAAAATGCTTTTGTAAGGCGAAACAAGTGTCACTTTGATTTAAGTTTTGTGCGTTTTTTTTAAGTTTTGTTCTAATGACATCTATCCGAGAAATACGAAACAATGTTTTGTTAAATTTTATTAAAATAAACTTATAGATCTGTATCGCTTTACAAAAACATCGACAAACTGCACTAAATACATTTTTACCAAGCTTGGTAAACAATTTATTGAGTACAGTTTGAAAATGCTTTTGTAAGGCGAAACAAGTGTCACTTTGATTTAAGTTTTGTGCGATTTTTTTAAGTTTTGTCCTAATGACATCTATCCGAGAAATACGAAACAATGTTTTGTTAAATTTTATTAAAATAAACTTATAGATCTGTATCGCTTTACAAAAACATCGACAAACTGCACTAAATACATTTTTACCAAGCTTGGTAAACAATTTATTGAGTACAGTTTGAAAATGCTTTTGTAAGGCGAAACAAGTGTCACTTTGATTTAAGTTTTGTGCGATTTTTTTAAGTTTTGTCCTAATGACATCTATCCGAGAAATACGAAACAATGTTTTGTTAAATTTTATTAAAATAAACTTATAGATCTGTTTCGCTTTACAAAAACATCGACAAACTGCACTAAATACATTGTTTACCAAGCTTGGTAAACAATTTATTGAGTACAGTTTGACAATGCTTTTGTAAGGCGAAACAAGTGTCACTTTGATTTAAGTTTTGTGCGTTTTTTGAAAGTTTTGTCCTAATGACATCTATCCGAGAAATACGAAACAATGTTTTGTTAAATTTTATTAAAATAAACTTATAGATCTGTTTCGCTTTACAAAAACATCGACAAACTGCACTAAATACATTGTTTACCAAGCTTGGTAAACAATTTATTGAGTACAGTTTGACAATGCTTTTGTAAGGCGAAACAAGTGTCACTTTGATTTAAGTTTTGTGTGTTTTTTTTAAGTTTTGTTCTAATGACATCTATCCAAGAAATACGAAACTTTTTCCGGACAACCTAATACTAATAGAAATGGGCTAAACTTGACAATTTGCATAATAACAGTTCTTTCAAGACACTGCGCAATTACCGATCGAAGGTTAACTTGGTATTCCGCAAAAAAAACACGTATTAGAGCAGACCTGAGCAAACTACGGCCCGCCGTCCATTTTCACGCGACCCGTAAACTACGGATTAAAAAATAAAAATTGTGAAAAATTACGCCGGCCATTTTATTTTCGATACTTTTTCTGTCAAGGCATCTGGTCCGCGGCGGCTTTAATACTGTGTGCACGTGTCGCGCATGTGCAATTGCAAAAGTCACGTACCCCACATCTTCACTGTCCACACAAGTGAATACTATGTTAGTTTGTGATTTAATCAGATACGCGCGTTTGTTACAATTCTCTTGATTCATTTGACGTTTTCGTTTATTCTCACTGTTATAGCGTATTGGCCCGACTATAGGGCGACCCTGATTATAAGGCGACCCCTATTTTTTAATCTGCTTTTTGGAGAAAAGAACATTTCCCTCACCATTATAATATTACAAAAAATAAAATGCAAAATGTTTAACGAAAAATATTAATTAAAACATTGTACCCAGATAATACAATAGTAAAGTACATGTTTAAACATTAAAATAAGACATCAAGAAGTCCAACTACAGTAGCTGATCAGACCAGTCAGATTCACATATGGCTATAGCATATATAGTAGGTAGCATCCTCAGCATCAGTCTCATCTCATCTTCAGTGGTATTATCGTCTTCGGAATCCTCAGGCATATTTTCCCACAATTATCATCTTCAGCACCGTCCGTTTTATTGGATATGCAACATTTTTAAATCCATTGATGGCAGCCGCACAGTTGTTGGATGTTTCTGCAGCACGCACCACCATAACCTTCAAATTGGAATCATAGCTTCTGCGTGTTCCTTGATTCACTTGATTTCTTCGAGCTCCTCGTCTTTCAATATGGTCAGTCATAATATTTTTAGGTAGCAAAGATGCAAAACGAACCAAAAAAAAACACGTAACGGGCCGGATATGCCCGGTATCTGGCCCGTCATAGTTTATTTTGAATACATTGTAAAATTTACAATGTAAGTAAATCATACAAAATAATAATCAGATGTTTTTATTTAACGACCAATTAAGAAACACAATAACTGACATACATAATGAAATTGAACATTTTAACCGTAATTAATGATATGAGATTTATCCTAAAAACTTACAATAAGTGACATACATAGGTAATTCACATAATGAAATTAAACATTATAATTATGATTAATGAGATGAGCGGAGTCCACCCCCGCACCCTGCGCTATAGATATCTCACTCGCCGGCTAGTCCCAATACGAAATACGAAAATTTGCGCGTAATTCAAAACTACAGTATGTTGGTATGATGAGCTATCTAGGTCTTGGCCCTTGGGACTTAGTGGAGGAGTCAGTGTGGCCCTTAGGCTAAAAAATTTGGAGATCCCTGTATTAAGCAATCAAATTCAAATTTATTTATTTATTATTACACATGACAAGAAATATACGTAATTTGCGAAAAAAACAACAGGTAATTTAATTTGAACATACAGTTTTAATGGATCTGGGTTTGTTGCCTTTCATTTGTCGTATTCCCAGTAAACTAGGCTTTTGCCTGTATCTCACTTTAGCATGAAAAAATAAATCGCTATTTCTTTCCGATTTTTTATTACACAAAAACAAAACCCCGTTGCACGTTCTCATCAACCTGACAAACAGTGACACTCAATTACAACTGGAAACATCATGCGGAATTAAACTCCTCACACATCATCACTCCAGAAATACCAAAAATATTCATCCCACAATATACCGCACACAATCATAAGAAAACACAAAAATATACAGAAACATAAATACAAAAAATAACTAAAATTAAAACAACAAGAAGAAATCCACACTCACGAGCCCACACAAATCTTTTCCACACGTCATTCATCCTGAAAGCCCAAGTACTCAATATCCTGTCGCAATAACAACCACGCTCCGATCGACTGTCTAAATGGTTTTCCTCCCTTTACCTTTATTGGATTCGGTCAAGTACTGCGGCCCACCGTTAATTTCGAGATTGTCATGTCCAATGGCCGCCAGCTGATAAGTTTACCCGACCTGTACTCGAGCATTGAATTGAAATTATTCGTAATATCTTTCCGGTGACCTTGGGTTGGGTAGTTTTTACAAAGGTGCATGCATACAAGCTATTTTTTACTCTCACGTCGTGATCTAATTTATACTTTTATATCTTTAAAAAAACACTCGCGTGTCATTTACAAACCATAGAAACTAAATAGAAGATATTCTAGTGTGGGATGGATGAAGTTTAGATCAATGACGGGAGTTCTATGTGATCCGAAAATGCCAGTCAAGTTAAAAGGAAAAGTATACCAAACAATTGTCAGACCCGCACTCCTCTATGGCTCCGAATGCTGGACGATGTAGAACTCTTACTCTAGGCAACTAGAAACTGCTGAAATGCGCATGCTAAGATGGTCAGCAGGTGTGTCCCTAAGAGACAAAATAAGAAGCTCACACATTCGTGGAAGCCTGGGTGTTACAGACATCAACAGCAAGATGGAGGAGAGGCGATTGAGATGGTATGGGCACGTTGTCGTAGAGCACCCGATCACATTGTGAACCAGGCAATCTCCATGGATCTTCCTCGAATAACAACCAGAGGAAGACCAAGGAATTCATGGGTGGTGCAAAGAGATAACCTGATGCAGAGGCACGGCCTGGGGGACGTAGTCCGGGACAGAAGAGCATACAACCTGAGGACGAGGAGAGCTGACCCCAACAGTCTTCGCAGACAATGAGTTGGGATGGAGCCAGGGAGAGAGAGAAACTAAATAGAAGATAAAATATCTATAAATACTATTATAAATATCACGACATGTCCCTTGCAGGATAGGCAGAAAGAACAGATCTTAAAACGTTTCCATCCAAGCACACAACTATACAGCAGTTTTATCCCTATCCAACCAATCTCACATTTGGTCCTCACATAGAAATCATCTGCAACTCAGCTTATAAAACTCTAGGATTTGTAATGAGAATCTCTTAAGTCGTTTGAAAACAAATTGGTGCTCAAAACGTTGTTTAATTCATCGATCCGTAGCAAATTAGAAAGCAATGCTTGCATTTGGAGCCCGGTGGGGGCGCAGAACTTACTCATGGTGGAGAAAGTACAAAAAAATATCTACGATATCTCTATATGAGTGAGTTCGGTGTCTATCCGTGGCTTTATCCTACTCAGTTTCTGCTGGGCATGCTCGGGTATAACTCCTTGAGCGTAAGAAGAGATCTGCGTCTCCTGGTATACGTTGTCAAACTCGTTCGAGGAGTTGTGATGAGCTGTCCAGCATTACTACAAAGATTAGCGTTAAATGTTCCTAACAATTACACTACACTGCGTCGGCAAGAACTGTTCTCAATAACATACGCAAGAACGGGTCTTCCCGCCGCTATGCCTGTTGGAAGGGCCTTAACTCTTCTGAACGGGACTGCTTCGGATATTGACATATTTCATATCACATTACCAAAAGCAAAAGTAAGTTTTCTTCTAAGATTGAGCGCGTTAGAAAGCACTCATCAACGTACTTAAGTGACTTCGAATATATGTGTATCATCATCATCATCATCATTGTCAACCAGGGTCGATCCCCTGCTGGATGAAGGTCTCCCCAAGCTGACTCCAAATAGTTCGGTTTTTTGCTCGTTGATGCCATTGTGATGCTGCCATGCTTCCTGATTTCATCTATCCAGCGTACCTTTGGTCTTCTTCTGGGCCTCTTTATGCCTCTTGGGTACCATTGGATTATTTCGGATGTCCATCGGGAGTCCGACATTCATTCATTCCGACGGCTACGTGTCCGGCCCATTGCCACTTCATTCATTTGCACACCTTTATAACGTCTTCTACCTTTGTTATATTGCGAATCCAGGTGTTTCGTTCGGGGAAATAGCACGAAGGACAACACTGGCGTGGAGCTCATTTGGACGTTTGAACAACATCTTCAAAAGTAATCTCCCAATATCCTTGAAGCGAAGGGTCTACAACCAGTGCATCCTTCCAGTACTTACGTATGGCTGCGAGACATGGACGCTCACAGTAAAGAACACACAAAAGCTCCAGACCGCACAAAGGGGCATGGTGAGATGCATGTTGGGATATACTAAAGGAGATATGTGTATGTTTGTGTGTATGTATATACATTACTTTTTATTTTATATATATTTTTTATTCTGTATAATTTTTCATTATGTTTAATGTTAACACATCTTGTATTTTTCAAAGTAATTGGGCTAAGTCTGTTTTGAAAAAAAATAATAAATATCGGTGACAAGTGTCATGTTTAATTTTATTCAACAAATTAGTTACTGACTGAAAAATCAGATAGGGGAAAACCAGTTGAACATGCTTCCTTTACCAAAGAATCAACACATTCCTTAGCAGTGAAACGTCTACAGTCTTTAACAGGTATGAATTATTCCGCTAGTCTACCGATCCCTGACAAGGTAAACTGATATTGCGAACCACTTGCAGAATGTGCCCTCCGTGGCCTGGTGGTAAGACGCTTGTCTGCCAATCCGGAGGTTGCGGGTTCGGTCCCCGATGGAATCCAGATTTTTTAAATGAAATTCCAGTCTGGTTTTCACTTAGGGCACATTAAAACATCTTTCTGGTTGGTTGGAAGAGATTGTCACATGGCAATAAACACGCCAGGTGGGGAAAAAAAAAAATGTGCCCCGAGCCGTCATCGACACCAAGCCAAGTGGACTAAGCAGTGGGATCTGTGCAGATACTCTCAGAACATAATTATAGAAATCATTCACTCTTGCAGTTCGTTGAATGTTGCTTATCGAGAGGAGAAAAATAAATTATCGACTTAGTCTACGCTCTCCCTTACTCAGAAATAGCGGTTGTTGGATCATGTGTGTGATATTTTGCAAGATGTACATATCATCACGCCGTGTACCTTGCGGGGTAGACAGATAGATCACATCTCCAAACATTTCCATCCAAGCACACAACTATCGCTTCCTCCACATTCATACATCTCGTCATGCACAATCTTCTATTATTCATACTTCTCACTTTACCTTCTTTCAAAATCTGGTCCATTTGGTCCAGCCACGTTTTCCTCGGTCTACCTCTTCCACGCACACCTTACACTTTTGACGTGTATACTCGCTTAGTCATTATTCCTCCTCCACGTTTCCAATTCATCTAACTTAAACATTCATTTTATTCGTGCATTCATTTCTGATGTCTTCATTCCACCACCTTTCAAACATTGACACTCCAAATATTTTACTTAGTACACGCATCTCCACAGCATTGATTTTACTCTTATCCTTCTTCTTCAAGTCCAAGTTTGACTTTCATACGTCAAGGTTGGCACTAACACCCTTTTTATTTATTGTCATTTTTGCTAATGTTGATATTACGCGGTTGTTGTATATAATCTATGTGATCCGTTTACCTTGTTTCCTGTCGCTACCCTTCTTTCAATGCCTCTTTTAACTCGCCCATGACACATAAACATACTGCCCAGATAACAGAATTCATCAACCTGCTCCAGTTTTTCTCAGTTAACCCATATATCGCACACACTTTTTACAACACTCCTTTCTATATCCACAATAAAGGGTCTTTCAAATAGAGCGGTTTTTTTTAATTCTTGAAGAAAACACAACACAGATGGCGTCGCGAACTTGCTTGGGTCTTGTGACATTTGAGAAGTGTAATGTATGACGCAACCACACTTTCCTTGTTCTTCCTCTAGCGGTTGTTAGATCAAATGTGTGATATTTTGCAAGATGTACATATAATCACGCCGTGTACCTTCTTGTGGGGTAGACAGATAGATCACATCTCCAAACTTTTCCATCCAAGCGCACAACTATCGCCTCCTCCACATTCATACATCTCGTCATGCACAATCTTCTATTATTCATACTTCTCACTTTACCTTCTTTTCAAAATATGGTCCACTTGGTCCAGTCACGTTTTCCTCGGTCAACCTCTTCCACTCACACCTTACACATCTAATTTGTATAATCGCTTAGTCACTCCTTCATAATTCATTCTCTCCACATGTCCAAACCATCTTAGAGTCCCTTTTTACGTCTTACTTAAAACATCAATTTTATCCATGTATTTACGATGTCTTCATTCCGCCTTCTTTCAAACAATGACACTCTACACATTTTCCTTAGTGCACGTATTTCAACAGCATTAATCTTACTCTTAACATAATTCTATCAAGTCCTAGTTTCACTTCCATACATCAAAGTGCGCACCAACACGCTATTAAGTATCGTCGTCTTTGGTACTGTTGATATTACGCAGTTGTTATACATAACATTGAGAGCTCATCCATGTATTTATGATGTCTTCATTCCGCCTTCTTTCAAACAATGACACTCTACACATTTTCCTTAGTGCACGTATTTCAACAGCATTAATCTTACTCTTAACATAATTCTATCAAGTCCTAGTTTCACTTCCATACATCAAAGTGCGCACCAACACGCTATTAAGTATCGTCGTCTTTGGTACTGTTGATATTACGCAGTTGTTATACATAACATTGAGAGCTCCATTCACCATGTTTCCTGTCGCTAACATTTTTTCAATGTAAACTTCAACTCATCTATCACACGTTAACATACTGCCCAGATAACACTAATCAACCATGTCCAGTTTTTCTGAGTTAATCCATACATCACACACACACACACTTCTTTTTATAATCATAACTTTTGAATTCGCAACATTAATTTTCAAACCTTTTACTAAAGATCTCTCATATAGCTCACTTATCATATCCCTTAAATCGCTTTCGTTTTTAACAAGCATAACCATATAATCTGCATGAAGAAGTCCTCATAAATTTACTTCACTCATTCTTACACCTCTTCCATAATCTTTTAGATAACGCACACATGAATCTATAATTAAACAACCAAGGTGCCATCACACAACCTTGCTCAATAAAGATAAAATAGCTTAATGTCAACAGTTTAAAAACGCCACATCACTCTACGGCACTAAAAGGAAGTATGATATATTTTTAAGTCTCTGTTAAAAATATGCGAAATTCTTCTCCCTGGCTCCATCCCAACTCACTGTCTGCGAAGACTGTTGGGGTCAGCTCTCCTCGTCCTCAGGTTGTATGCTCTTCTGTCCCGGACTACGTCCCCCAGGCCGTGCCTCTGCATCAGGTTATCTTTTTGCATCACCCATGAATTATTTGGTCTTCCTCTGGTTGTTATTCGAGGAAGATCCATGAAGATTGCCTGGTTCACAATGTGATCGGGTACTCTGCGTCCAACGTGCCCATACCATCTTAATCGCCTCTTCTCCATCTTGCTGTTGATGTCTGTAACACCTAGGTAACTTGTTGATGTCTGTAACACCTAGGTAACTGGTAACCATCTTGTAACACCTGTTAAAAATATGCGAACGACAGAAAAAAAAACCCTTGTGTTAGTTGGCAGCTGGTTCCAGAGCCTAACGTAGCAGACTATATAAACGACAACGTGAAAAATGAAAAGTGGTGAACTAGTCAAGTTAATGACAATCTTCGCAGACTATAAACGACAACGTGAAAAATGAAAAGCGGTGAACTAGTCAAGTTAATGACAATCTTCGCAGACTATAAACGACAACGTGAAAAATGAAAAGCGGTGAACTAGTCAAGTTAATGACAATCTTCGCAGACTATAAACGACAACGTGAAAAATTAAAAGCGGTGAACTAGTCAAGTTAATGACAATCTTCGCAGACTATAAACGACAACGTGAAAAATGAAAAGCGGTGAACTAGTCAAGTTAATGACAATCTTCGCAGACTATAAACGACAACGTGA
Organism: Odontocerum albicorne; assembly: GCA_949825065.1. Taxonomy (NCBI): domain Eukaryota; kingdom Metazoa; phylum Arthropoda; class Insecta; order Trichoptera; family Odontoceridae; genus Odontocerum; species Odontocerum albicorne. The sequence goes on along the minus strand of OX463864.1, from coordinate 2,205,780 downwards.
AAAATGAAAAGCGGTGAACTAGTCAAGTTAATGTCAATCTTCGCTTGAGCGGAGCGCGAGTCCGTGATCGCACAACAATTGAATCACCTCGGTACAATAATATTTGGACAGCCTACATACCATAGACATCAATTTCTAGCTATAGACGATCTCAATTTGCGTTACACGCAAATAATAATAGCAACACAGAGGATGTTTTGTATTTAGCTATCAACAGATCCAGTCACAATGTCTGCCAAACCAACGTATCCACCGTTCGATAGATACAAACAGCATTAACAACCAGATACACCAACAATTGGCTTGAGGTGACGTAGCAAAGCCTGTTATTCAATTGACATTCATGACCATCGAGCTGATTTATCTGGTCATGGGTAGGTAGAAACAGGGTGCAGCAGAAGTAACGTCTCGTTTTGAAATGTAAATAAAAAAGACATCACACATTATTAGTAAAATTTTATTTTATAATCTAACACAGGGGTCTCCAAACTACGGCCCGCGGGCAGCACCGCCCCGCGAGCACAACCAATCCGGTCCGTTATAGTTTATTTTGATTACATTGTAAAATTTCCAATGTATTATATTATAATAAGTAAATCATCCTAAATAATAATCAGATGTTTTTATTTAACGACCAATTAACGTGTTCCTCGCGGGAAGCACAAACGCCTGTGATCTGATCTGTAGCATTCCTTTGTGTATTTTACGTAATGTTTAGTTTATCTCCTTTATTTAATGAGTCTCCTTAAGAATAATGACATTATTTATTATCAGATAACTACTTGAATGTCATGTTTACTTGGTGTTGTAATCAAATATCAGTGGTTCTAAACAAAATACGCGTTTAAACTTAGAAATTAAAAAACGCCGAAATTGTGCCGCGCACAGGATTCGTGGAATTTGATTTTTAACGCGGTGTACGGGTTAAGAAACACAATAACTGACATACATAATGAAATTGAACATTTTAACTGGAATTAATTAAATGAGATTTATCCTAAAAACTTACAATAAGTACCAACCGAAATTGCGAATGGAGCGGAGTCTACCCCCGCGCCCTGCGCCATAGATATCTCACTCGCCGGCTAGTCCCAATACGAAAATTTGCACGTAATTCAAAACTACATTATGTTGATATGATGAGCTAGCTAGGTCTTGGCCCTTGGGATTTAGTGGAGGAGTCAGTGTGGCCCTTAGGCTAAAAAGTTTTGAGACCCCGGATCAAAAGAACAATGTTTACCATTTTTTCGCGTTAAGAATTATATCAATGAAATGCCGACCTTCTATTTCTATACACGTCTGAAGCCTTTCCATAGAATTCCTCATTCTTCTCTCCAAGTGATTTATGGTTGTATTGTCCCGATTTCGTGTCGGGTCGTGTTCATCAAGTTTGTGTACATCACTTATTTTGTACGGATTCAAATTCAGCCTCCGTTATTGCATGGAATGATGAACATCGTTCGTTCGTGATTAAAACTTTAAAATAACGATTCTGCTATCGCAACGCAGCGATTATTTCGTATGCATTTCAGGCTCGATAACACTACAGTACCAGACGGGAATACCATATTGTTATGGATTGCAAATATCAGAGCTATAGGTTTGGCTTTAAAAGATACACCGACTGCTATAACATTCAGCGTTCAAACATCACAAAACGTTCAAGCAGTGAGACGGGTCGTTACCCATCTCCACGAAGTTGTTAATCCATTAGTATGTTGTCTGATTGGAGGGTGAGGAGAATTGTACACGCAGATCTTCAATTCCACCCTTACAAAATGATGGATGTACGAGTATGTTACAGGACACGAAATCGAGACAATACCACTAGAAATTACCAGGACAGAATAATACAGAACATCAGGATGACGCTTCAGACGTATATCGGCGTTACTGGGTCTCGTAGTTGAGGTCCCCCTCGCCATTCCAACATCATTTCAGTTGGAAAGTACAGTGGAGTATTTTTTTAAGTGAGTGAGTCATTGCACACTAGCAAACTCACCGCCACACCGCTGTAATGGATCCAATGGTACACCGAAGTGGAACACATCGGGATTTTTTTAAATAAATGGATATAGTAAATCTTAAATGGATGTAAATAATGTCGTCAATGATATTAATCAAATATTTATATAATATAAAGAAAATCGTTCAATGGATATTATTGTTAAATGGACATAGACAATATCAGTTAAATGGATATTAATAATATCCAGAAAATCGTTAAAAGTATATAAAATAATCTTAAATGGATATAAATAATATCAGTCAAATGGATTTTAAATAATATCAGTCAAAAATAAATATTATCAAAAAAGTCGTTACATGGATATAATAAATCTTAAATGGATATAAATAATATCAGTCAAATATATTTTAAATAATATCAGTTAAAAATAAATAATATCAAAAAAGTCGTTACATGGATATAATAAATCTTGAATGGATATAAATAATATCAGTCAAATAGATTTTAAATAATATCAGTTAAAAATAAATAATATCCGACCAATGGATTTTAAATAATATCAAAAAAGTCGTTACATGGATATAATAAATCTTAAATGCATATAAATAACATTCTGAACAGGCCGACGGCGACCTACCGCACGAAAGTCAGGCGTATAGAGAAAACAAAGGTCGGCACTGTTCTTTCAGATTATAAAACAAAATTTTGCAGAATATAAATTATGCTTTTTTTTTATTTAGATTTCAAAACAAGGCGTCATTTCTGCCGCACCCAGTGTGTATACAAAAGAGTCGCTCTTGATTAATTTATGATCTCACTGTACCGTTTGAATATATTCTTGCATTATTGTAGGAATAAAAGGTAATATATGGAAATGCATAATAGTCTGCATCCCTTTGTCCTTTGATGCATTGTTGGTGTCTTCCTCATGTTGTTCACAAACTTCTTATGTTCATGCTCTATCCTGTCCTGGTTAATCAAGTTTTATACTCTTTTAAAGGTCTGCCTGATTCGCCACTCAAATTTCTAAACTCCAGTCTGTCTTCAATGCAGCTGCCAAGCTGATATATGGTATACTTGAGAAAATGTAGGATGTTTCCTGTGACCTTTGAAATGTCATGTCTCAAAGGGATGGGGTAAAATCGTTTTTTTTTACAAATCGAATAGTTTTTATATAAATCGAAAAATAGTTTTTCTCTAAACTGACGTTTTAATTCCTAATTTTCATTATACTGACTTTCTAATGTATTGTATGATTTGTACCTATCTTTAAATATGGCAAGATCCACTATGAATTAATACTAATTACGAACATTTAATTTTAGGTATAAAAACATCGAAAATATGTGTTGCCTTATATCCCAAGAATTTCTCCGCTGCTCGCCGAGACTGTCTCAACCCTCCCTCCCCCCTGTCCTCATCCCGAATGTTTACCGTTAGAAGCGTGTACCAGGTCTGTAAATATGAAACCGGAATTTGTTCATAGATGGCTCTAGTTGTCAATGTAGTGTCAAATCGCGTAATTGTCGCCTTTTTCTTGTGTTTACATTTGTCAAAGACTTTTAACTCACAACAATACAAGTTTAATACAACTACATATGTTTTCATAGCGTTGAACATGTCTGTTTTTGTGCCTGAAAACTACGATTTGCGGACAGCATTGATTTTCTGTTACCATTTGAAGAAAACTGCTGCCGAATCGCATCGAATGCTTGTCGAAACTTACGGAATCGCATCGAATGCTTGTCGTAACTCTTGGTAAATCACAGTGCTTTGAGTGGTTTAAAAAAATTCAAAAGTGGCGATTTTGACGTGAGAAACGAAGAACGTGGAAGACCACCGAGAAAGTTTGAAGACGCCGAATTGCAAGTATTGTTGGATGAGGATGACGCTCAAACGCAACAGCAACTTGCGGATCAATTAAATGTGACACGAGAAGCCGTCTCCATACGTTTGAAAGCCTAGGTAAGATCCAGAAGGTGGGAAAGTGGGTTCCACATGAACTGAATGAAAGACAGCAGGAAAACCGAAAAACCACTTGCGAAATGCTGCTCGTCATGTACAAAAGAAAATCATTTCTCCACCGAATTGTGACTGGCCTTGAAAAATGGATATATTTCGAGAATCCTAAGCGTAAAAGATCATGGGTAACTCCAAGCAAACCAGCTACATCGACTGCAAGGCCAAATCGCTATGGACGGAAGACAATGCTCTGTGTTTGGTGGGATCAGAAGGGTGTTATCTATTATGAGCTGCTAAAACCTGGCGGAACCGTTAATACTGAACGCTACCGACAAAAAAGTCTTTACGTGGATATAATAAATCTTAAATGGATATAAATAATATCAGACAAATGGATTTTAAATAATATAAAAAAAGTCGTTTAATGGATATAATAAATCTTAAATGGATATAAATAATATCAGACAAATGGATTTTAAATAATATCAAAAATGTCGTTTAATGAATATAATAAATCTTATATGGATATAAATAATATCAGACAAATGGATTTTAAATAATATAAAAAAAGTCGTTTAATGGATATAATAAATCTTAAATGGTTATAAATAATATCAGACAAAAGGATTTTAAATCATATAAAAAAAGTCGTTACATGGATATAATAAATCTTAAATGGATATAAACAATATCAGGCAAATGGATTTTAAATGATATAAAAAAAGTCGTTACATGGATATAATAAATCTTAAATGGATATAAATAATATCAGACAAATGGATTTTAAATAATATCAGTTAAAAATAAATTATATCAAAAAACACAATTTTAATGGATCTGGGTTTGTTTTTATAATAATAATAATTTTCTTTATCTATTGTACTATATAATAGTATTTTGGTCTTTTTTTAAATTTATTTCAAGATATATTTTCAACTAAGTTAGTCGATATACAAAAAACGTGAAGAATATTTTCGCATAGCAACTCCCGCAACTCGTGATACAAACCACGTAAAGAGTGGATAATTAAGTCGTTGGTCGGCAGTGTATAGCATTACATCACGTTGGATTTATTTTTGTTGATATCCATTTTAGATAGGGCAATCTACGGTGAATGACAGAATACGGAATGAATTGATCAAAGTTAAATGTTATCTTAAGACTGGTGTATTAACCTTTAAGTTAGTGAGATATTTTAGTATGCGCGTGCCACTTGGAGTGAGGTTTTTAAGGTTTATAAAAAAAAAAAAAAAAAGTATTAGATTTAGTAGCGTTTAGTGAAATTTAGTAAAATAATGATGAATATATGAAAAAAAATATGAAAAACTTACAATTTTCCAAGGTTTTCCAATAAAATATATACGAGGTTTTCAGGTGTCACCAACCATTGGTACCAGTATACAACGTTTGAACAAAATCACAACAAATAAAAGTTTCACATAATAAAAAATAATAAAACAAAGAAACAAGCCACACACATCACATAAACAAATTCAACAATAAACAATCAAATAATATTTTTTTGAATGATAATCAGTAAAACACGGATAAACACAAAGAGCGACATCGCATTCTTTACACATAAATTTAGTGTCTTTCCGACATTTTGGACGCTTTGTTGGGTGACTGCAGACATGACACGTTCTTTGAGGTCTGCTTCCTTGTGCTTTTGTTTGAGTAACAGGGGAAGGGAAGTGTTCCTCTATTAGTCGTGTAGGGATATCTTCGACTCTTCTTCCCCTCGATGTGGAAGGTCTTGGTCTGTGGTATTTTTCGGTTATTCGAGCTATGAGACTCTCCCTAAAATCGCCAAATGATATTTTTTGTTTCGTTATCTGCTTAAATAAGAAACAAGCGTTTAGTGTGCAGCAGTCCACTAACCTAAACAATATTTTTTTATACCATTTGAATGATTTACGAGATTCGGTCTACTTTGTCAACTGCTCCCATATTTTTGGTATATTCCACGACAGCTTCAGGTTTTATTTTATTTTGTCCCGTACTGTAGTCTATTTTATTTGTTGTGATCATATTGTTTGTATGCCTTGTTGTCAACATAACTATCTCCTTCTTGTCGTTCCACTTCAATGCCATCGATATTTTCAAATACTTCCTCATCTTCACTTTCAACTAAAGCATCATAAATTTATTTTTCATTCAAGTAATGCGCCATAATGATGATATAAAAAAACTTTACTAAATTATTACCAAATCGAAGTAAAAAATAAATTGTCACTATGAATCACAATTACGGCATAAAAAAGTCACTTTCAATTATAACTATAATAAATTATTGTCACTATCAAATAATATAAAAACAAAGTACACAAAAGAACGTCAAAGAAAAAAGTCACTTCAAAAATTATAACTGTCACTTTCTAATGAAGAAACGAAATTTCACTACACAATTTTGTACGAAATCGTCATAAAATTTACTAAATATTTCATATAGAACAAACACATAAATTTGTCACTAAATACCTCCTCACACAAAAAAATTATTAAAAAAAGTTCGAAATTGATAAACAACTGCACAAATTGAGATAAATTTCACAAAACCACAATGTGTTTGCGTTATTACCACGTGGAGAAATTGGCGCGCGCACGATTAGTTGACAACCTCACAAAAGACAAGCATAAGATGAATGTGACGTCATACAAATTTTGAAATCATTCCCGAAAGGTTGATAATGTAGTAAACTGCAAATTTGCTTGTAAATCTTATAGATAATATTCCAAAGATGTCACCGGAATGCCCTTTTTTGGTGTTTACTTTCAAATTACATCGCTATATACCTAACCGTACGGGTACGGGCACACTCCGATTTGCAATGACATTGCAGACCGTACCGGTACGGGCATACCGACTTAAAGGTTAAGAAAGATAAATAATTTGGGGTGACAGGTTCGATTCTCGTTGGTACCCAATTTTACTAAAAAAAAAGGTTCCAATCTGGGTTTTCACGTAAAACCTCTTAAACATATTTTTGGTTGCGTTTGGGGTAGTGTGAGCAACACGGATCACCTGAAACTCCAGAGAATGCAGAACAAGGCATTCAAGATATCTTTTAACACCCATCCCAGAACAAACCTTACCCGACTTCACGCCGAACAGCGAGAAGAAACCCTACAACACCACATCCTCGCTTGGACCGTGAAGTTCTATAAAAGTCAACAAAATCACAGCAATCCCTTAGTCGCTGCCCTGGGGGCTTACGAGAGTAAATCCGACCTACCCTTCCGTTATAAGCACAAGCTCCCGAAGCATTATCTGTTGCCTGACTAGTCCACCTACAGTATTAGCTGGGACGACCGAGGTCTGAGTGAATGTGATGGAATACAAGTAGCCTGAACGAGTGGACTTGTTTTTGCTAAATAATTAGTGTAAGAATTGTTATCTAGTTATAAGTAGTATGTAGGTGTTAATTATTTCTAAGATCTCATATATTAAAGTAGAAAAAAGAATTAAAACATTTTTTTGGTTGGTAGTATTCGCTTAGATGATGGAAGAGTTATGAAGTATATTGAACGGCGAATAGCGATAGGAAACAAAATCAATGGGGAGATAAAAATATATATACTCGAACCGGACAGTATCAAAATCTGCTAAAATGATAAGTCCACAATAGTAGTTTGGCGCCTATTTTGATGTATGGGGTTGAAACGTAGATAGGGAAAAAACTGAATGGAGACGAAGCAATGCTGCAGATACACGAGCACTGAGAATACATGAAGTGATTAGGAACAGCGGCGGCTGGTCCCAAGGTGCGCTGAGCACCTCGAGACGCTGAGCGAATATGAAATATCGCTGTCTCACGGTTTACTGCGTCTCTGTTTGCCCTATATGAATCTGCGTTTCCGTCCGGTGCGTATTGGAGATCGCTCCGGTAGTATTGGCAAACTTGGCCGGTCAATTTGAAAGGAATATTAAATTTTACTTAAATTTTTTTTTAAATTTCACTTAAATAAAAATCCTCGTACTATTTGTCAGTATTCTTATATGTACATATTTAATCTATACAAATATTTAACATTTTTGGAAGTCATGTTTGCGAATATATCATTTAATTATTGAGAATTATTTCTCCGGTTCAGCGCACCGACGCACCTCCAGACCAGCCGACGCTAATACGTGATGAATGTGGACTTGAGGCTAACGTGTTAAGATGAAGAAGAGTATGTTGATATGGTTTGGACATGTGGAACGAATGAATGAATAAAGATTATTAAAACAGATATAGAGTACAAATGTGAATGGAAGGCATGTGAGAGGAAATCCAAGGAAAGTATGGTTGAATCAAGTAAATAATATTCTGAAAGGAGGAAACGTAAAAAAGTCAGAGAATTCGTAAAAAGTTGTGTGAGAAGGTGTATGGATGTAAAAGAGGCTAAGGAAGTGTGTCGAGATTGGAAAGTATGGCGCTCTGTTATCTCTTCCTACCCGGACAGGGGAATGGCATGATAGCATATATGTACAACTTATTATTTTCACGTCATCTTTTGAGATTGCATTTCTATGTATCATTTGTATTTATTTTTAATATTTTAAGAATGTTCAATTTTTATATTTTCCTTTTGAAAATAACGTAATATTTTACCCAGTAGAGTGGGTTTCACCAGAGTTTGCACTGTTTGTGTAGGATGACCATATTTTAATTTATTTTTTAATATATTATTATACATTTTTAAATATTCTCTATCTAATACTTTATATTCCTATAAAATACTTACCATAATAATAATAAAATATCAGATTGAGGTATGTACAATACCTAATGACAACAATAAAATCAATGGTCAATGTAAAATCAAATTGTTGTTTATAGTTAAGGCATTAACGTTATGGAGGTTTAAAGACATTGTAATTTATTTTTATCAAACACTGTGTATTCCACTTTTTTAAGTGGAACTAAAAAAGTGGAATAAACAGTGTTCGATAAAAAATAAATTACAATAAAATCAAATTATTTATTCAAAAGGCAAAGTAAACACAATCAACACTAATAAATACTAAGACCAATTAAAAATGACTTATAACTAGGTATTTATCTATTTAACACTTTTATTGCAATACAATCTGGCGGGCTTATTGCCAGGTAGCAATCTCTTCCAACCATTTTTTTTACAATGTATTGTAAAAATAAATAAATGACCCAAACACTAATCAAAAAAAATTAATAATTATTACATTCTTCCTCACTAAGTGTTTACATAGATATGCAATGCGTATGATATTATCTGATTACCTAGCATTGTTTCATACCTTAATTTCATATAGCCGAAAATTATTATTATATATCTAAAATGGCATAAATACGAAGACCTGCAAAATAGTCTGGAAAGATGGAGAAGAATCTTGGAGGACAATGGATTGAGACTGAGCAGAAAGAAAACAGAGTATCTGTACCTACCATTCGAGAACACAAATGCTGTCACTCCCGTAATGCAAATGGATGGAGAAATATTACCAAATTGTGACGCCTTTAAGTATCTTGGGTCACTCATCCATAGCGATGGAGGATGTGCAGCAGATGTAACACATAGAATTAGTGTGGGATGGATGAAGTTTAGGTCAATGACAGGAGTTCTATGTGATCCGAAAATGCCAGTAAAGTTAAAAGGAAAAGTATACCAAACAATTGTCAGACCCGCACTCCTCTATGGCTCCGAATGCTGGACGATGTATACCTCTTACTCTAGGCAACTAGAAACTGCTGAAATGCGCATGCTAAGATGGTCAGCAGGTGTGTCCCTAAGAGACAAAATAAGAAGCTCACACATTCGTGGATGCCTGGGTGTTACAGACATCAACAGCAAGATGGAGGAGAGGCGATTGAGATGGTATGGGCACGTTGGACGCAGAGCACCCGATCACATTGTGAACCAGGCAATCTCCATGGATCTTCCTCGAATAACAACCAGAGGAAGACCAAGGAATTCATGGGTGGTGCAAAGAGATAACCTGATGCAGAGGCACGGCCTGGGGGACGTAGTACGGGACAGAAGAGCATACAACCTGAGGACGAGGAGAGCTGACCCCAACAGTCTTCGCAGACAATGAGTTGGGATGGAGCCAGGGAGAGAGATCTAAAATGGCATAAATGAACTGATATTGTATTACTGGCAATTTAATTCAATATCTTTTAAAAATAAATTGAACTAAACCTTTTTTTATTGTATTTTTAACTACTCCTATCATAAGATGATTCACTGAATAATAAATAAAAATCATTTACCTTCTCACTAGTGTCCCGTCATTTCTTGATAAACATTCAAAACCACTTCTTTAGTATGTCGACACAATGCTCTTCCTTTTCCTAACTTCGTAAATTCAGACATTATGGTCACCGTATGTTTCGTCAAATAAATAGATCACCTCAACCAATCACGGCAAAGTTGAATACTAACGGATCACATCGACCAATCACGGCAAATATACTTACTAATACATTGATACATTTTGTATATTACGCACTAAGCTTCTCAATGTATTTAAAAAGTGCAAACTCTCATGAAACCCACTCTAGCTATGTCTTAATATTGTTGTGATATTTTGACGAATACTATCTACCTTGATCAAAAAGTTTTAGGACTTTATTCATAAAATCGAAAATACAAGTTTATTCATCAGAATCGATATGGCACCCTTCAAAGTACTGCCCATCGACTGCAACGCACTTACGCCAGCGCTTGATCCAATCCTCGAAACACCGCTGGTACTCAATTTTCGGTATGTCCATAAGAGCCGTCTTCGACTTTTTTTATGACATCCTCTTCAGACATTATGGTCACCGTATTTTTCGTCAAATAACCGGATCACATCAACCAATCACGGCAAAGTTGAATGTCAGTTGAATACTAACGGATCACATCAACCAATCACGGCAAAGATGCTTACTAATACATTGACACGTTTTGTATATTACGCACTAAGCTTGTCAATGTGTTAAAAAGTGCAAACTCTCATGAAACCCACTCTAATCAGCACTAACCTGCGTAACTTTTGTTTGGCTCATTGGAAAATATTGATGTTAGGTCAAATGAATTCGTCAGTTATATACATATAATATAATATATACATTTGACAGTAAAATGAAAAGAATAAATAAAATTAAAATTAAATGAATTTGAATGGCTCATAACTGCGCCACTCACTCAGTCTGGATCGAAATCACGTGTCAACCACACCGTCAGTACAGCGATGCAATCAAAATGGTGCATAAATTGAATGCACATATCTGCAGAAAGGACCCAACTCACGTTTCACATGTTTTGAGATATAATGAAAAAAAAAACATCGCGTTATATCGGCTTGTGTGGACTTCGTCTTCTTTGGTGTGGTACCCTTCAACATATCCGAATTGGTGATTAGGATATATTAAAGAGCGTGGCCAGGAGACACTATTATCTTCGGCCCAAGTAATCGAGCGTACGGGTTTAGAGGACGGATTCGCGGATCGTCATAACAACATATCCGAATTGGTGATTAGGATATATTAAAGAGCGTGGCCAGGAGACAATATTATCTTCGGCCCAAGTAATCGAGCGTACGGGTTTAGAGGACGGATTCGCGGATCGTCATAACGTGTCGAGTACGTGTGCTAGTATTGTTACCTACTATTTTATCAAACAAGAATTATTTTTTGCTACCGTCTGGAATCAAACCCAAAACCCCCGGGTGGAAGTCATGTGTTTTACCAACTAGACAACACAGATCATCAATATATAAAACAGCTACATAAGGATTTGCCATACATATCTACATACCGTCACGTCATACGCAACTCGGGGTAGGCTGAGAGGATAGATCGCCACTTTTTTTTTTTGTTTCTCATTCTCTTTACCTTTGGCTCAGTTAAAATTTCTAGTACTCTCTTTTTTTTAGTCTATCTCTCTCTTGGTCTTCCTCGCTCAGTGTAAATTGGTAGCATTATTTTTTCTATGTAATCTAAAAGTGTTTCAAATTGAGCGGTTTTTTTAATTATTTTTTTTTTTTAATTCTTGAATAAAACACACAATTTGCTTTGATTTCAAAAAAACTTTTTATTGGTCATTGAAGTATAATGTATGCCATTTAAACACAAAAAACAATACCCGCCAAATGTCCACCTCTTGCAGCTCCGCAGATGTCCACTCTTCTGTCAAAAATTTCGATGACATTTTGTCATAATTGCGGTTCTAACTCACCAATAACGCGAATAATTTCATCCTTGAGCTCAATAATTGATCGAGGGTCATTCTTATAGACCTGGCTTTTCACGTAACCCCAGAGAAAATAGTCCAACGGTGTCAGATCACATGATCTTGGTGGGCAATTAACATCACCGTTTCCGGAGATTACAATACATAAAATAATTCAACAATTTGAACGCGTTGTTGTATTGTATACGACTCCATTTTTATAAATGTCATACATTACACTTCTCAAATGCCACAAGACCTAGGCAAGTTCGCGACGCCATCTGTGTTTTAACCAAGAATTACAAAAACCGCTCAATTTGAAAGAGCCTTTACCTCTTTCTTGCTCTTCGTCCATTCATTCAATTGTATGGTACACCTCGAAATATACAAGTCAATAATGCAGACATTTTAAGAGCGTGTCCGGGAGACAAAATGGTTATCGCCCTAGTAATCGATTTTTCGGAGTAGACAAGTAACTCACAATCCGCAATTGTATGTGTTGAAAATAGTATCGCACGTGAACAGATAATATCACTTAAGGTGTTAACACTGTGTGAAGTGTGAATAATAGAAGATCGTGCATGACGACATGCGTGAATGTAGAGAAGGCGAAAATGGTGTAATTAGATAAAAACATTAGGAGATCTGTTCTCTATGCCTACTCCACAAGGAATACGGCGTGATAACATATATGTATGGTAACACTGTTGTTTAAAGACTTTTTTATTAAAAGAAAATTTAATTCATCAAAAATATAAACGAACTAACGAAATCATTTCCAAGGCACATAAAGTCAGCATCCTTACACCAAGTTCAACCTCCAAAAATGTATTTATTTAATTAAAAATACAGAAATCAAGTACTAGCAACAGTGGTATATATAAAGTTCCATGTGCTGATTGCGATAATGTCTATGATATACAGCAGGGGTCGGCAAACTACGGCCCGCGGGCCAAATCAGGCCCGTCGCCTTTTTATGTACGGCCCGCGAGCTAAGAATGGATTTTACAATTACAATTTTTCTTTTAAATTTCAAATGATGTACTATAACGAAATGGGCATCGTCGCGTTGTGGAGTTGCGAGATACGACTGTATGTGGCGCTCCTATAGCTTTGCATTCGGTGGCCTCTGATGTGACGCCATGCAATTATAATTCGGCAGCATTTAGTTTGCCTCTTGGTCCATAGAGCTGTACATACTATTTGGCCCTTTTTCAAAAAATGTTTGCCGACCGCTGGTATACAGGAAAAACTGGAAGTCCAATGCAAAAATACTTAGTGAACAAGTCTTCTTTAACGAATCAACTAGTATATTCCGAAATGGCTAGTTATTGCATTCGGTGGCCTCTGCTGTGACGCCATGCAATTATAATTCGGCAGCATTTAGTTTGCATCTTGGCCCATAGAGCTGTACATACCATTTGGCCCTTTTCAAAAAATGTTTGCCGACCGCTGGTATACAGGAAGGACCGGAAGTCCTATGCAAAAATACTTAGTGAAAAAGTCTTCTTTAACGAATCAACTAGTTTATTCCGAAATGGCTAGTCATTGTTACAGAGGAAATCACATATTTTCTATCGATGACGCCAAATTCTAGCATATTAATAATTACAGAAATAAATTAGACATCTTAGAGACCCAGGAAATATCAATATCAGTTGCATTGAGATAAACCAATTGTAAACTCATACCATCCCAAGGTCTGACCGGTGTTTACCGAAGTCATCTCCTGCCTTCTTCCATCCCACAACTTCCAGTCCGAATTTTACCATTAGATGCGTCTAGTCTGTCGGTGCTATCTCGGGCATAATTCAATATTGTTTGACCTCCCCTGATGTGGAGGTGTGAACATTGAAACCGGTAGGGTCAAACCAGCTACATATGTAATATGACCTTGGGTCGAACACCTATTATTTATTTATTTACTTAACACTTTCATTGCAAATACAATCAGGCGGGATTATTGCCAGGTAGCAATATCTTCCAAACAACCAGACAAAAGTAAATGAAGCAAGTTACATGATTGCATAAATCATTCAAATGACTATCCATCCCCACGAAATCCATAAACATATACGTGAGCATATGTCCACAAAGACGGATAAATCACCCGAACATTCTTTTACATATAAAGTGAGATATCATTAATATAAAAAAAAAGGAAGGGATGGTGGAAAGGAAAGGAAAAATCAGGAATGAAACACGTTACTTTACTGACTAGAAATAAAGAGTTTTTTCAGTCGCTTCTTAAAGCATACCAAGGACGGAGCGAGTCTTATATTGGTTTGTAACTGATTCCAGAGGACAGTAAAGGACGACGTAAAAAAAGAGGAGCGGTGAACTGGAAAGGCCAACAAACAATCTCTGTTTGAGCGTAACGCTAATCAATGATTGGAAAGATGCTGAAAATTTTCGGCGAGATAAGATAAGGGGGTGGGACAGTTAAGGATATTAAACAATACAGTATGTGAATTTGGCATCTATTTCTAACATTCAACTAGTTCAATGCCTTCTGGTATGAAGTTATATGATCGTACTTTCGTAGGTTGAAAATAAATCTTAGACCAACATTTTGAAGATGCTGTAATTTGAACAGTTAGTTATCTCAAGTAGAAAAACAGTGTTTTAGTGAATCAATTAAAATGTACTTTATATTTGTATCGGACGTTTGCGTATCCATAAACTATGAAGTATTTTCTTGTTATTTGGTATTTTTTGATTCTTGGTTATATTTTGTATGATATTTTTATGTTTGTTGAGGTCCGTGCTGTGTCACGACCATAACTGAAATGTTCCTTACGTGCGGCCATCGCGCGAGCCAGTATCAAAAGTTGGCCGGCCCATGCATGCGAAAACTTGCGAGAATTGTGATATTTCGCAAGTCATGACGGCATGCACGGGCGAAAACAGGCACTTGCGATGAGCGATTGGCCGCACATAAGGAGCGCCAAAGTCAAAAAATATATTCTCAGTTCACTCTAGTCTACTACCTTTTACTTGCGACCATCTACTACATGCTAAAGAGGAATCTCTTAACCCTGCGACCTTTTCACCGGAAAGCATCAAGTGAGCCGAAATCTTCGAGCACTAAGCAGCCATCCACATATTTCTACAGTCTTTGTACCGGTGCCGTACAAAGTGGTCCTTCGAGCCGGATCTGCTGCATTAGTGTGCCGTACAATATTTGTCTTGGAAGATTTTCACAACTTATTCTCTCAATGTTGACAAATTCATTAATTAATTCTATTTGACATCCGTTTCTTTGTGGAGACAGAATTTATAATTTCAGTACATATTTTACTGACTTAATATTTTTACGCCTACAGTTCCATGGCCTCGTCAGTAAAAACACTTGTTTTCCACCATGATTTTGGGTACAATTTCTGAAAGTGCCCATAAAAACAAACAGGGTGTCAGGGTAATTTTTTTAATGAAGCAGGAATTTTAACATATTTTTTCTATTCATTTGTATATGACAATCTCTTCCAAACAACCAGACCATCACGCCATTTCCCTGTCGGGGTAGACAGAGAGGACAAAGTGCCAGACTTTCTCGATATATCCGTCCCGTCTTCTCATTCCATACATCTTCTCATATAACTGTTACGATGTCTTTGACTTTTCAAGTTACCTTCTTTCAAAATATCATCTACTTGATCCAACCATACTTTCCTTGGTCTTCATCTGCAACGCCTTTTTACTCACATTTGCACTGTATGTTTATTTTGTCAGTATTTCTTCATTTATTCGTTCTACTTGCCCAAATCATCTCTAAGTGGTTTATCTTAGTCAATCCATAAACCTTAATTCCCACTCATCTCTAATAACTTCACTTATTTTTCTTAGTACATATTTCTATAAGAAGCATTTCTTCGGCTCCATTCAGTCTTTTTCCCCGTCCAAATTTCACTTCCACACATCAAAGTTGGCACTAAAATACTATTGTGGATTATCATCTTAGCAGATTTTGATTCCGTTCGGTTTGAGTGTATATGTTTTAGTCCCCCATTGACTTTGTTTCTTATCGTTACACATGCCATTCGATATCCCTCTTAACTCTGCCATCATCTGAGAAAATAGAAAAAGGCGCCAAACTACTATTGTGGATTATCCATTTTAACTGATTTTGATATTGTCCGGGTCGAGCATATACATTTTAGAACCCCATTGACTTTGTTTCTAATCGTTACACGCCGTTCGATATCTGTCTGAGGAAATACTACCAACCAGAAATATATTAAAGATACCTTAAATGAAAAACCAGACTGGAACCCTGTTTAATAAAATTGGGTACCAACGGGAATCAAACCCGTAAACCCCCGGTTGGAAGGTAGACGTTTTACCAACTAGACAACAGAGGACATCCCGTTTGGTTGGAAGAAATAAACACGTGGCAATAGACATCCAGGTTGTACTTAATACTGAAAAACTTACAAATGTGTTCAAAATAATCACTGCTTGAAATATAGGAAAATAACAGTTTTTTTTTTGGTTGGATACATTTTGCATAGGCACGTTAAATTGCGATTCATACCACAATGCACGTTTATTGGTCGGAATATTCTGGACGGAATTTCGATTACTGATTTGCGGTATAACATTTTTCTTCATGAAAATGGCTCATTTAAATATAAATAAATATAGGTTTATTGACAGCAACATAGTACGTACAAAATATGTTTAAATAACACTTCTAAAACACATAAATTGCAGATAATACATTAAATACAGAAGCTATCAAAAGGTCGGCTCATCTAATAACATCCCCTCGGCTAAGATACACCCCACCAATATAGGGCGAACCCAGCCACGGGGACACCAGATGTTTTTCAGTCCACACCCTTGAACACGTATGTAGAACAAGAATATAAAAAAAAAGCACAGAAAATAAATAGATGACAAAGAAAAATACATTCAAGAGAGAAGACATTAAAAGGTCCGGGCTCATCCCACAAACATTCCCCCGGCCGAGAGACACCCCACCAATATAGGGCGAGCCCGACCGCAAGAGCATCGAGGGGCTTCCATCCCACACTCCCGCATATCTAGATTAAAGAATAAATATTAAAAAAAAAAAAAAAAAACGTATGGCAGAAAACAAACTAAAAAGTAAACCCACATATACCATCTCAGGTTACTACAACTGTCGGCAAGAACGAAAAAAAGAAAAGCCTCAAAGGAGTCCAAATTTTACAAAATGAGAAATGGGAAATGAAATAGTTGAGACAACATTGAAATAGTTTAGTGTGATCTAAAAACACTCTGAACTTCTATGTAGGCTGATGATGATGATGATGATATGTACCATGTGTATTATTTATTACAAAATATTACTGAAATTTGATTATTACTGATATTTACTTAAAAGTAGAACATACACGTATGTTTTAGATTTTATATGGGAAAGTTATATGATTTAATTGTTTCATCAATGTATTTATTAATAAAAATACTAATTTAAAACAAACGGTGGTTGGTTGGAATAAATTGCTTTAACGCAATAAACAAAATGTATTTACATGAAAACGTTAAATAAAAGGCAAGCCCAAACACAGTAAAAAAGCAAACACAAATAAATTATTTATAGTTAAGGCATTAACATTGTAAAGGCTTAAAGACATTGTAATTTGTTTTATCAAACACTGTTTATGTAACGGTATAACTCTACCGATTTCGAGGTTTTCACCTCATCATCAGGGGAAGTTTATACCGTTACATAAAGTGGAATAAACAGTGTTTTGTTATATACGAGTAACAAAGGTAGAATATAACAAAGGTAGAAGACGTTATGAAGGTGTGCAAGAGAATGAAGTGGCAATGGTCAGGACACGTAGCCAGAATGTCAGACTCCCGATGGACATCCGAAATAATCCAATGGTACCCAAGAGGCATAAAGAGGCCCAGAAGAAGACCGAAGGTGCACTGGATAGATGAAATCAGGAAGCATGGCAGCATCACATGGCATCAACGAGCAAAAAACAGAACTATTTGGAGTTGACTTGGGGAGACCTTCATCCAGCAGTGGATCGACCCTGGTTGACAATTATGATGATGATGAAACAGTGTTTGATAAAACAAATTACAAACACAAATAATTTATTTCATCATCATCCCAGAAAGAACCGCCTCCTTTTACCCTTAATTGACATGGGGATGTTTGTTATCTCGATGCTAGTGACGAGTTATTGGTTAGACTGGAGAGCCTCCAAAATGTTTGTGTTCGGTTCACTTTCATTCAAAATACAATACAAAAAAAACACATAAAATTAAACGTCATAAGTAAAAACACAATTGGATTCAATACAACAATAACGAAGCAATAAAAGACAGCTGTTGGCATCTTGATATGCAAAGCTCTTCAGACATTGACCTGTCATTATTATTCCAAGAGTTATGGTGCCTAATTTCTAGCATGTGGCGTCATCAGAGTGGCATGACGTCATAATAGTGTCGACGACATCACAATATCGATAATAAATTAATAACAATATTATATATTACACGTGTTGTATTTATATGAAACTTATTACAATCCCAATAAAAATGAGACTGACATACGAATTTGAGATGATATTGACATACGAATGCTCAACTTGAATAATAAATTCTAGCCACAATGAAAATAAATGAATATTTGAGAAGATGATATTGAAATACGTATTGCTCTCTATTGTATTGTATAATATCCTTAACTGTCCCGCCACCCCCTCTAATCTCGCCGAAAATTTTCAGCGTCTTTCCAATCATGGATTAGCGCTACGCTCAAACGGAGATTGTTTATTGGCCTTTCCATTTCACCGCTTCTCTTTCTTTACGTCGTCCTTTACTGTCCATGCAGCGAGACTCTGGAATCAGTTACAAACCAATATTTGACGTATCTACACGTTTTGAGATATGGCAGCACCAGTGGTAGATACGTCAGATTTGACGTATCTACATTGGTGCTGCCATATCTCAAAACTTAAGTAGTAACCCTAGTATTTAGACCAGTGTTCCCCAACCTTTTTAGACCTATGGACCGGTAAAAATAGGAAAATTTTTTCGCGGACCACTAATACTGAAATAAAAATGGTTTTTTTATTTAATATTTTTTTAATCTTATATTGTGACATATGTAACTATAATTAACAAATATACATATAACAGTTAAACAATTTTAATTGTAACATTGTCTGATTAAATTAAAATTTAACAAAAACAATGGGGTTTTTTCAACAAACTAATGCGAAACCTGCTGTTGCATCTTTGCTAATATATTGGATATTCTTGGCTGCAGTGCTGTATCTGACATTATGTTACTTGTATGTACTGTTACTCTCACCGGTCCATTCCAAAATGAAAACAATTATATATTATGAAATTCTTGGAAATATATTTAGGTAGGGTTTTGCATCCGAGTTCACTATCCAAGAGCAAATATTTCCGTTCTCCCTAAGTGTATCTGAGAAATTTTATGACTGTCCATTCTGAGAAGACAAGCGACCATCGTGTCGCATTATCATACCAATTATATTTGTTTAACAATTACTAAAAATACAAGTCAACGTGCAAGCGAAAAAATCCTATATTTAATATTTTTGCATGGCGAATTTCTTGAAATTTGACATATTGTTTGCGGCCCGGTAGAAAGGACCACCGGTTGGGGAACACTGATTTAGACCATACTATGAATTCGGGCCATAATTGTCAATAAATTTAAGCACTCAATAGAGAGAAAAAAAATCTGAGAGGAAAAAGTAACAAAGAAATAAAAATGAAAAAAAAAAAAAACGATTTATTTACTTATGAAAAAAAAACGTCAAAAATATGATTTGGACATATGATGTGAATCTATCTCAAACACCGAGGTGCTGCGTCGAGCAGGTGTAGTACAATAGCTCTTAAATATTTATTTAACACTTTTATTGCAATACAATCTGGCGGGTTTATTGCCAGGTGGCAATCTCTTCCAACCAACCAGACAAAAGTAAATGAAGCAAATTACGTGGTCGCATAAATCATTCAAATGACTATCCATCCCCACGAAATCCATAAACACATACGCGAGAACATGCTCACGAACCCCACAAAGACGGACAATCACCCGAACATTATTTTTCATATAAAGTGAGATATCATCAATCAAAAGGAAAGGAAGGGATGGTGGAGAGGAAAGGAAAAGAAAAATCAGGAATGAAACACGTTATTTTACTGACTAGAAATTAAGAGTTTTTCAGTCGCTTCTTAAAGCATGCCAAGGATGGATCGAGTCTTATATTGGTTTGCAGCTGATTCCAGAGTCTCACTGCATGGGCAGTAAAGGACGACGTAAAGAAAGAGGATCGGTGAACTGGAAAGGCCAATAAACAATCTCTGTTTGAGCGTAGCGCTAATCCATGATTGGAAAGACAAATATCATAAAATACCGAAATATTACCTATCCGGGTCATATATTGAGAGGAGAAAAATACGACATCCTAAAATTAATATTGATGACAACCTCTCGAATCAATCGGAAAAATGTTAAAAGAATCCATAAGTTTAAAACAGGACTGGATCACTTGACAAAATATGTCGATAACAACGAGAATCAAACCCGTAACCCCTAGTGGTCTAACGGTTGATTTCACGCTAAGCAAGCGGGTGCCCAAGGTTCGATTCCTGCCGGGTTCACTTATCGACCGGTTTTACTCTTACGCCGTTTTTTATCAGTTTTTTTTTCGAAAGCTGCTTATTTTTAATTCGTCAAGTGCTATTTTTTTACACCTATTTATCTGATTTCATATTGACAGTATATTTTTATATAGCTTAAGGTAATGTAGTCAATCATACGATGTTAAAAAATCCAACTATAGTTCGGAAATTCTAGGATGAGTCCTGTGACAGCTCACAAATTTGCCCCAATACAACCTTACGTAATGTATTTACCTAAATAACTTGTTATTTATTAGAATTGAGGCTTATAGTAAAGTTAATAAAATAATTAAAATCACTGAACATCGTTACAAGGTTGTATTGGGACAAATTTGTGAGCTGTCACAGGACTCATCCTAGAATTTCCTAACTATAACATGTCTGTAGAAGCTTTGATCTCTTTGCCATCGGAACTTTGTGTTCGATCTGTCAAAACTGTGTGCTTTTTGAATTACAATAGTTTTCACACAATAAACCAATACAATACAGTTCAGTTCGATCCCACCACCGCCCACGCTGTTATGTGGAACAAAATAAGTCCTCATCCATCGCAAACTACAGTCAAGTAGTGGCGAAGAAGGAACTGCCCAAAAGAACTCCTCTGGTGGCGACATACTACCTTGATCAAAACATTTTAGGACTTTATTCATAAAATCGAAAATGCAAGTTTATTCATCAAAATCGATATGGTCCCCTTCAAAGTACTCCCCATCGACTGCAACGCACTTACGCCAGCGCTTGATCCAATCCTCGAAACACCGCTGGTACTCAATTTTCGGTATGTCCATCAGAGCCGTCTTCGATTTTTTCATGACATCCTTTCGGGTGATGTAACGCGTTCCGCGAAACGGTTTTTTAAGTCGGTTGAACAGGAAAAAGTCGCAGGGAGCCAGATCAGGTGAATTCGAAGGCTGCTGTATAGTATTCGTGTTGTTTTTGGTCAAAAACTCACGGAAATCATGTCTTTCGCGATTTTAACGCGGTCTTTTTTTTGCATGAAATGGAGGTGTTTCGGCACCAGTTTTGCAGCGATGCGTCTGAGGTCCAAATCACTAACCAAAATGTCTTGAGCGGATCCATAAGCGATGTTCAAGTCCTCTGCCAGCTCTCTGATGGTCAATTTGCGGTTTTCGGCCAATATTTCTCTGATTTTATCGATGTTTTCATCGGTTTTCGACTGTCACTGTGTTCGTCATCCTCGACCGACTCACGATCACTTCTGAAGCGTTCGTGCCACCGAAAAACACTTCTCCAACATTTCCAAGGTCTGCGGGCCGTTAAATCCGTTTATCACACAAAATTTAATGCAAACTCGTTGATGCACAGTTGATGCCATTTTCAAACTTCAAACTAAAAAACCGAAAGCACGCACAAAGGCAGATGTACTCAGTACAGCATAACTTTTACAAATGTCAAGCTATGACGCTGAAATTTGGAGGGAAGTGTCAATGATCGATGTGGTAACCTAACAAAAAAAATATTTCAATCGGGTGACTGACAGCGCCACACGGTGGCCGGTAACAAACACTGTTTATTAGAGTCTTGTTTGTACTCCCCTGAAGATGAGGTGAAAGCCTTGAAACCGGTAGGGTTATACCGTCATAAAAAAGTGGAATAAACAGTGTTTGTTAAAAATAAATTACAATGTCTTTAAACCTCCACAACGTTAATGCCTTAACTATAAACAACATAAAACAAAAAATAATTCCAATCGGGTGACTGACAGCGCCACACGGTGGCTGGTCCTAAACATTATTGATCAAGGTAGTACTTGAGTGTGGAATGAATAGTCGAGATGACGGACTTAAGGTACGACATCATGAGAGAAAGAAATGACTCGTAGCGCAGTGATTTTTTTCTTATTAAGTGGCTTAAGTCCTGGATTTCAAACAGCCCAGCAAGTTGTCAGTACTTTCACAGAAAATTTTAAATTCAGCATATCTATCCTTTGACGCCACTCTATTGGAGTAGCCAATCGGTCCGAAGATGAACCGGTGTAAGGCTGAGTGGAGTTTCCTTTGTTAATTA
Source organism: Odontocerum albicorne (assembly GCA_949825065.1). Lineage (NCBI taxonomy): Eukaryota > Metazoa > Arthropoda > Insecta > Trichoptera > Odontoceridae > Odontocerum > Odontocerum albicorne. Next base: position 2,182,967 of record OX463864.1, on the reverse strand, counting down.
CTGACTCAATTATCACCGCAGTACCACAGAATGTGCTCTGCGGATTGATCCAGACGGCCACAAAATTGCAGCAGGGCAAAGGGACAAGATTCAAACTAAAGAGTTTGCCATTAAAGCTCCCATGGACAGAGAGAAATTGGGTAGTCCAATAGTTTGGGTGTACCCACAAGGAGGCGAGGCGTGCTTTGAGGTTCAATTTATGTGGCCAATACAGGCGTCTTTCACCCACAGGATGGCATACAATCAAAGAAACATATTTTAAAAAGAAATATACATACATACTCGTACATGCTTGTGCATACCCTCATACCATATCCTTTTTGGAGTAGGCAGAGAGGACATAGTGCCAGACATTCCTATCACGACACACATATTTCGTCGCTTCCATATACATACACCTTATCACACAACTTCTACGATTTGTCTGACTTACAAAAATACTGTTGTCGATTATTATCTTAGCGTATTTTGATACTCTCCGGTTCAAGTATATATATATATATATATATATATATATATATATATATATATATATATATATATATATATATATATATATATATATATATATATATATATATATATATATATATATATATATATATATATATATATATATATATATATATATATATATATATATATATATATATATATGGTTTAGTGCCACATTGACTTTGTTTCCTATTGTTACACGCCGTTCGATATCCACCTTAACTCTTCCATCATCTGAGAAAATAACACCCAAATAGCAAAATTCCTTAACATACTCCAATCGTCGTAAGGAAATTTCAGAAACCGTTTAAATCAAAGGGGCTGTAAAATAAGGATTATTCGTGTAAAGCACTGAATTTCAACCTTTTTAAAAAGATAAAAAAATTAATTTATACTTGACCTAATTAAAAAAACTTATTCACTTGTCGATGGTGCACTTAAAAACTTATTGACTTGTTGATGGTGTACTTAAATACTTATTAACTTGTTGATGGTGTACTTAAAAACTTATTGATTTGTTGATGGTGTACTTAAATACTTATTCACTTGTTGATGGTGTACTTGAAAACTTACTAACTTGTTGATGGTGTAATTAAAAACGTATTAACTTGTTGATGGTTTTCCTAAGTTTGATTATGATCAAATTGCTTACGCTATCATCACTAGCTATCATATATAATTCAATAAAGACAAAATGGGGCCAAAAATCAGGCAGTTGATCGGAACGTGGTTGTTATTGCGACAGGAATTTGAATATTTGGGCATGCAAGAGGAATGACTTGTAGCAAAAGTTTGTGTGAACTCTTGAGTGTGGTGGTTTTTTTGTTGATTATGTGCCGCACATTATGTGATGGACTTTTTGGTCTGCCTGGAGTGATGAAGTGTGAGGAGTTTGATTTCGCGTGATGTATACATATGTAATTGAGTGTCACTGTTTGTCAGGTTGATGAGAATGTGCAACGGGGTTTTATATAATACAAAATCGTGAAGAATTATCGATTTATTTTTCCATGTTATATGTCCTCAGTAAGATACAGGCAAAATCCTAGTTTACTGGGAACACGACAAATGAAAGGCAACAAACCCAGATCCATTAAAATTGTGTGTCCACATTAAATTACCGGTTGTTTTTCCACACATTATATTTTAAAAAAAATGTTTCAGTAAACAATGTATACTTAATGACTTGGACTTTCGATTGTATTTTTATTAAATAATTGTGTTTGTTTTTCTCAGAAATTGTACATAACATAAGTTATTTTATTTTCGCGACGCCCATGATATTCAACCGAGAACCCCACTCGAGTTACGATCCACAGGTTGAGAAACAATGATTCAAAGGAAGCGCAAGGTGTATCCCGTATATCACTCGATTATACCTGCCTACCCAGAGAAGTGTGAGATTTCGTTTGTTTGAGAAATCACACGAAATCAATTTTTTAGAAATTTTTAACTAAATATTTTAATATTAAAAATTCTAATTTGAAACGTCAAAAATATAAATAACTCTTAAATAATGATCCGTTGCTAACGTGGAAATTGTAATAAGACAGAAAGGAGAAGTGAAAAACCTTGAAACACACCACAAAAGTGCCAGCCAGCAGACGTCAAATGCGAATCGGTTATGCGAAAAAAAATTTGCAAAAGACAAAAAAACTCACCTGAAACATATATGTTTTTAAGTTATTGTATATGCAAAAACAGCAAAACCAAATTATGTTAACTGTTTATTAACTAACACTTAAAAATTCACTGTTAACGTGTAGGATTATAGCGATTTTTTTCAATTCACAAATTATATGTTCAGCTGATCGGTTTATGACAAGTGTTCTGTCAAAAGTTAAAAAGTGGCGCGCAGAACGCGAACATACCCAATGACGTTTAGATACAAACTGGCAGGTCTAGAGAACGCGATATTGCAACGCGGTAAATCATATGCGTCATCGAACCCGTTCAAGACTAGAAATGTATATAATTTATTTAAAGCAAAATTCTTGGACAATTCAAAGATATTTTTGTAGCAAATAAAAACTGTTTTTTTTTCCTTTGAAACGTGTTCACATCGTATGGCCACACGAAGTGCGATATAATTAAAAGTAATATTTTTTAAGTCAATTTAATTTATTTAACGAATTTATTTATTAAACCAGGTATGGAAAAACCCGCGGTCCGTCAGGGTATTTTGTACGGTTCGTAAGCTGTTTTTTTTTAAATATATAAATCATGAAAGATCGATCATATAACTTCATACCAGAAGGCATTGAACTGGTTGAATGTTAGAAATAAACGCCAAATTCATATACTGTCTATATTGTATAATATCCTTAACTGTCCCGCCGCCCCCTCTTATCTCGCCGAAAGTTTTCAGCGTCTTTCGCGAAAATTTTCAGCGTCTACGTTCAAACAGATATTGTCTATTGGCCTTTCCAGTTCACCGCTCCTCTTTCTTTACGTCATAATTTACTGTCCATGCAGTGAGACTCTGGAATCAGTTACAAACCAATATAAGACTCGCTCCGTCCTTGGCATGCTTTGAGAAGCGACTGAAAAAACTCTTAATTTCTAGTCAGTAAAATAACGTGTTTCATTCCGGATTTTTATTTTCCTTTCCTCTCCACTATCCCTTCCTTTCCTTTTGATTGATGTAATCTCACTTTGTATAAAAAATAATGTTCGGGTGATTGTCCGTCTTTGTGGGGTTCGTGGGCATGTGCTCACGTATATGTTTATGAATTTCGTGGAGATGGGTAGATATTTGAATGATTTATGCGACCACGTAACTTGTTTAATTTACTTTTGTCTGGTTGGTAGGAAGAGATTGCCGCCTGGCAACAAGCCCGCCAGATTATATTTTCAATAAAAGTGTTAAATAAATAAATAAATAAAAGAAATCACCAGGGCTGTAGAGTCGGGGTCGGAGTCAGTTGGTTTTATGTGGAGTCGGAATCAGAGTTGGTTGGTTTTATGTGGAGTCGGAATCAGAGTCGCTTGGTTTTATGTGGAGTCGGAATCAGAGTCGGGGTCGGGAAAGGATATTCTAAATTCGACACCGACTTATTGACTACATAAATTAAATAATGAAATTATGGACTATATCCCATGAAGTACAAATAGCGTGTACTGTGGTGAGGAACCCCGGTAGACATTATTTTCAAAACTACATTTAAGCAGTTACGCCACGTAATTAAGTATAACATATGGTACGCAATATCTATACTGATACCCCCTCCAAGTATTGTAATAAAAAAATTCTACACGATTCTACCACGAAGTATAATAATTTTGGACGGCGTAAGTGGTCCGCTTATCGTGTCCATAATTTGCCCAACTCGTTGGTACCATCCCGTATCCGTGACAGTCGCGACTGGAATCGGCGAATCTCATCACGATGGGTGACGCCTATGGGCGCATCAGTATTATAATTGGAATCGGCATTGAAGTCAAATATTTAAAATTTCTGTAGTCGGAGTTTTTTTTTACCGACTCCACAGCATTGGTTATTACGATCGTGTAGAACTGTACAAAGGTAGTTTTTAGGTCTTAATAGACCTCTCAAAGGTTGCTGAAGTCTTTCAAGGTTTCCCTGAATAGTAAAATGGAAGATGGCTTATATAGTTAGATAAGCGGGATGATATACAGTTATGTGCTAGGGTTATTGAATTAAGAAGATTCGAGAATTTATAAGATAAGTGAACTGGTGTAATGTTTCAGAGTTCTCAGTTAAGAGTATATCTTAAATTAAACTAAGCGGATTAATTAGATATTTTATGTTTTGTAATTTATTTTTATCAAACACTGTTTATTCCACTTTTTTGTGACGGTATAACCCTACCGGTTTCAAGGCTTTCACCTCATCTTCAGGGGAGCACAAACAATACTAAATGCTGTTCGAACTGGTACCGATATACACACTTCAACGGTTGGGGGCTGAGGGGTGAAGGAGGCATGGGACGATTTCGGCCAAGAGCGGAGAGATTTTTGGGATATAACTGTTCAACAGATGTTCGTATCGATGTACTGACTTAGAAATTTCTAGATTGTTATTTTTGCGGGTGACACGGTTCTTCTGTTCGAGGGCAGAACATGGGATGATGGATCAAAGGCAAACGAATAATTATAACTTGTAAAAAAATGCATGGACTCAAATTCGTTGACTGTAAATTCTCAAAAAAAAATCGAGTACATCACATTTAGCATCTCTACAAGAACTCAGGCATCTTCAATTAAATACATAACACTGCATTTGTTTGCCTTCGGTTAGCTGTAGTTGTGTTTCTTTGGAAAGGGTTGATAGTATGAAATATCTTGGCATTATTTTTGATCAGTTTCTTCGCTGGGATGTCTACATTCATACTTTGAAAAATAAGAAAACTATTTATTTATTTAACACTTCTATTGGTAATACAATCAGGCGGGCTTATTGCCAGGCGGCAATCTCTTCCAACTAACCAGACAACAAGTAAATGAAGCAAGTTACTTGGTCACATAAATCATTCAAATGACTATCCATCCCCACGAAATCCATAAACATATACGTGAGCACATGCCCACGAGCCCCACAAAGACGGACAATCACCCGAACATTATTTTTCATATAAAGTGAGATATCATCAATTAATAGGAAAGGAAGGGATGGTGGAGAGGAAAGGAAAAGAAAAATCAGGAATGAAACACGTTATTTTACTGACAAGAAATACATTTTTTTTCAGTCGCTACTTAAAGCATGCCATGGACGGAGCGAGTCTTATATTGGTTTGTAACTAATTCCAGAGTCTCTAGAACTAGGGTACATTTTCCATATAATTCGAAATGTGCTCAGTCAAAATGTTCTTCAAGTTATATATTTCGCTTTATGTCAGTCAGTAATAAATCGCTACAGTCAGTAATAACCAACATCATTTGTAACGATTTTTTTTCAACAAAAATTTATGAGACTCCCCATCCCAAGCCGATGTCACGAAACCTGCTTAGCACGAATGTCATAAAATGAACAGTGGGAAAAAATAAACTTGTTTGTTACTGTATTTCAAATAAAAGGGTGGATACCGGGATTTTTTTTCCAATGTCCTTTTTCCCTACCACTCCGGATAATCTAAAATCAACTTTGTTATGATTCTGAAATAAATATAGGTTTATTGATAGCAACATAGTATGTACATAATATATTTAAATACACTTTAAAAACACATAAATTGCAGAAAAAACATTAAAGACAGAAGCTATCAAAATGTCTGGGCTCATCTAATAACATCCCCTCGGCCAAGATACACCCCACCAATATAGGGCGAGCCCAGCTACGGGGACACCAGATGTTTTTCAGCCCACACCCTTGAACATGTAGAATATTATTTATAATTTAGCTTTATTGATAACAACACAGTATGTACATATAAAATATATCCTGAAATTACATATGCATATATTTCAGGATAATGTCGGAGAAAATACATTTGAGAGATAAGCTATCAAAAGGTATGGGCTCGTAAAATCTCCCAGTCGAGATAGACCCCTACTAATAGAGGGCAAGCCCGGCCGCGAGGAAATCAGATGTTTCTCAGCCCACGCCCCAGTTTTACTGTGTATTATATTTTATTCTCGTACAGTTTTTTTCGAACGATGAAGTGTGCCACTTTAAGCACATTATTAACCTTTCCCTTCCTGTGCTAAAAAAATCCGCGCGTTCCGATGTTGTTTATTCAATTTAAAAATGAGCGATTTTAAATCGGATTAATTAAATTTGAAGTACAAAGTGATAATAATTGAAATTTAATTGCTGAAAACATTAAAAAAACATTGGCCGACGTTCACAAAACGGGCGAAAAGACCACCTCAAATGGATGGCCGAGAGCTACTGAGACCTGAGACGGGACTCGGTCTCGAACTGTTATACCTCGAAGGAAGAAACACAATTGCGAACTGAGATTCTATTCTTGCGTTCCCATATACCGAAGTAGAGTGAGAGTAAGATGTGAATAGCGTCGCTTCCTCACCTATAGCGGTTTTTTAGAATGAATACGTCACACACTGGCACACGTTTGATTGTATTGGTAAATTTATTCCCGATTTTCACAAAATATCTCTGATGTGGCCGATATGTGCTAATTATTATTAATATTATTTTTTCATTCAATGCGTAAATGTATTACGGAGGAATGCCTAAAATCTGAACCCAGTATTTATTATATTTATAGAGATATTAAAGTTTTTAGAAGCAAGGTGTACTACAATACTATAGTTACACATGACAGGGAAGGAAGGGTTAAACAGCACTGCACACAGTTATACTATTGCGTATTTGGCGCCAACGCTATCGCAGTTAACTTAAAATATGATTTTAAATGAAAAATACAGATTCTAGAAAAAACCAAGATAAGCCATGAATCTCGGAATGATTTGTATAAACTTGTTTGTCATTTAGTGCTAAAACTCGAGACATTTGTTTATATTATTAAACTGCTTAGAACCGCACGGATGCGGTACGGCAAAAAAAATATTTTTTTAAGATACGTATTCGACAAAATATTACATTCGTGGAAATCTCAAGTGTTACCCAAAACTAATCAATGATTCATACAGCAAATATTTTTTTCTATATAATATTGTGTTATGTCAGAAATGCAAGATGTGCGTGGATGAGATAGACCGAAGAAAATTCGAATCAAATGGACCATATCATATTATATCATATCATATCATATCATATCACTTATCACAGCATATCATATCATATATCATATCATATCATATCATCATATCATATCATATCATATCATATCATATCATATATATCATATATCACATATCATATCATATAATATCATATCATATATCATATCATATATCATATAATCATATCATATCACTTATCATAACATATCATATATCATATCATATCATATATCATATCATATCATATCATATATCATATCATATATCATATCATATATCATATCATATATCATATCATATCATATAATATCATATAATATCATATCATATCATATCATATATCATATCATATATCATATCATATATCATATCATATATCATATCATATCATATCATATATCATATCATATATCATATCATATCATATCATATATCATATCATATATCATATATCATATCATATATCATATCATATCATATAATATCATATAATATCATATAATATCATATCGTATCATATATCATATCATATATCATATCATATATCATATCATATCATATATCATATCATATCATATATCATATCATATCATATCATATCATATCATATCATATCATATCATATCATATCATATCATATCATATCATATCATATCATATCATATCATATCATATCATATCATATCATATCATATCATATCATATCATATATCATATCATATCATATCATATCATATCATATTATATTATATTATATATGTATACTATTTATCTTCTTCTTCCTAGTCTCATGTCAGGTCCCCCCAACGTTGTCCCCGGCAGCCCGAAAAAGATCTCCAACGCCCCTTATGCCAGTCCAATAACGTATATTGCGGAGCCAGGAGATTTGCCTCCTACTAACACCTCTTCGGCCTTCTATTTTGTCTTGGATGATCAGACGCAGTAATTCGTACTTTGCTCCTCTAAGTACATGACCCAAATAAGACACCTTTCGGATTTTAATATTAGTCAGCAACTCTATCAACTTTGGCTCTTTGAAGAACCCTCGTGTTGCTGACCATATCCGTCCAGGGTATCCGTAGCATTCTCCGGTACATCCACATTTCGAATGTTTCCAGTCGGTTCATACTACTTACTTTGAGGGTCCATGATTCCACTCCATGCAATAACACTGACCAAACGAAGCATTTGACTAACCGTTGTCGAAGTTTCAACTTTAGATTATCATCGCAGAATACGCTTCTCATTTTATTAAAAGCCGCACGAGATGATTCAATTCTGCACTATTTATAGATAAGGCATTAACATTGTGGATGTTAAAATACCATATTGAGACCATATTAAATACCATACGAGGACCATATTATGTTAAAAAGAGGTAATTAATATTAATTATATAGTTACGACCATTTCATATAGCTCCTAAGACCATTTCATATAGCTCCTAAGGCCATTTCAAATAGCTCCTAAGATTCTTCTGACTTTTTACATTTCCTGCTTTCAAAATATCGTATATTTCATCCAACCATGTTTCCTTGGTCTTCCTCTACCACGACTTCCATTCACATTTGCACTATACACGTTTATTTGTTTTGTTAGTCTTTCCTCATTCATTCGTTTCACATACACAAACTATCTCAGAACACTGTTCTTCATCTTACTCAACACATCAACTCATCCCTAATCTTTTCATTCCGTATTCTCATACATAGTTACCCCATGTATTCATCGCATACATGGGATATTGTCATATATAAAGGGTCTTTCGAATTGAGTGTTTTTTTTTATTCAATTTTTTTCATTCTTGAATAAAACACACTGCTTTGATTTCAAAGCACTTTTATTGGTCATTGAAGTATAATGTACGACATTTAAACACAAAAAAAACAATATCCGCCAAATGTCCGCCTCTTGCGGTTCCGCAGATGTCCACTCTTTTGTCAAAATTTTCGATGACATTTTGGAATAATTGCGGTTCTAACTCACCAATACCGCGAATAATTTCATCCTTCAGCTCAGGAATTGATCGGGGGTCATTCTTATAGACTTGGCTTTTCACGTAACCCCAGAGAAAATAGTCCAACGGTGTCAGTTCACGTGATCTTGGTGGTCAATTAACATCACCGTTTCCGGAGATTACAATACATAAAATAATTCAACAATTTGAACGCGTTGTTGTATTGTATACGACTCCATTTTTATAAATTACACTTCTCAAATGTCACAAGACCCAGGCCAGTTCGCGACGCCATCTGTGTTTTATCCAAGAACTAAAAAAACAGCTCAATTTGAAAGACCCCTTTAGTTACGCCATGTATTATAAGTGCACGCATTTCAGCAGCATTTATTTGGCTCTTTTTAGCATAACACATTGTGTTTGTAATGTTTTAGATAGAACACAGTGTGTTTGTTATATTGTAGATATAGTAGAACACATTGTGTTTGTTTATATTGAGAAACTTTTAGTATCGACATGTGCGAACCATTTCAATTGTCGTTAAACATTCGATAGCTAGTATTGTAGAATTCAAGATCAAAACAAAGTCAAGGTTGTGTTAACAGATTAAGGTTGCAATGCCAGAAATGTATAATAAAAGGTTACAGAAACGTTATCTCGATTAGGTTTGTCACGTGTGCTGCGAAAACACAAGGGCTTATCTCATATTTGGTACATGCCATCACACATTGTCCTTTTTCTGTTAGGCTAGTAGACATATCTACACGGTTTTCTATCCTTGCACACAGTTCAGTTCAACCACCACCCACGCTGTTATGGAGGACCAAATAAGTCCCCATCCAGCACAATCTACATTAGAACATCGAAATCTCCTTTATTATTTTATGAGTGCGATGTTATATAGTGACGAAGAAGGAACTGTCCAAAAGGACTCCTACTCCGGTGGTGACACACCTGGGTGTGAAAAGAATAGTAGTGATGACGGACTTATGGTTCGACATCACGGGAAATGAATAGTAGCGATGACGGACTTATGTTTCGACATCACGGGAAATGAATAGTAGCGATGACGGACTTATGGTTCGACATCACGGGAAATGAATAGTAGCGATGGCGGACTTATGGTTCGACATCACGGGAAATGAATAGTAGCGATGACGGACTTATGGTTCGACATCACGGGAAATGAATAGTAGCGATGACGGACTTATGGTTCGACATCACGGGAAATGAATAGTAGCGATGACGGACTTATGGTTCGACATCACGGGAAAAGAATAGTAGTGATGACGGACTTATGGTTCGACATCACGGGAAAAGAATAGTAGTGATGACGGACTTGGGCCTCGGCCACACAGGAAGGAGCCTCGCTTGATGCTTAGAGCTATGTTGCGAGTTAGGCGACATATCCTAGCGAACCTACGTACCGCATACTATCGCAGTGGCCACACTGCACGCTTCGCACCACGTTGCATGACGATTAGTCATCGAGTGAATCTCCTAGCGAATAGACGTGTTGGTTAATTTACAAGATGGCGGAAGTTTTAATGACAGTTGTGTATAAAAGGGAGCCTTTGTGGAACCTATCGAGCAAATGATACAAAAATGTACCTGTAATAAAATCACTTTGGAATGAAGTTGCACAGAAAGTAAATAAAGATGGTAAGTTGTAATGAAATTGGTTAGTTTTGAGAGTGGCATCGTGTGTTGAGTCAACCGCTCCCAACAGTCAAATGAATTTGTGCGTAGCACTTTGGTGTGGCCAGGCATGAAGTCACCTAATATAGTATATGAGTCATGTAAAACCTAGTTTAGCATATAACGAAGCACTTCGGTGTGGGACATGACGGGAAAAGAATAGTAGTGATGACGGACTTATGGTTCGACATCACGGGAAAAGAATAGTAGTGATGACGGACTTATGGTTCGACATCACGGGAAAAGAATAGTAGTGATGACGGACTTATGGTTCGACATCACGGGAAAAGAATAGTAGTGATGACGGACTTATGGTTCGACATCACGGGAAAAGAATAGTAGTGAGGACGGACTTATGGTTCGACATCACGGGAAAAGAATAGTCGCGATGACGGACTTATGGTTCAACATCACGGGAAAATAATAGTAATGATGACGGACTATGGTTCGACATCACGGGAAATGAATAGTAGTGATGACGGACTATGGTTCGACATCACGGGAAAAGAATAGTAGCGATGACGGACTTATGGTTCGACATCACGGGAAAAGGGAAAAGAATATTATGAACAATTATTTGAATATTTTTTGGGACCATGTAACCTGCTTTGTTTATTTTTGTCTGCTTGATAAGAAGATTGCCATCTGACAATAAACCTGAGAGATATTTTTTTACAATAAAGCTTTAAAAAAACAATAAATTGTTTTATTGTTTTTACTTACATATTGTCTTTTGTTATATATAAATCACTGAGAACAAATGTTTTTGTTGTAATTATTGTTATAAGGTACATTGTACGGTTTATCAATAAATAAATACATTTGTTCTAATCTATCTTGGTTCAATAATGCATAGAAATTACTCATAGAATCAACATACTACCTTGATCAAAAAGTTTTAGGACTTTATTCATAAAATCGAAAATACATGTTTATAAATCAAAATCGATATGGTCCCCTTCAAAGTACTCCCCATCGACTGCAACGCACTTACGTGAGGGCTTGATCCAATCCTCAAAACACCGCTGGTACTGAATTTTCGGTATGTCCATCACAGCCGTATTCGATTTTTTCATGACATCCTTTCGGATGCTGTAACGCGTTCCGCTAAGCGGTTCTTTAAGTCGGTTGAACAGGAAAAAGTCGCAGGGAGCCAGATCAGGTGAATTCGAAGGCTGCTGGATAGTATTCGTGTTGTTTTTGGTCAAAAACTCATGGAAATCATGTCTTTCGCGATTTCAACGCGGTCTTTTTTTTGCATGAAATTGAGGTATTTCAGCACCAGTTTTGCAGCGACACGTCTGAGGCCCAAATCATTAACCAAATGTCTTGAGTGGATCCATAAGCGATGTTAAAGTCCACTGCCAGTTCTCTGATGGTCAATTTGCGGTTTTCGGCCAACATTTCTTTGATTTTATCGATGTTTTCATCGGTTTTCGACTGCCACTGCGTTCGTCATCCTCGACCGACTCACGACCACTTCTGAAGCGTTCGTGCCACCGAAAAACACTTCTCAAACATTTACAAGGTCTGCGGACCGTTAAATCCGTTTTTCACACAAAATTTAATGCAAACTCGTTGTTGCCATTTTCAAACTTGTAAAAAATCGAAAACACGCACAAAGGTAGATGTACTCAGTACAGCGTAACTTTTACAAATCTCAAGCTACGACGCTGAAATTTGGAGGGAAGTGTCAATGATAGATGTGGTAACCTAACAAAAAAAAAAAAGAATTCCAATCGGGTGACTGACAGCGCCACACGGTGGCCGGTCCTAAAACTTTTTGATCAAGGTAGTATAAGGGCTAATCGAGATAACAAAATTCACATACAATCTCTATTGTATAATATCCTTAACTGTCCTACCACCCCCTCTTATCTCGACGAAAATTTTCAGCGGCTTTCCGATCATAAACATATATAGTTTATTAACTTTCCTAGTTTATCGCTTTTCTGTTTTACGTCGTCCTTTGCTTGTTTAACACTTTTATTCAAAATATAATCTGGCGGGCTTATTACCAGGTGGCAATCTTTTCCAACCTACCAAACAAAAGTAAACGAAGCTAGTTAGTTACATAATCGCAAAAAAATATTCAAACGATTAGCCATCCTCACGAAATCCATGAACATATACGTGAGCATACGCCCATAAACCCCACAAAGACGGACAATCACCCGAGCATTCCATTTCATATAAAGTGAGATATCATCAATCAAAGGGAAAGGAAAGGATGGTGGAGAGGAAAGAAAGAGCAGGAATGAAACACGTTATATGTTATACTGTCCTTTACTGGCCATGCAGTGAGACTCTGTAACCAGTTACAAAACCATGCTAGATTCACTTCGTCTTTGGCATGCTTTAAGAATCGACTGAAAAAACTCTATTTCTTGTCAGTTATACTCGTATTATATAACGTTTTTCATTCCTGATTTATCTTTACTCTCCTCCACTATTTCCTTTTCCTTTGATTGATGATATATCATTCTTACTTTAACTATGAGTATGTTGTTCATAAATTTCATTAAGATGAATATTCTTTTGCTCCCATGCAACTTGCTTTATTTACTTTTGTTTGGTTGGTAGGAAGAGATTTACGCCTGACAATAACCCCGCCAGATTGTTTTTACAATGAAGTGTTAATAAATAAATATGAAAAAATATTACCTTACTTTATATCCGATTAATATTTAATCTTAGTAAGTTACATATGACCACGTGTCAGAGTTTCGGAACAGTCTTCAATGACTTGAATCTTAGGAAGTATGACCACGTGTCAGAGTTTCGGAACAGTCTTCAATGACTTGAATCTTAGGAAGTATGACCCCGTGTCAGAGTTTCGGAACAGTCTTCAATCACTTGAATCTTAGGAAATGTGACCACGTGTCGTCAGTTTCGGAACAGTTTTCAATGACTTGAATCTTAGGAAGTATGACCACGTGTCAGAGTTTCGGAACAGTCTTCAATGACTTGAATCTTAGGAAGTATGACCACGTGTCAGAGTTTCGGAACAGTCTTCAACGACTTGAATCTTAGGAAGTATGACCACGTGTCAGAGTTTCGGAACAGTCTTCAATGACTTGAATCTTAGGAAGTATGACCACGTGTCAGTTTCGGAAGAATCTTCAATGACTTGAATCTAAGGAAGTATGACCACGTGCCAGAGTTTCGGAACAGTCTTCAATGACTTGAATCTTAGGAAGTATGACCACGTGTCAGAGTTTCGGAACAATCTTCAATGACTTGAATCTTAGGAAGTATGACCACGTGTCAGAGTTTCGGAACAGTCTTCAATGACTTGAATCTTAGGAAGTATGACCACGTGTCAGTTTCGGAAGAATCTTCAATGACTTGAATCTTAGGAAGTATGACCACGTGCCAGAGTTTCGGAACAGTTTTCAATTACTTGAATCTTAGGAAGTATGACCACGTGTCAGAGATTCGGAACAATCTTCAATGACTTGAATCTTAGGAAGTATGACCACGTGTCAGAGTTTCGGAACAGTCTTCAATGACTTGAATCTTAGGAAGTATGACCACGTGTCAGAGTTTTGGAACAGCCTTCAATGACTTGTATCTTAGGAAGTATGACCCCGTGTCAGAGTTTCGGAACAGTCTTCAATGACTTGAATCTTAGGAAATGTGACCACGTGTCGTCAGTTTCGGAACAGTTTTCAATGACTTGAATCTTAGGAAGTATGACCACGTGTCAGAGTTTCGGAACAGTCTTCAATGACTTGAATCTTAGGAAGTATGACCACGTGTCAGAGTTTCGGAACAGTCTTCAATGACTCGAATCTTAGGAAGTATGACCACGTGTCGGAGTTTCGGAACAGTCTTCAATGACTTGAATCTTAGGAAGTATGACCACGTGTCAGTTTCGGAAGAATCTTCAATGACTTGAATCTTAGGAAGTATGACCACGTACCAGAGTTTCGGAACAGTTTTCAATGACTTGAATCTTAGGAAGTATGACCACGTGTCAGAGTTTCGGAACAATCTTCAATGACTTGAATCTTAGGAAGTATGACCACGTGTCAGAGTTTCGGAACAGTCTTCAATGACTTGAATCTTAGGAAGTATGACCACGTGTCAGAGTTTCGGAACAGTCTTCAACGACTTGTATCTTAGGAAGTATGACCCCGTGTCAGAGTTTCGGAACAGTCTTCAATGACTTGAATCTTAGGAAGTATGACAAGGTGTCAGAGTTTCGGAATAGTCTTCAATGACTTTAATCTTAGGAAATGTGACCACCTGTCGTCAGAGTTTCGAAACAGTCTTCAATGACTTGAAATCAGACAGTGAAGGAACCTTCACGTTCTGTCAACATTATTTTGCGTGCTTAACAATGCCTATTCTCCTATACATTTTCGCGAAAAAATCCACTAAATGTTTAAAAAAAATCGACATACTAATAAATTATTTCGGAAATGATTAGAACTAAACTTTAATAATAAAAATGTTTGATACTTGCACGGATTTCTCCAGTTACACAAAGAGGGTCTGCTTCTAGAGTTAGCTTATTCGTTAGGAAGAATATCAGCCAGGATTCTTCTCATACTGCTAGGCGGTACCGAGACTATATCAACAGTGTCATTCAGTTGGTTCAATATCTCTAAAACACGCTGTGACTGCGTGTTTTAGCCATGATATTCGTTGTGTAAATTAGCAATTCTAAAATGTCCACATGATGCAATTATATCACGTTTCTTCAGTTTCACCTTACTGATTTTCAAAATAGCTCGGGTGTAAGTAAAAATGCAAATAAAAATACTCCATAAAACAAATTAATGACCGTCTTAGATATGAACCTCAAACCACAAGGAGTAAAGATCATTCAAAATTTCCATTAACCCATTTGACTGTATGAACATTTATTGGTAGATATTCAACATGGTGTCATTAACTTGTGTGTTGTATTTTAAAACTTCAGTCTATACATTTATCAACACTTGCATCCTGATGCCGTGTTCTAGCGTGATAAACTACGAGTATGTTGGTTTGGGATGAGTCCCGGTCCCGTGTTTTCACATGATCGATACTTCTTCCAAAAAAGGTCATATTACTGGCATCTAGTAAATATTCATCCAAAAAAGGTCATATTACTGGAATGTAGTAAATATTCATCCAAAAAAGGTCACATTACTGGAATCTAGTAAATATTCTTCCAAAAAAGGTCATATTACTTGTACCTAGTAAATATTTTTCCAAAAAATGTCATATTACTAGCATCTAGTAAATATTTATCCAAAAAAAGGTCATATTACTGGCATCTAGTAAATATTCATCCAAAAAAGGTCATATTACTGGCATCTAATAAATATTCTTCCAAAAAAGGTCATATTACTTGTACCTAGTAAATATTTTTCCAAAAAAGGTCATATTACTGGCATCTAGTAAATATTCATCCAAAAAACGTCATATTACTGGAATCTAGTAAATATTCATCCAAAAAAGGTCACATTACTGGAATCTAGTAAATATTCTTCCAAAAAAGGTCATATTACTTGTACCTAGTAAATATTTTTCCAAAAAAGGTCATATTACTGGCATCTAGTAAATATTCATCCAAAAAAGGTCACATTACTGGAATCTAGTAAATATTCTTCCAAAAAAGGTAATATTACTTGTACCTAGTAAATATTTTTCCAAAAAAGGTCATATTACTTGTACCTAGTAAACATTTTTCCAAAAAAAGGTCATATTACTGGCATCTAGTAAATATTCATCCAAAAAAGGTCGTATTACTGGCATCTAGTAAATATTCTTCCTAAAAGGTCAAATTACTGGCATCTAGTAAATACTAGCATCTAGCAAATATTCTTCCAAAAAGGTCATATTACTGGCATCTAGCAAACAATTTAACCTTTGAACGATAGTCACCTGATTTCTGACTTCTACATGGACAATATCATAAACAATGAAAACATGAATGAATTTTGACGTCGCGTCATTAAATGTACAGTGAAGTGTCAAACCTTGAAGATTTTAATAAATTAATCTGAAGACCAGCTACAATATCTGGGTTCAAAAAGAATAAAGCATTTGATGGGAGTCTCCATACAGGTTATCAAAGAACGTGTCTCAACATATCATATGTTGGTCTGTATTCTATCAACTGACATAAAAGAAAAACCCTGCAGAACTTTTAAGGTAGTTTTAAAGTACAAGAAGAAAATTGAGACATGCATGTTACACAAAGTAAAATGTTACCAGAATTATCACACTTAACTAAAGGTATTTTAAACAAATATACTAGATTTCTCTAAACGGCGCTATATAACTCTTTTATTATTAAAAAAAAATCAGAAGACATTAATTAAACTTGTGACACCTGCACCCAGCTGTCAAATAAAAAGGCGCGCCCGGATAACGTTTTTTCACCATGATTTAAATTGATAAAGTGTATAATCGCTTTACATTTAGTACGTGTATTATCAATACTAGTATTATCTATATCATCACTTGACACTGGCGTATACTCCTTCATATATAGGAGTTCACGGCCATTATTCAAAGAGAGAGAGAGAGAGAGAGAGAGAGATTATCTATACATTCTGATATGTTGTTTTGATTCGCTCGTTATCTAAAGAGCGATTTCCTGTTCGAGTATTTTTATGGATTATTTACGACACAAACGTTAAATCCGATCAAAGGTACAATATTGTCATGTCCAAAGAGCAATTAGAGGTAAATTTACAAAAAAAAATAATCCAGTCAACAGAATACATTTTATGGGTTTATTCGAAACGTCAAAAAATTATAGATTGACCATATGTCTAAATTAATGACTTTGCAATCTTAAGAGTGTTATAGTTTATTTTTATCAAACACTGTTTATTCCACTTTTTTGTGACGGTATAACCCTACCGGTTTCAAGGCTTTCACCTTATCTTCAGGGGAGTGCAAACAAGACTAAATGCTGTTCGAACTGGTACCGATATACACGCTTCAACGGTTGGAGGCTGGGGGCTGAGGGAGGCACGGGACAATCTCGGCCAAGAGCGGAGAGATTTTTGAGAAATAACTGTTCAACAGATGTTCCGATCGGTGTACTGACTTAGAAATTTCTAGGGCCTCTAATCTGTCCAATTTATTTCCGTTACCACTGATATGTAAGAATTTGGCATCATCGATAGAAAAAAGTATGATTCTCACGGTGACAATGATTAGCCATTTCAGAATAAATTAGAGGATATTTGTTAAGGCGGATTTGTGTTCACGAAATCTCTTTTCAAAAGATCTTCCTGTCTTTCCTATATAGAAATTATCACAGTCAGCACATAAAAGTGTATACACACCACTGTTGCTAAGTATTCCATTTTTGCCTTTCCCATTAAATAAGAGTTTCCGGAGATTAAAATTAGTGGAAAAAGCTGGCTTTATGTGACTTGGAATATTTTTGGTTATTTCGTATATGTTTTTTATAAATAGGACTTTGCTCCATTTATAGGTATACTTATAGGTGTCGTTAAATATATAATCTTTTATAAGTTTCTTTTTTGTTTTGTTTTTTAAAAGTGAATCAATGAGGCTTCCAGGATAGCCATTATTTGTAGCTATTTTTTTTTATGGTTATTAATTCCTTTTTAAAATTGTCGTCGGTTAATGGGACACTGAGCAATCTATGAAGCATACAGTTAAAGGCGGCGAATTTATGGTTATTAGGATGGTTGGAAGTTGCTGGAATTATAGAGTCTGAATAAGTATTTTTCTTATATACGAGTATATCAAAGTCAAATGTGCCATTTTTCCGAGATAATGTTAGGTCCAAGAAATTTAATTTTCCGTCCTGTTCTGTTTCTAATGTAAATTTTATAAAACTTTCTATAGAATTTAAATATTTAAGAAATTGGTGTAATTGTCTATCGGTACCCGGTACCCGTCCAAACACAAAGAATATCATCTGCGTACCTTAACCAGCACAAAACATTTTTGGTTAACTTAAAGTGTTGTTTGATTTGATCCCGCTTTTCAAAATAATGAATGAGATAATTGACTGTCCGAAGTTGCTGGAATTGCTTCGAGACTTCCAAATTCCTTCGAGAAGTATAATACGAGACTACAAGATATATTCCAGCGCGAGGGTTGTAGAACTAATTGTTGCTTAAATTTTCATGTACCGAGATTGCATTGATTGGGTAATGACAATGCTACAGTCTCGGACATATTTGGTGATAATCTTCAAACGTTTTCTACGAGTAAGATAGTGATTTTGTTTGTCTGAACCATAAATACAACGCAACGGCGTGATCGTCGTCGACTTTTTTCTCCCTCTTTATTTTCGTTGACTTTTCTTTCTTTCTATGTATTGGAAAGGATTGATTGTGAGGATACATTTTACTATTTTATTAGATCTTTTTTTCTTCTTTATTTTATGTATAGGATTGACTGAGCCTTGGCTCTTTATGTATAGGATTGACTGAGCCTGACTGAGCCTTGGCCAAGGCTCAGTCAATCCTAAGATAGTATAGGATTGACTATCTTAGGATCGACTGAGCCTTGAACTGTCTCAAGTTTGTATTGAATGTGTGGTGGGCGATATACATGTAGATACAGTATTTCGATATTTTTTATATGAATCATGTAAATATTTATAATTTTTGTGACAATTTGAATATTACCCTTCTTTAATTGTCGATAAAAGACATAACATTTTAATAAAATGAAAAATAATAAAACACATATATGTACTACATTGATCAAAAAGTTTTAGGACCGGCCACCGTGTGGCGCTGTCAGTCACCCGATTGGAATTTTTTTTTTTGTTAGGTTACCACATCTATAATTGACACTTTCCTCCAAATTTCAGCGTCATAGCTTGACATTTGTAAAAGTTACGCTGTACTGAGTACATCTACCTTTGTGCGTGTTTTCGATTTTTTACAAGTTTGAAAATGGCATCAACTGTGCATCAACGATTTTGCATTAAATTTTGTGTGAAAAACGGATTTAACGGTCCGCAGACCTTGGAAATGTTGGAGAAGTGTTTTTCGGTGGCACGAACGCTTCAGAAGTGATCGTGAGTCGGTCGAGGATGACGAACGCAATAGCAGTCGAAAACCGATGAAAACGTCGATAAAATCAAAGAAATGTTGGCCGAAAACCGCAAATTGACCATCAGAGAGCTGGCAGAGGACTTGAACATCGCTTATGGATCCACTCAAGACATTTTGGTTAATGATTTGGGCCTCACACGTGTCTCTGCAAAAAACTGGTGCCGAAAGACCTCAATTTCTTGCAAAAAAAGAACCGCGTTAAAATCGCGAAAGACATGATTTCCATGAGTTTTTTGTCAAAAACAACACGAATACTTTCCAGCAACCTTCGAATTCACCTGATCTGGCTCCCTGCGACTTTCTCCTGTTCAACCGACTTAAAAAACCGCTTCGCGGAACGCGTTACAGCGCCCGAGAGGATGTCATGAAAAAATCGAAGACGGCTCTGATGGACATACCGAAAATTGAGTACCAGCGGTGTTTCGAGGATTGGCTCAAGCGGTGGCGTAAGTGCGTTGCAGTCGATGGGGAGTACTTTAAAGGGGACCATATCGATTTTGATGAATAAACTTGTATTTTCGGTTTTATGAGTTAAGTCCTAAAACTTTGTGATCAAGGTAGTATGTGCAAAAATATTACGCAAGTTAATAAATATTTCCTAGTTAAATCCCGTCCTAAAAATATCAATATTTCAAGTTTCTTAATACAAACAAAGTATAGAAAGTGTTTCCTAAAACATCAGTTAACGACTCCCGTTTAATTCATAAATGGACCGCCAGAAACACTCACTCCAGAAATAGTTGCATTAATGCAACAACAACTTAACAAGATAGAATATTAAAATCAAAGAAATAGTAGCAAGGCGTGGGATTTCCTAAACCAGAGTGCTTCGAATTCTTCAGGATCTTCTTGGCACGAATAAAGTGAGTGCAAGATGGGTGCCAAAACTCTTGAGTACTGTCCAAAGGCACGACGACCTCTTGAATGTCAATAAATTTTTAATGATCTTCGATGGGCAAAAAACATTATTCAGTCAATTATCACGGGAGATGAAACTATGGTTTGGTACCATGATCCTCTGTCGAAAAGGGATTCGATGGAGTGGCGCCGTTCAGGATCAACACGGCCCAAAAAAAAAAACAAGTTGACACAAACCTAAAATATTTTTTATGAAATTGTCAGGGTATTCTACGAAATGACATCAAATATGATAGACAAACAATAAGTTTACGGGCGAGTATTATGCACCATTAATGTACAAATTAAAGGATGCCATAAAAAAATAATACCGAGGAAATTGCCATTAGTCGTGATATTATTGCACGATAATGTGCCAGTGCACACTTCTGTTGCTGCATAAGTTGCCGTTGAACACCGTGGTTTCCAAGAATTGAAGCCCCGACTTGGCCTCTAGTGATTAGATTTTATTGTCGTCCGATTAGCGTAGAACTTTTTATAATGTGATGAATAGAAGTTGTCTCTCCAAGGTTACACCAGTTTGAGAACAAAACTAAACTAAAGAAAACTGAAAAAAATATTCATCGTTCTAGAAAAAGTATTTATTTATAAATGACAATAAATTTTATTCTAGGCAACTAGAAACTGCTGAAATGCGCATGCTAAGATGGTCAGCTGGTGTGTCCCTAAGAGACAAAATAAAAAGCTCACGCATTCGTGGAAGCCTAGGTGTTACAGACATCAACAGTAAGATGGAGGAGAGGCGATTGAGATGGTATGGGCACGTTGGACGCAGAGCACCCGATCACATTGTGAACCAGGCAATATCCATCGATCTTCCTCGAGTAACAACCAGAGGAAGACAAAAATAATTCATGGGTGGTGCAAAAAGATAACCTGATGCAGAGGCACGGCCTGGGGGACGTAGTTCGGGACAGAAGAGCATACAACCTGAGGACGAGGAGAGCTGACTACAACAGTCTTCGCAGACAATGAGTTGGGATGGAGCCAGGGAGAAGAAGATGTATATTAGAACGTGAATAAAAATACAATCTTCCAGTTTTTCTATGGAGTTTTTAGAGTGCGTGCCTCATATTATATACTACATAAAGTTTAAAAAAACGCGACATCAGTTATTAAAATCAGAACTGTTTAAATTATTAATGACAATAATTTGGTAACAGGATGACATTTGTTTTTATATTTTACGTTTTATTTTAATTTCAGACGAACTTCAAAGCGTTTTAAATAATTTGGGTAATTATTAATTTAAATAACTACCATACAAATAATGAAAATCAGAAACAAAAATAAATATGTCAAAATTTAAAAAAATCTATTCCGAATGCTGGACGATGTATAACTCTTACTCTAGGCAACTGGAAACTGCTGAAATGCGCATGCTAAGATGGTCAGCTGGTGTGTCCCTAAGAGACAAAATAAAAAGCTCACGCATTCGTGGAAGCCTAGGTGTTACAGACATCAACAGCAAGATGGAGGAGAGGCGATTGAGATGGTATGGGCACGTTGGACGCAGAGCACCCGATCACATTGTGAACCAGGCAATATCCATGGATCTTCCTCGAGTAACAACCAGAGGAAGACAAAACGAATTCATGGGTGGTGCAAAAAGATAACCTGATGCAGAGGCAATCTCCATGGATCTTCCTCGAATAACAACCAGATGAAGACCAAATAATTCATGGGTGGTGGTAAAAAGATAACCTGATGCAGAGGCACGGCCTAGGGGACGTAGTCCGGGACAGAAGAGCATACAACCTGAGGACGAGGAGAGCTGACCCCAACAGTCTTCGCAGACAGTGAGTTGGGATGGAGCCTGGGAGAAGATGATTTATAAAAAAAAACAGTTAATTCAATGTGGACACGCAATTTATATGAATCTGAGTTTGTTGCCTTTCATTTGTCGTGTCCCCCAGTCAACTACGATTTTTCTTATATCTTATTGTGGACATATAACATGGAAAAATAAGTTTCCGATTGTTGATTATACAATACCCCGTTGCAAACTCTCATCAACTTTCCGATTGTTGATTATACAATACCCCGTTGCAAACTCTCATCAACTTTCCGATTGTTGATTATACAATACCCCGTTGCAAACTCTCATCAACTTTCCGATTGTTGATTATACAATACCCCGTTGCAAACTCTCATCAACTTTCCGATTGTTGATTATACAATACCCCGTTGCAAACTCTCATCAACTTTCCGATTGTTAATTATACAATACCCCGTTGCAAACTCTCATCAACTTGATACACAGTGAGACTCAATTACAATACATGTCGTTGTCGTTACTGGGCCTTGTAGTCGAGGATACCTTCTACATTCCAACGTCAATTCAGTTGGAAAGCGAAGCTGTGCCGTGGAGTTTTGTTTTAGTGACTGAGCCGTTACACACCAGCAAACTCACCGGACGCACCGTTGTACTGAATCCGATGGCACATTGAAGTGAGACGACCGGACCACACCGGCATGTGTTATCCTGTTTTTTTTTAAATACAATAATATATATGATCGAAGTAATAGGTATCCTTATACCCTCGAATACTAGTGGGGAAAAATGCCTCTGCCATTCGAAGGGAGTAACACACAGCGGGGTTCGAACTGGCGACCTTGCGCGCGGAAGTCTAGTGCGTTACGTGCACAGTATTAGCTGGGACAGCCAAGGTCTGAGTGAATGTGATGGAATACAAGTAGCCTGAACGAGTGGACTTGTTCTTGCTAAATAATTAGTTGTGAGAATTGTTATCTAGTTATAAGTAGTATGTAGGTGTTAATTATTTCTAAGAATTCATATATTAAGATTATAAAAAATAAAAATAAAGTGACATGTAGGAAAATAAGATGAAGTAAGTGCATAAATGATAACATATAATTAAGATTAGTTAAGTAATAAATGTGTATATAGGTATAGCCTTTACAAATGTTTGTACAATATATTACTTTGTTTAATAAAAAAAAAACTTAATGACATGTAGCATATGTATGACTTAATGACATGTAACATATTTATCACTTAATGACATGTAACATATGTATCACTTAATGACATGTTACATATGTATCACTTAATGACATGAAACATAAGTATGACTTAATGACACGTAACATATGCATCACTTAATGACATGTAAAATATGTATCACTTGATGACATGTAACATATGTATAACTTAATGACATGTAACATAGGTATCACTTAATGACATGTAACAGATGTATCACTTAATGACATGTAACATATGTATCACTTAGTGACATGTAACATATGTATGACTTAATGACATGTAACATATGTATCACTTAATGACATGTAACATATGTATCACTTAATGACATGTAACATATGTATCACTTAATGACATGTAACATATGTATCACTTAATGACATGTAACATATGTACCACTTAATGACATGTAGCATATGTATCACTTAATGACATGTAGCATATGTATCACTTAATAACATGTAACATATGTATCACTTAATGACGTGTAACATATGTATCACTTAATGACATATAACATATGTATCACGCGAATTACAAACCCCACATACTTTTCACATATACCAAAAAGTCCATCCCAGAATTCCCCGCACATAATCACCAAAAACATACCACATTTAAGAGTTCACACACCCAAACCTTTGCTACAAGTCATCCCTCGGCACCTTTATAGCATCTCTAAGGGCATAAAAGTACTTCTAGCAAGGAATCGACGACGAGTTATACGGGTTGAAGTGGGTAGAGATCAAATTTGAAAAATGCGAGATCGCCGAAGATATTTGTATGACTTTAAGAAAAAATCAACTGGTCCATACCTTTTTGTTAATTTCAAAACACACCTACTTGTCAGGGATCCCTTGACTGCACAAAATACACCTACTTGTCAGGGATCCCTTGACTGCACAAAATACACCTACTTGTCAGGGATCCCTTGACTGCACAAAATACACCTACTTGTCAGGGATCCCTTGACTGCACAAAATACACCTACTTGTCAGGGATCCCTTGACTGCACAAAATACACCTACTTGTCAGGGATCCCTTGACTGCACAAAAAAGGGACCTCGAGCAGGTAAAATAATGCCATATCCCTTTTACAGTAGGCAGATATATGAAATGTGTGCACTGAGAAGACTACATGGAGGGACAATGTATGATAAAATACGGAATAAACTGATAAGGGATAAATGTGAACTGAAGGCTGATAAATTGAGTAAGATCAAGAAAAATACTGCGTGATGGTTTGGACGTGAATAAAGAATGTACGGAGAAAGGCTAACAAAACAAGTATACATTACAAATGTGAGTGTAAGGCGTGGTAGAGGAAGAACAAGGAAAGTGTGGTTGTGTCATACATTACACTTCTCAAATGTCACAAGATCCAAGCAAGTTCGCGACGCCATCTGTGTTTTATTCAAGAATTTAAAAAACCGCTCTATTTGAAAGACCCTTTATTGTGGATATAGAAAAGAGTGTCGTAAAAAGTGCGTGCGATATATGGGTTAACTCAGAAAAACTGGAACAAGTTGATGAGTTCTGTTATCTGGGCAGTATGTTTATGTGTCATGAGCGAGTTGAAAGAGGCATTGATTGAAGGGTAGCGACAGGAAACAAGGTAAACGGATCACATAGATTATATACAACAACCGCGTAATATCAACAGTAGCGAAAATGACAATAAATAAAAAGTGTGTTAGTGCCAACCTTGACGTATGAAAGTCAAACTTGGACTTGAAGAAGATGGATAAGAGTAAAATCAATGCTGTGGAGATGCGTGCACTAAGGAAAATGTGTGGAGTGTCAATGTTTGAAAGGTGGTGGAATGAAGACATCAGAAATGAATGCACGAATAAAATGGATGTTTAAGTTAGATGAATTGGAAACGTGGAGGAGGAATAATGACTAAGCGAGTATACACGTCAAAAGTGTAAGGTGTGCGTGGAAGAGGTAGACCGAGGTAAACGTGGCTGGACCAAATGGACTAGATTTTGAAAGAAGGTAAAGTGAGAAGTATGAATAATAGAAGATTGTACATGACGAGATGTATGATTGTGGAGGAAGCGATAGTTGTGTGCTTGGATGGAAATATTTGGAGATGTGATCTATCTGTCTACCCCGCAAGGTACACGGCGTGATGATATATACATCTTGCAAAATATCACACACACACGATCCAACAACCGCTATTTCTGAATAAGGGAGAGCGTACACTAAGTCGGTAATTTATTTTTCTCCTCTCGATAAGCAACTTTCAACGAACTGCAAGAGTGAATGATTTCTATAATTATGTTCTGAGAGTATCAGCACAGATCCCACTGCTTGGTCCACATTGTCGATGACGGGTCGGGGCACATTCTGCAACTGGTTCGCGATATCAGTTCACCGTGTCAGGGATCGGTAGACTAGCGGAATAATTCATACCTGTTAAAGACTGTAGACGTATCATTGGTAAAGAATGTAAATAAATAAATAAATATAGGTTTGTTGATAAGAGCCCATATACACACCTATAGTATGTTAAATTGCGCACCACCCTCTCTGTAAGCACAGTCGCGTTACCAATCTTTATTTCCAAAGGTTCGTTCAACTTTTCGACTTGTTGCCTTGTACCCATAACAATCATAACCGATTTCGAAGGGTTCAAGAGAAGCGCACGCCTCTTAGACCATATCATCAGCCGCTCGAGATCATCA
The DNA here is from genome assembly GCA_949825065.1 of Odontocerum albicorne. NCBI lineage: Eukaryota > Metazoa > Arthropoda > Insecta > Trichoptera > Odontoceridae > Odontocerum > Odontocerum albicorne. Next base: position 2,156,471 of record OX463864.1, on the reverse strand, counting down.
TTTATGTGTTGAGTGGCAGACTGAACCTAATCACTTCCAAATGAATAACAAAGTTGAGTATCGTCCGCATAGATGTGGTAGCTACAGTTCCTTATCACATCTGAAAGATAGGATGTATATAGGCTAAAGAAGTAGGGGACTCAGTATTGACCCTTGGGGGCATCCATTTTTAAGGCTCGTGGGGTGGGACAATACCCGTAGTCCAGCCTGGTTTTTAGTGGTAACTCGTTGACTCCTACCAGTTAGTAATTTTTTGAGCCACTGGCATGGACTCTCTGAGAGCCCCAAAAAGTATAGTTTAGAGACCAGGAGATCTGTATTGATAGTATTAAAAGCTAACGAATAATCCAGCAGAAGCAGAGCAGTAACCTTTCCCTTATCTGATTCCCGCAATATGTCATCAACCACACAGCTCAGTGCCGTCGTTGTGCTATATTAAGGAATGTGTTGATACCTTGGTAAAGGAAGCATGTTCAACTGGTTGTCCTCTATCTGATTTTTCAGTCTGTAACATGTAAAAAAAAATTAAACATGACACTTGGCACCGATAGGCGTTGGATAGGGATAAAACTGCTGTAAATAAGAGCTCTAGATATAAATCAATCCAACAATCTATCCCTTTGAAACCATGGTTTAATATAATAAGAATGCACAAGATGAAAGTGTCTGTCGTGTGTGGAAGTGTCTGGCAAGTGTGATCTGGATGATTTAACTATATCATAGACCATGGATTTTTCGGTTATGCTTTGCGAGATAGATTTGATTTACTAGAAGCGATGTCTTTACCGCGTCCAATGAATGTTGTGTTTCTTCTTTTTTCGTGGAACTTTTCCACGTATAAATCGATTTCTCTGAATTTTTATGTTACCTTCTTTCAAAATATAATTCACTTGATTCAACCATACTTTTCTTGGTATTTCTCTATCATACCTTCCTCCAGTTACATTTGCAATATATATATATATATATTTGTCTTATTAGTCTTTTTTCTTCATTAAAGCACTTCGGGAACTTCACCAGAATTTCCTGTAAAGGTTGGGGTTCATCAAGGATCGGTACTCAGTCCGCTACTGTTCATCTTAGTCATGGGCTATTTAACTAACCAGGAAATGAACAGCCTCCTAAAGATCCTACTATTTGCAGACGATATCGTATTAATAAGTGAAAAACATGAAGTCCTGCAAAATGAAAACGAGAACACAAATGCTGTCACTCCCGTAATGCAAATGGATGGAGAAACATTACCAAATTGTGACTCCTTTAAGTATCTTGGGTCACTCATCCATAGCGATGGAGGATGTGCAGCAGATGTAACACATAGAATTAGTATGGGATGGATGAAGTTTAGATCAATGACGGGAGTTCTATGTGATCCGAAAATGCCAGTAAAGTTAAAAGGAAAAAAATACCAAACGATTGTCAGACCTGCACTCCTCTATGGCTCCGAATGCTGGACAATGTATAACTCTTACTCTAGGCAACTAGAAACTGCTGAAATGCGAATGCTAAGATGGTCAGCTGGTGTGTCCCTAAGAGACAAAATAAAAATACAGACATCAACAGCAAGATGGAGAAGAGGCGATTAAGATGGTATGGGCACGTTGGACGCAGAGCACCCGATCACACTGTGAACCAGGCAATCTCCATGGATCTTCCTCGAATAACAACCAGAGGAAGACCAAAGAATTCATGGGTGGTGCAAAAAGATAACCTGATGCAGAGACACGGCCTGGGGGACGTAGTCCGGGACAGAAGAGCATACAACCTGAGGACAAGGAGAGCTGACCCCAACAGTCTTCGCAGACAATGAGTTGGGATGGAGCCAGGGAGAAGAAAGTCTTTTTTCTTCATTCATTAGTTCCACATGTCCAAACCTCCTCAGAGTGCTCTTCTTCCCCTTAATATATCCATCTTAAATTCATATTCATCTCTAATCACTTCATTCCGTATTCAGTCATACATTGTCACCCCATGTATTACTTTCAAAGCACGCATTTCTACAACATCTATTCACCTCTTTTCAATCACGTTACATTCCCATATCCAGGATGGTACTAAAATACTGTTATGGACTGTCATCTTTGCAGACTTTGATACTGACATATTTCAGTGTCCCTTTGACTGTTTCCTATTGCTACACGCCGTTCGATAATCCTCATAACTCTTCCATCCTCTGAAAAAATAGTATCTAAATTTTTGAAGCATAATATAACATAATATGTATAATTATAACTTATAAAGGGTCTTTCAAATTGAGTTTTTTTTTACTCTATTTTTTAAAATTCTTGAAAATTTGCTTTGATTTCAAAAAAAAATTCGGCATAATATAACAAATTTTCGGCATAATATAACAAATTTTTGAAGCATAATATAACATAATATGTATAATTATAACTTATGAAGGGTCTTTCAAATTGAGTGTTTTTTTATTGTATTTTTTTAAATTCTTGAATAAAACACACAATTTGCTTTGATTAAAAAAAAAAACTTTTTATTGGTCATTGAAGTATAATGTATGACATTTAAAAACAAAAACAATATCCGGCAAATGTCCACCTCTTGCAGCTCAACAGATGTCCACTCTTTTGTCAAAATTTTCGTTGACATTTTTGCATAATTACGGTTCTAATTCGCCAATAACGCGAATAATTTCGTCCTTCAGCTCAGGAATTGATCGGGGGTCATTCTTATAGACCTGGCTTTTCATGTAACCCCAGAGGAAATAGTCCAACGGTGTCAGATCACATGGTCATGGTGGCCAATTAACATCACCGTTTCCGGAGATTACAATACATAAAATAATTCAACAATTTAAACGTGTTGTTGTATTGTATACGACTCCATTTTTATAAATATCATACATTACACTTCTCAAATGTCACAAGAACCAGACAAGTTCGCGACGCCATCTGTGTTTTATCCAAGAATTGAAAAAAACACCTCGATTCGAAAGACCCTTTACGGAGGATAAGAGTAAGCATTTTCACATTTGTAACACGATCTGTTCAGGAATTCTTGATTTCTCGTTAGTAACATATTGTCATGTATCTCTCTACTGCCAGCACATGTTAATCTTATATTCTTATCTCATTCACCCTCAATATATTATGCATGTACCACTTATCTAAGAACCTATAAATATCATTATTTGTAACATGGATAATCACCAAAACCAATGTTATCTTATCCACATTCAAATAAATATTATAAGTTATATTATACCCTTGTCAAGCTTACGATACTAACCATGTTCTAAATCCTATAAATATTAGCGCTATCATATTAGTGTCAATTTAACTTCAATGCATTATATTTAAGTTATCTTCTCGTCTGCCCAAAATCAATGGGTAAGCTGCGACGAGATAAATCACAGATATCGACTTGACTTTAAAGGGCAAACATAACATGCCAATGCATTCTTTCTTAATCTATTGATAGTTATCTTTGCTTTAAATAAGACGTCATATCTGAGGCAGAATCATTATTCTTAAAGCCGCCAAGATATTAACATCATCCTTATTATATAATACTGTTAATATTATACTTCAAATGTAATTCAACTTTTATACAAATAAAACTACACATTGAAATTCTAAAAGTGTTTTCGTTGCAAAAGGCCATAACAATATTATAGATCCAGATATTCAAAGCCTCGATCCTTAATTATATTTCCTGGTCCAGTATCCAAGCCTTCATTGCATGGAGGAGATTTGAGAAAATGTTTTGTTCAACATGACTGGTTTATTGCTATATAAATAACTCTTCCAAACCAACTAAAGTGAAAACCAGATAAGAGCCCTTTCAAAATTGATGTCGTTTATTTTGTCAATATATTAATAAATTATATCAAATCAGATAAAAATGTGGGTTGGTTGCTTGATGCATATTGACGTTCATTTATCTTTGTTAACATCCAACAACCGGCTCGCTACCTGCATCTTGCCGATATCTGTTCCACTACATACACGCATTCGTATAATTACGTACTCCAGCGTTATTACCAGTTCGATGCAGGCGACGTTGCCGGTCGACCTCGCTGGCGATCGAGCCCTCGCGATCTAGCCTACCATTGGCTGATACCAGTCACGCCTTCGTGACGTCAGCAACAGTGAGAGAAAGGTGGCAACGGAGCAGATTGCAAGTACAAGGTGTTCGAAGAATGTATAACACTCGTTAACCCTTTGTAATCGAATTTTTACTAAAAAAAATAATTTATTTATTTATTTAACACTTTTATTGCAAAACAATCTGGCGGGCTTATTGCCAGGCGGCAATCTCTTCCAACCAACCTGACAAAAGTAAATGAAGCAAGTTACATGGTCGCATAAATCATTCAAATGACTATCCATCCCCACGAAATCCATAAATACATACGTGAGCACATGCCCACGAACCCCACAAAGACGGATAATCACCCGAACATTATTTTTCATATAAAGTGAGATATCATCAATCAAAAGGAAATGAAAGGATGGTGGAGAGGAAAGGAAAAGAAAAATCAAGAATGAAACACGTTATTTTACTGACTAGAAATTAAGAGTTTTTTCTGTCGCTTCTTAAAGCATGCCAAGGACGGTGCGAGTCTTATGTTGATTTGTAACTGATTCCAGAGTCTCACTGTATGGACAGTAAAGGACGACGTAAAGAAAGAGGAGCGGTGAACTGGAAAGGCCAATAGACAATCTCTGTTTGAGCGTAGCGCTAATCCATAATAATAAGTAAACAAACGTCGAATGGTTGTAACTACTTTTTTTAACTGTGTGTATTTATTATACATACATGATATAACGCCATCTCCCTGTCGGGGTAGGCAGAGAGGACAGTGTGTCATACTTTCCTATATCGACACACGTTCTTAGCCTCTGCTACATCCATAAGTACAACATTTACAATTTTTCAGACTTTTTACGTTTCCTTCTTTCAAAATATAATTCACTTGATCCAACGACAGTTTTCTTGGTCTGCCTCGACCACACCTTCCACTCACATTTGCAGTATATATTTGTTTTGTTAGCCTTTCTTAATTTATTAGTTCTATATGCCTAAGCCATTTCAGAATGCTTAGCTTGTAATGTTATACGTCCCTTGTAGGCCCACTTGGAAAAATATTTTGTTCCATAGTGAAGTAGTTTCAACTTATTATACGTACAACTCTTATATAACAAGACGGCAAAGATTGGCCAATCAATATGTGCATTGTATGGATTTTCATGTGGTTTTAACTACTTGCAGGATGGGAAGAAATTGTAATTGCCGGGATGAATTGTATTTCTTCTTCTTCTTTTGTGTAACACTGCTTACACGTTTGTTTTTATTTTTCTGATATTGTTTTTTAATTTTTTATATCAAAAATATTATTCAAACGTTGAAATAATATTAAAATAAATCATAAACAACAAATATTAGAAACGATTTTTACTCTATTCTTTAAGTAAAACCATAAACAACACACATAATGATGTACAGTTCCCAGCGGTAAGTAATTAATACACATCGGGCTTAAGAAAGAGACTGTCGGCCATAATCGGCCAACTTCGGCTTTGTAGAACGTCGTCTCTGTCATTCATATCTCTGCTCTACAAAGTCGAAGTTAGCCGATTATGGCCGACAGTATCTTTCTTAAGCCCGATGTGTATTATTTACCACCGGGTACTGTAATTAATATATACGTCAGTTCTTGTCAACTCACCTGATGATGACAGGGCAATAAATAAATTGTGAATTGTCATTCATACACGTGTTCCGTCGCGATTTGTCAGTCGTTGTCAAGCGTTCTAGGGACAGAGACGACGCTCTACAAAGCCGAAGTTAGCCGATTATGGCCGACAGTATCTTTACTAAGCCCGATGTGTATTATTTACCGCCGGGTACTGTAATTAATATATACGTCAGTTCTTGTCAACTCACCTGATGATGACAGGGCAATAAATAAATTATGAATTGTCATTCATACACGTGTTCCGTCGCGATTTGTCAGTCGTTGTCAAGCGTTCTAGGGACAGAGACGACGCTCTACAAAGCCGAAGTTATCCGATTATGGCCGACAGTCTCTTTCTTAAGCCCGATGTGTATTAATTACCGCCAGGTACTGTAATTAATCTAAACGTCAGTTCTTGTCAACTCACTTGATGATGACAGGGCAATAAATAAATTGTGAATTGTCATTCATACACGTGTTCCGTCGCGATTTTTTCAGTCGTTGTCAAGCGTTCTAGGGACAGAGACGACGCTCTACAAAGCCGAAGTTAGCCGATTATGGCCGACAGTATCTTTACTAAGCCCGATGTGCATTATTTACCGCCGGGTACTGTAATTAATATATACGTCAGTTCTTGTCAACTCACCTGATGATGACAGGGCAATAAATAAATTATGAATTGTCATTCATACACGTGTTCCGTCGCGATTTGTCAGTCGTTGTCAAGCGTTCTAGGGACAGAGACGACGCTCTACAAAGCCGAAGTTATCCGATTATGGCCGACAGTCTCTTTCTTAAGCCCGATGTGTATTAATTACCGCCAGGTACTGTAATTAATCTAAACGTCAGTTCTTGTCAACTCACTTGATGATGACAGGGCAATAAATAAATTGTGAATTGTCATTCATACACGTGTTCCGTCGCGATTTTTTCAGTCGTTGTCAAGCGTTCTAGGGACAGAGACGACGCTCTACAAAGCCGAAGTTAGCCGATTATGGCCGACAGTATCTTTACTAAGCCCGATGTGCATTATTTACCGCCGGGTACTGTAATTAATATATACGTCAGTTCTTGTCAACTCACCTGATGATGACAGGGCAATAAATAAATTATGAATTGTCATTCATACACGTGTTCCGTCGCGATTTGTCAGTCGTTGTCAAGCGTTCTAGGGACAGAGACGACGCTCTACAAAGCCGAAGTTATCCGATTATGGCCGACAGTCTCTTTCTTAAGCCCGATGTGTATTAATTACCGCCAGGTACTGTAATTAATCTAAACGTCAGTTCTTGTCAACTCACTTGATGATGACAGGGCAATAAATAAATTGTGAATTGTCATTCATACACGTGTTCCGTCGCGATTTTTTCAGTCGTTGTCAAGCGTTCTAGGGACAGAGACGACGCTCTACAAAGCCGAAGTTAGCCGATTATGGCCGACAGTATCTTTACTAAGCCCGATGTGTATTATTTACCGCCGGGTACTGTAATTAATATATACGTCAGTTCTTGTCAACTCACCTGATGATGACAGGGCAATAAATAAATTATGAATTGTCATTCATACACGTGTTCCGTCGCGATTTGTCAGTCGTTGTCAAGCGTTCTAGGGACAGAGACGACGCTCTACAAAGCCGAAGTTATCCGATTATGGCCGACAGTCTCTTTCTTAAGCCCGATGTGTATTAATTACCGCCAGGTACTGTAATTAATCTAAACGTCAGTTCTTGTCAACTCACTTGATGATGACAGGGCAATAAATAAATTGTGAATTGTCATTCATACACGTGTTCCGTCGCGATTTTTTCAGTCGTTGTCAAGCGTTCTAGGGACAGAGACGACGCTCTACAAAGCCAAAGTTAGCCGATTATGGCCGACAGTATCTTTACTAAGCCCGATGTGTATTATTTACCGCCGGGTACTGTAATTAATATATACGTCAGTTCTTGTCAACTCACCTGATGATGACAGGGCAATAAATAAATTATGAATTGTCATTCATACACGTGTTCCGTCGCGATTTGTCAGTCGTTGTCAAGCGTTCTAGGGACAGAGACGACGCTCTACAAAGCCGAAGTTATCCGATTATGGCCGACAGTCTCTTTCTTAAGCCCGATGTGTATTAATTACCGCCAGGTACTGTAATTAATCTAAACGTCAGTTCTTGTCAACTCACTTGATGATGACAGGGCAATAAATAAATTGTGAATTGTCATTCATACACGTGTTCCGTCGCGATTTTTTCAGTCGTTGTCAAGCGTTCTAGGGACAGAGACGACGCTCTACAAAGCCGAAGTTAGCCGATTATGGCCGACAGTATCTTTACTAAGCCCGATGTGCATTATTTACCGCCGGGTACTGTAATTAATATATACGTCAGTTCTTGTCAACTCACCTGATGATGACAGGGCAATAAATAAATTATGAATTGTCATTCATACACGTGTTCCGTCGCGATTTGTCAGTCGTTGTCAAGCGTTCTAGGGACAGAGACGACGCTCTACAAAGCCGAAGTTATCCGATTATGGCCGACAGTCTCTTTCTTAAGCCCGATGTGTATTAATTACCGCCAGGTACTGTAATTAATCTAAACGTCAGTTCTTGTCAACTCACTTGATGATGACAGGGCAATAAATAAATTGTGAATTGTCATTCATACACGTGTTCCGTCGCGATTTTTTCAGTCGTTGTCAAGCGTTCTAGGGACAGAGACGACGCTCTACAAAGCCGAAGTTAGCCGATTATGGCCGACAGTATCTTTCTTAAGCCCGATGTGTATTATTTACCGCCGGGTACTGTAATTAATATATACGTCAGTTCTTGTCAACTCACCTGATGATGACAGGGCAATAAATAAATTATGAATTGTCATTCATACACGTGTTCCGTCGCGATTTGTCAGTCGTTGTCAAGCGTTCTAGGGACAGAGACGACGCTCTACAAAGCCGAAGTTATCCGATTATGGCCGACAGTCTCTTTCTTAAGCCCGATGTGTATTAATTACCGCCGGGTACTGTAATTAATCTAAACGTCAGTTCTTGTCAACTCACTTGATGATGACAGGGCAATAAATAAATTGTGAATTGTCATTCATACACGTGTTCCGTCGCGATTTTTTCAGTCGTTGTCAAGCGTTCTAGGGACAGAGACGACGCTCTACAAAGCCGAAGTTATCCGATTATGGCCGACAGTCTCTTTCTTAAGCCCGATGTGTATTAATTACCGCCGGGTACTGTAATTAATCTAAACGTCAGTTCTTGTCAACTCACTTGATGATGACAGGGCAATAAATAAATTGTGAATTGTCATTCATACACGTGTTCCGTCGCGATTTTTTCAGTCGTTGTCAAGCGTTCTAGGGACAGAGACGACGCTCTACAAAGCCGAAGTTAGCCGATTATGGCCGACAGTATCTTTCTTAAGCCCGATGTGTATTATTTACCGCCGGGTACTGTAATTAATCTAAACGTCAGTTCTTGTCAACTCACTTGATGATGACAGGGCAATAAATAAATTGTGAATTGTCATTCATACACGTGTTCCGTCGCGATTTTTTCAGTCGTTGTCAAGCGTTCTAGGGACAGAGACGACGCTCTACAAAGCCGAAGTTAGCCGATTATGGCCGACAGTATCTTTCTTAAGCCCGATGTGTATTATTTACCGCCGGGTACTGTAATTAATATGTACGTCAGTTCTTGTCGACTCACCTGATGATGACAGGGCAATAAATAAATTGTGAATTGTCATTCATACACGTGTTCCGTCGCGATTTTTTCAGTCGTTGTCAAGCGTTCTAGGGACAGAGACGACGCTCTACAAAGCCGAAGTTAGCCGATTATGGCCGACAGTATCTTTATTAAGCCCGATGTGTATTAATTACCGCCGGGTACTGTAATTAATATGTACGTCAGTTCTTGTCGACTCACCTGATGATGACAGGGCAAAAAATAAATTGTGATAATCAAAAAAATTAAGTGATAAAATAAAACAAAGTGACCGTGTTTTATTTGACGGCTATTGACGGTGTGTAATTTTATATTAGATATGGAGTTCCACAAGGTGATGCCGGAGTTGGACAAACAAATAAAAATAAATATTTGTGATATTTTTGAACCTCTGTGTGAATCGCTAGAATTCAATATACAGCAAAACAAGATACATGCTACTCAGAAGACAAATTGTTTTTAGGTTCGAGAGAATATTTTTTTTATTAAAAAGTCCCGACACATTCCAAGAATCCAAACTGAATTCTACAGTTTTTTTTACTATTTCTTACAGAAATACGATGAAAACCTGTTTTATTTTTGCTGGTCAACATAGAAATATAACATCACGCCAATTCCACGCGAGTGCAGGTAGAGAGGACAGAGCGTCATACTTTCCTATCTCGAGACACATCCTTAACCATTTCTACATCCATACAACCTTCCACGATTTCTTTCACTTTCTACGATTGTTTATATCAGAATATCATTCACTTGATTCAATCATACTTTCTTTGGTCTTCCTTTCACTCAGATTTACATTTTATTCAGTATTATGTCATACATTGTCACTCCCATCTCGATACATATCCTAAGCCTTTTTTACATCCGTAAAACTTCTACTATTTCTCTGACTTTCTACGTTTTCTTCTTTCAGAATATCATTCACTTGATTCAACCATACTTTTCTTGGTCTTCCTCTCAAACATCTTCCACTCACATTTGCACTGTATATCTGTTTTGTTAGCCTTTGTTTCTCCATTCATTCAACATGCCCAAACCGACTCAACGTGCTCTTCTTTATCTAACTTAACACAGCAAACTTAAGTTCACATTCATCCCTTATCACTTCATCCAGTATTCTGTCATACATTGTCACTCCATGCATTCTTCTCAATGCACGCATTTCTACTGCAATTATTTGGCTCATCTCAGTATTTTTCCACGTTTACGTGTCAATCTTATACATCAAAGTTGACACCAAAATATTGTACTATTGTGGGCTATCAACATAGCAGAGTTCGATACAAAACACAATTGTGGGCTATCAACATAGCAGAGCTCGATACAAAATACTATTGTGGGCTATCAACATAGCAGAGTTCGATACAAAACACTATTGTTGGTATCAACATAGCAGAGTTCGATACAAAATACTATTGTGGGCTATCAACATAGCAGAGTTCGATACAAAATACTATTGTGGGCTATCAACATAGCAGAGTTCGATACAAAATACTATTGTGGGCTATCAACATAGCAGAGTTCGATACAAAACACTATTGTGGGCTATCAACATAGTAGAGTTAAATACAAAATACTATTGTGGACTATCAACATAGCAGAGTTCGATACTAAATACTATTGTGGGCTATCAACATAGCAGAGTTCGATACAAAATACTATTGTGGGCTATCAACATAGTAGAGTTAAATACAAAATACTATTGTGGACTATCAACATAGCAGAGTTCGATACTAAATACTATTGTGGGCTATCAACATAGCAGAGTTCGATACAAAATACTATTGTGGGCTATCAACATAGCAGAGTTCGATACAAAATACTATTGTGGGCTATCAACATAGCAGAGTTCGATACAAAATACTATTGTGGGCTATCAACATAGCAGAGTTCGATACAAAATACTATTGTGGGTATCAACATAGCAGAGTTCGATTCAAAATACTATTATGGGTATCAACATAGCAATATTTTCGTTGTTTCTAAAACACATGTAATTATAATTGCATTGTTTCCAAAATACAATATTTTCGTTGTTTCTAAAACACAACATGTAATTATAATTTCGTTTTTCTCCAAAATACAATACGAGTATATTATATATAATAATTATAATATAATTTGCTTACTCTTCAAAATGTATTATAATTATAATGTCATTTTCTCAAAAATACGACATGGAATTACAGTTTTGTAGTTATCCGTGGCCTAGTTGGTAAGACGCCTGTATTTCGATTCGGAGGTTGCGGGTTCGATTCCTGCTGAAACCCAGTTTTTTTTTAATTAATTTCATTCTGGTTTTCACTAAAGGCCTCATAGACATCTGGCAAAGAGTGATACGGGCCTGCCTTTGCCACAAGCTCTGTGGACAGTGGAATACCGAAATAACTGGAGAATAACGTGCAAGCAAGCATGCAACAGTTACAGTGTAGGTCACGTACTTCAGCATTGAGTTCATGAGGTAGAAATAGATTTATTATAAATTAAACTTGACGTAATAAATATGTGAATCCCCGCGACGTCAATAGTCCATTATATTGTAAGATTATGCCAATTCTTGTCATTTACATGTTATATGTCAAAACTATGACGCACTCAGATTAAAGAGAAATTTATAACATAAGTTCTAAAAGTGTAAAAATAAAAGTGAGATATCCTCAATCTAAGGGAAAGGAAGGGATGGTGGAAAGAATCCCTTTCCTAATGTCCTTATTGATTTATTTAACACTTTTATTGCAATACAATCTGGCGGGCTTATTGCCAGGCGGCAATCTCTTCCAACCAACCAGACATAAGTAAATTAATCAAGTTACATGGTCGCATAAATCATTCAAATGACTATCCATCCCCACGAAATCTATAAACACATACGTGAGCACATGCCCACGAACCCCACAAAGACGGACAATCACCCGAACATTATTTTCATATAAAGTGAGATATCATTAATCAAAAGGAAAGGAAGGGATGGTGGAGAGGAAAGGAAAAGAAAAATCAGGAATGAAACACGTTATTTACTGACTAGAAATTAAGAGTTTTTTCAATCGCTTTTTAAAGCATGCCAAGGACGGAGCGAGTCTTATATTGGTTTGTAACTGATTCCAGAGTCTCACTGCATGGACAGTAAAGGACGACGTAAAGAAAGAGGAGGGGTGAACTGGAAAGGCCAATAAACAATCTCTGTTTGAGCGTAGCGCTAATCCATGATTGGAAAGAAGCTGAAAAATTTCGGCGAGATAAGAGGGTGCGGCGGGACAGTTAAGGATGTTATATAATAGAGACAGTATGTGAATTTGGCGTCTATTTCTAACATTTAACCAATTCAATGCCTTTCCTTTTCTAAAAAAATATCTTCCGTCCCTAATGCTCTACTTATTAATTTTTATTTTACCCCATCCTTACCCATAATTGTAATCAATATGTCGGTGTGGTCCGATCGTTACCCCTCGGTGTGCCATCAGATTCAGTTGGAATAATAGGGGATCCTCGACTACGAAGGACAGTAACAACAACGATGTTAACAGAAGAAATCCGTACAATTTAGAAAATATGTAAATATATTATTATATGAACATAAAAAAAAAACAAGATTTTTTAAGAAAGACCAGTACAAAATGAAGAAGACCTAACTCAATCCAACCCAATCTAACTTAACCTAACCAGAAGGGGTTGAGAAAGCAGGTGGAGGGTTATAACAAAAATTGAAAAGCTGGCGAGGCTATATATAAGCCCAACTCAAAAATAAAAAGTAAACACATTGTACAGTACCGGTACAAAGGCTGTAAAAAAGGTGGATGGCTGTCGCTCAATACTCGGAGATTCCGGTTTACTTCTTGCTTTACCGATGAAAAATAGCAGGGTGAAGAGTTCATCTTTAGTAGGCAGTAGTTTGTCGTAAATAAAATACAGTAGACGTTCCAGAAACTGATAATATATTTTGCTCATTTTTCGTTCCTTATGTGCAGCCCATCGTTCATCGAAAGCCCCTTTACTCGCCCGTGTAAGCCGTCACGGCTTACTAGATACCATGTATACCGCGTGCTCTCTGCATACATGGGCTGTTCGATTATTTAAAGTGATTATAGCTAAGGCCACGCATAAGGAACATTTCATTACAATAGGTACATACGAGTATATCAACTCTACAATATTAACACAGCAATTACACAAATAAAATCGTACTTTAGGTGACGCACACATTCGATACAGACATAGATGATGATAAATATAATCACGTAAATCAAAATATAACAGAAGGCATACATGAAACATAACAGGTTTATCAATAACCATATGATTGAAAGCTGCTAATGTTTATCAAAATGCACCAATAAAAATTCAGTATCATTGTATCACGTTTTTTCTCTAACAGTAGCGGGTTTATGACTGGTAATTATTTTTTGAAATAACCAGTCTGAGATCTATTAACCAGTACAAATATAGAGAATAAATTCTTACAGCGATTTTAAGCAACACAAAATAGAGAATAGATTCTTATAGTGATTTTAATCAGTACAAAAATAGAGAAATCATTCTTATAGCGCTTTTAATCAGCACAAAAATAGAGAATACATTATTATAGCGAATTTTATGTGCACAAAAATAGAGAATACATTCTTACAGTGCTTTTAATCAGCGCAAAAATATATAATAAATTATTATAGCGGTTTTAATGTGCACAAAAATAGAGGATAAATTATTATAGCGATTTTAATCTGCACCGAAATAGAGAATAACTTCGTATAGCGCTTTTAATGAGCACAGAAATAGAGAATCCATTCTTACAGCGCTTTTAAGCAGCACAAAAATAGAGAATAAATTCTTATAGGATTTTACCCAGCACAAAAATAGATAATCCATTCTTATAGCGCTTTTAAGCAGCACAGAAATAGATAATAAATTCTTATAGAACTTTAATCAGCATAAAAAGCGAGAATACATTCTTATAACACTTGAATTAGCATAAAAGTAAAGAATAAATTCTTATAGGGCTTTTAATCAGCGCAAAAATACATAATAATTTCTTATAGCGCTTTTCACCAACAGAAAAATGTAAAATAAATTCTTATAGCGCTTTTAAACAACACAAAAATTAAGAATAATTTCTTATTGTGCTTTTAATCGACACAAAAATTTCACTATCTCGATCACGAATCATATCCTATTGCATTGGATATTTATTTACTTAACACTTTCGTTCATACACCATCTCGCGAATGTATTGCTTTAAAGCTATTGTTCCCAATCAAGTACATCTTGTTTCATAATTATAACATAAAGGGTATATTTGGCCGTGTTTTTAAATATTTGTGTTAACTTGTCTTATGTGCATTTGTTTGTAAAAATCCCTGTTGCATAGTAAATTAAATAAAATTATTGTTTAATCATAGTACAACCCCCGTGGCCCAGTTGGTAACACATCTGTCTCCCAGCCCGGAGGTTGTGGGTTCAAATCCCGCTGGTACACAGATTACAAAAAAAAAATCCAGTCTGGTTTTCACTTAAGGCCACTTTAGTTGGAAGAAATGGCTACATGGCAAAAGCTCACCAGGTTGAGATGTATATCATCATCATCATCATTGTCAACCAGGGTCGATCCACTGCTGGATGAAGGTCTCCCCAAGTTGACTCCAAATAGTTCGGTTTTTTTGCTCGTTGATGCCATGTGATGATGCCATGCTTCCTGATTTCATTCATCCAGCGTACATTCGGTCTTCTGGGCCTCTTTATGCCTCTTGGGTACCATTGGATTATTTCGGATGTCCATCGGGAGTCTGACATTCTGGCTACGTGTCCGGCCCATTGCCACTTCATTCTTTTGCATGAACTGTATATAACGAAGTGTAAATACATATACAAATAAATAAGTGGCTAAGATTAAGGATGATGATGATGATTTAGTGTGAAATAAATCAACATAATGTCCCTACATTGATCCGCCACTAGTCTTGATTGACACGATGCGTCAGTAAAACGAGTTGTTAAAATTTGATTTTATTACCATATCGTGACGTTTAGTTTCTTGGTGATATTTCTATTTATACGAGTAGTTGATGTTATAACATACATATAACATACATAGTCCATTTCCAAAGGTTTAAATATTTGCGCATTAACCTGTAAGCGAGTATGAACGCACGGGTGCGTGTGAACCTAACTTATCTCAAGTTAGTACGAACGCACCGGTGCGTTGAACATTGACATCCAAGAAAAGTATAGACTACACCAAAAAAAGTTAATTGTATTGATAATCTATGGATAATTTATCATAACAAATTCCAATTCGCAATACAGTTTTCGCTTTTACCGATTTATAATAATAAAACGAAATATGTAACATAATTATTTAACCTCATAAAAAAAATATTTTAAAAACTCACTCCCTGGGTACATATTGTTCCTATATGCTTCACTAGCTTCCGATTCTGGACTATGCGGACGTATGCTACTTGGATGTTACAGAGGAACACCTGGACAAATTACAGCGTCTTCAAAATGTGTGTCTAAGATTCATTTTCAACCTACGTAAGAACGATCATATAACTTCATACCAGAAGGCATTGAACTGGTTGATAGTTAGAAACAGACGCCAAATTCACATACCTACTGTATCTATTGTATAATATCCTTAACTGTTCCGCCACACCCTCTTATCTCGCCGAAAAATTTCAGCGTCTTTCCAATCATGGATTAGCGCTACGCTCAAACAGAGATTGTCTATTGGCATTTCCAGTTCACCGCTCCTGTTCCTTTACGTCGTCCTTTACTGTCCATGCAGTGAGACTCTGGAATCAGTTACAAACCAATATAAGACTCGCTGCTCCGTCGTTGGCATGCTTTAAGAAGCGACTGAAAAACCTCTTAATTTCTAGTCAGTAAAATAACGTGTTTCATTCCTGATTTTTCTTTTCCTTTCCTCTCCACCATCCCTTCCTTTCCTTTTGATTGATGATATCTCACTTTATATGAATTCGGGTGACTGTCCGTCTTTGTGGGGTTCGTGGGCATGTGCTCACGTATATGTTTATAGATTTCGTGGGGATTGATAGTCATTTGAATGATTTATGTGACCACGTAACTGGCTTCATTTACTTTTGTCTGGTTGGTTGGAAGAGATTGCCGCCTGGCAATAAACCCGCCAAATTGTATTTGCAATAAAAATGTTAAATAAATGAACAAATAGCTTACAGGTTAAGAGTTTAAAATTCATTTGAATTGTTTTAAAAGAAGGAAATGTACAATAGAAAGTCAAAGATGTGTGTCGAAATAGGAAAAGCTGGCGCTCTGTCATCTCTGCCTACACCGACAGGGAAATAGCGTGATGGTATGTATGTTTCTCTTCAGACCAAAAAGAAATGAAACAGGTTTCATCGCATTTCTGTAAGAATCGATTTGAAAAACAACTGTTGAATCCCGTTCGGATTCTTAGATAGGAAAATCTGGCGCTCTGTCCTCTCTGCCTACCCCGACAAGGAAACGGTACGATATGTATGTTAAATTTGGTATGTATGTATGTTAAATTTGAGGCCGCGTTATATTCTGGTTGATGCGATATATTGCACGTCGTATCATTTGTTCCATACCTGCATTATGCACAATTCTGAAGAATTGCATCAGACACAGTGCCGTGTTTCGTCATTGCCAAGCCCCCTAAATGATTACACAATCACGCTCTAATCTGTGCAATTCTGTTGTGTTTGTTTTATTTTTATATTTAATTTGTCTGAGTTGACAATATCTTGTTATCTTGTTATGTCGTTTAGATAACTGATGTTTACCTAATATTGTTATTTGTTATAATTAATGGTTTGTAATTACTATATCAGTATATATATAGCCGTGTGTATATGCGAACATCGTTTAATGAATATTATAAATCTTATAATATAAATAATATCGTCGTATGGATATAAATAATATCAATTAAACATAAATAATATTAAGAAAATTGTTAAATATAAATTATAAATGTTAAATGGATATAAATAATATCAGTTAAACATATAAATGATATCAAGAAAAAGTGAAATAGATATCAGTAATACCAGTCATATGGATACAAGTAATATCCGGAAAATCGTTAAATTGATATAAATAACATCGTCTTTTTATTTATTTAACACTTTTATTGCAAATACAATCTGGCGGGCCAATTGTCAGGCGGAAATCTCTTCCAACCAACCAGACATAAGTAAATGAAGCAAGTTACGTGGTCGCATAAATCATTCAAATGACTATCCATCCCCACGAAATCCATAAACATTTACGTGAGCACATGCCCACGAACCCCACAAAGACAGACAATCACCCGAACATTATTTTTCATATAAAGTGAGATATCATCAATCAAAAGGAAAGGAAGGGATGGTGGAGAGGAAAGGAAAAGAAAAATCAGGAATGAAACACGTTATTTTACTGACTAGAAATTAAGAGGTTTTTCAGTCGCTTCTTAAAGCATGCCAACGACGGAGCAGCGAGTCTTATATTGGTTTGTGACTGATTCCAGAGTCTCACTGCATGGACAGTAAAGGACGTCATGTGGTTGTAAATAATATCAATCAAAAATAAATAATATTTAAAAAATAGTTAAATGGATATGAATAATATCAGTAAAAAGGATATAAATAATATCCAGAAAATCGTTAAATAAATATAATAAATCTTAAAGGAGTATGAATACTGTCGTCGTAGAAATGTAAACAATATCAATCAAATATAAATAATATCAAGAAAATCGTTAAATGGATAATATAAATGTTGAATGGATATAAATAATATCAGTCAAATGGATATAAATAATATCCAGAAAATCGTTAAATGTATATAATCAAATTTAAATGGATATAAATTATATTAGTCAAACGTAAATATTATTTAGAAAGTCGTTACAAGGATATAATTAATCTTAAATGGGTATTATGAATCATCAGTCAAATGAATATAAATCCACTCGTAATATCAATCAAACATATATATGATAATATCAATCAAACATACTATATATATATGATAATATCAATCAAACATATATATGATAATATCAATCAAACATATATTTGATAATATCAATCAAACGTATATAGTATATGATAATATCAATCAAACATATATATGATAATATCAATCAAACATATATAATGTCAAGAAAACCGTTGAATGGATAAAAATAATACCAGTCCCGTTAAGTGAATATTCCCTGATTAAATTCCTTAACATTTTTGTATTCCATAGAAGCGCACACAAAGCGGCGTGACGTCTTCTCTATTATCTCTAAAAAAAAGTTAAATATGGGATGGGTATTAGTTGCAAATTTACCTCCATATAACCACGTCCAACTTGTGTTAGACGGTAAATAAGTTACAAAAATAACATCTGAAAGTACAACCAGCACAGAGCCCGCAAAGAATCGAGTCTGGTTTGTGAGATTATTTATCAAACTCAATTAAATTTATTTTTTAGTATATATTTTTTTACCTAAACGATTTTTTTTTCCAGGTAGCATATCAAACAACGATGACTTGGCTATAAGTAATATTTCCAGGTAGCATATTAAACAATGATGACTTGGCGAGATGTAACATTTCCAGGTAGCATATCAAACAACGATGACTTGGCGAGAAGTTATATTTTTGATCGATTTCTAAGAAACATAATTTTTCGCTCATTTGAAATCGTCATATTTAAATATTTGTGAAATCAATAAATTATCACATATTGCAACGATTCTAAAATATTTTTGCTTTGAACACCAAAATTTTCCCTAATCCCCCACTTTTTTATTGTATTTATTTATTTAATATGAAAAGGAAAAATATAATAATAACATAGCAGGAGTTAAAATACATAAATTTCAATATCAAGAGAATTTAACAGTATATATATCCATCTAAACTTATATAACTAACACGCATGGCAGCTGATCAAATGTTCACTATCACTAGATTTAAAACATCTTTTGCCCAAAGGCAATATGCCTATTTAGCTCCCATGACATACAATGGCGTGCCGAATTCAATAAAGGTAAAGGGAGGAAAACCATTTAGACAGTCGGTCGGAGCGTGGTTGTTATTGCGACAGGAGTTTGAATACTTGGGCTTGCAACAGGAATGACTTGTAGCAAAGGTTTATGAGTGTGGTGTTTTTATTGTTTTTTTAATGATTATGTGCGGTATATTGTGTGATGAACATTTTGGTCTGTCTGGAGTGATGAAGTGTGAGGGGTTTGATTCGCGTGATGTATACATACGTAATTGAGTGTCACTGTTTGTCAGGTTGGCGAGAATGTGCAACGGGGTTTTATATAATAAAAAATCGGAAAGAAGTATCAATTTATTTTTTCATGCTATATGTCCTCAGTGAGATACAGGCAAAATCCTAGTTTACTAGGGACACAACAAATGAAAGGCAACAAACCCAGATCCATTAAAATTGTTTGTCCAAATTAAATTGTCTGTTGTCTTTTCGCAAATTATGTATATTTCTTGCCATGTGTAAAAAATCTAATAAGAATTAAATTAGAATATGCATCTGCAGTTTGGGCTCCTCATCAGCTCAAATATAAGAATAATATAGAACAAATACAAAAAAAATCCTCAGATATCTATGGTACAGAACAAAGAGTAATTATTCAAAATATGCTCAACATGTCGAACTTCTCACGGTGTATAACTATTGAAGCCTCGAAACAAGAAGGCAAGAATCCATTGCGATATTCCTACTAAAGGTTTTTCAAGGTTGCTTTAACTGTACCGCGCTTCTAGAAGCACTAAGTTTATATGTACCTAATAAATATAGCCGTGCAAGGAATCACCCTCTGTTCTACATACCAACTTACAGGACGAATTTCATGGCTAAACACTCAGTCACGCGTGGTATAGAGATATTGAACCAACTGAGTGACACTGTTGATATAGTCTCGGTACCTTCTAGCAGTATGAGAAGAATCCTGGCTGATATTCTTCCTTGCGAATAAGCTAACTACAAGCAGCTAGAAGCGGACGAATTCGTACCAAGTGTATAAAAGAGGCCCTTTTTGCATACCAGGATAAAATCCGTGCAAAGTGGATTAAAAAATAAATAATAATCATGAAAATAACATATTTCCCTTCCCCCTTCATGCTTAATTACTTTGCTCAGATAACGGATAGAAAGGAACCAAATTAAAAAAAACAACAATAGCAAGATACCTCAAATAATATCCACTGTGTCAATTTAATACTCTCATCACCGAAATGCACATTAAAAAAAAACAATAAATATACTCGTATATTAGGTAAGATTAGCATTTTAATAGTTCAAGGAACGAAATTTCACAAAACAACAATAGCAAGATACCACAAACAATAACCACACTCTAATTGGTATATGATGTACAAATACTAAAAATTCTGCATTTTAACGCAACAATCCATGGACAAAAAGAAAATAAAATCCCCGCTAGCCCCGCTTGCTACTTAAGTTTTGAGACAGACAAGTAAAAACAAATATTTATCGTCGAAAATGACTTTATTGTTTTTCAAAATACTCTTCATGAAGATAAATATACTTTTGCATGCGTTTGAACCAATTTTCGAAGCACTTTTTCCACTCCGAATGAGGTAACTTCAAAACATGCGTTTTGAACGCATCAACCGCTTCTTCAGGCGTCGAAAAACGTTGACTTCGCAATTTGTTTTTGATGTTCGGGAATAAAAAGAAGTCATTGGGTGCCAAATCAGGGCTGTACGGCGGATGACCCATCAATTAGATGTTTTGAGTGTTAAAAAAGTCACTTGTTTGAGCCGATGTGTGAGAGCTCGCATTATCGTGGTGGAGAATGATCCGTCTTCGGAGGTTGGTTTTCCTCATTTCTCCGAACACTTCTGGCAAACAAATGGTGATGTACCATTTAGAATTGACCGTACGACGTTCCAATAAAGACACTGTTGCGACATGACCATTTATACCGAAGAAACAAGCCACCATTTGCTTCGAAGTGCTTCGTGCGCGAACAACTTTTGTTAGAGTTGGCTCATCTTGAAAGACCCATACAGTCGACTGCTGTTTAGTTTCTGGCTCATATGCATAGATCCATGATTCGTCGCCTGTCACGATCTTATAGACGTCTTTTAAAGCACCGCGATAGACGTTTTTTAAAGCACGTCGAAAATCATAAAAAATCATCGGACGAAAATGTTCACGATTTAATTCCATTTTTGGCCGAGATGAATTTTTCAAGTCACTGTAAACAACACAAATAGCACTCGTATGACAAAACTTTCTGAGCACGTCTACCATTAAAAACGTCAAACTTTACAATGCTGATGTCAGATTTGAAGTATCTACACTGGTATTGCCATATTTCAAAACTTAAGTAGCAACCCTCGTATTAATTATTTCTCGATGTGCAACAGCATTTTCTTAGATTCAACAATGACCTGAGAAAGGAGTATTTTTTCAGGCTATATTTGTGCTTAAAAAATACTAAACTTTATTTATACTGTGCGTTCTATTAACGCCTCGTGGTCGAGAATCCCCTCGCCATTTCAGTTTCAAAGTGAAGCTGTGTCAAAGAGCTTGTTTGTTTTTAACTGAGTGTGCCGTTGCACACAAGCAAACTTACCGACCTATCTGTACTGAATCCGATGGCACATCAAAGTGAGAGAGTCCGAGCACACCGGCATGTTTTTTTTTTCACTTTTTGCAAGAAAAGATTTGATCGAAGTCAAAAGTATCTTCTCGGAATACTAAACGGAAAGAATATCTGTTCGAATCGGCAACCTTCCTGACACGGAAGTCAGTGCGTTACCGCGTTGACCTAAATTATACTCATCACGCGTAATCAGCAATCAATTCATATATCATCATTCCATCTTATCTTCTCAGTGCACGCATTTCTACAGCAATTATTCGGTCCAATTCAATTCATATATCATCATTCCATCTTATCTTCTCAGTGAACGCATTTCTACAGCAATTATTCGGTCCAATTCAATTCATATATCATCATTCCATCTTATCTTCTCAGTGAACGCATTTCTACAGCAATTATTCGGTCCAATTCAATTCATATATCATCATTCCATCTTATCTTCTCAGTGCACGCATTTCTACAGCAATTATTCGGTCCAATTCAATTCATATATCATCATTCCATCTTATCTTCTCAGTGAACGCATTTCTACAGCAATTATTCGGTCCAATTCAATTCATATATCATCATTCCATCTTATCTTCTCAGTGAACGCATTTCTACAGCAATTATTCGGTCCAATTCAATTCATATATCATCATTCCATCTTATCTTCTCAGTGAACGCATTTCTACACCAATTATTCGGTCCAATTCAAATTTGATACGCAAGTTGCTACGAACGAGAGCAACTTGCGCCCAACCGTTGAAGAATCTCTCTGGTTTCTATCAAGGAGGCTCGCCTATGACGCAGTCGAGACTGATGCAACGTGGAGCAATGATCAAAGTACGTGCAGTGACGGCATGCTCAATATATGTACAGTACAAGTCAACTAAATACGGTACTCAGAAAAACGACTCTGACCTCATTTGAGTGTCATAATTATTATCTGTGGTGAAAATACTGGGCATTTATTAGGAATATAATGCCCAAAGAAATTGTCCATTGCGATTGTTATTGTACTCGTAGTTCAACGCCCTTCATCGTTTATAGCAGTGATGGTCAACAGGTCAATCGCGGCCGGTCTGCGTAACTTACAATGTAGCGTGCGATGTTGCAAATCTCACTACGCGCGTGCACTTTTTAAAGTTCAGTACCCGGCGGTAAGTAATACACATCGGGCTTAAGAAAGAGACTGTCGGTCATAATCGGGTAACTTCGGCTTTGTAGAACGTCGTCTCTGTCGCACGATGCGCTACGCTCACGCTTGACAACGACTAACAAATCGCAACGGGACACGTTTATGAATGACAGAGACGACGCTCTACAAAGCCGAAGTTGTGCGTTATCTTCTCATTCATTCTTTTAAAACTGCTTTAACTATTTCAATATAATACTTCTTAACTATTTCAATGTTGTTTCAACTATTTCATTGTTTGCGCTCCCCTGAAGATGAGGTGAAAGCCTTGAAACCGGTAGGGTTATATCGTCACAAAAAAGTGGAATAAACAGTGTTTGATAAAAATAAATTACAATATTTCATTTCCCATTTGTCATTTTGTAAAATTTGGACTCCTTCGAGGCTTTTCTCTTTTTCGTTCTTGCTGACAGTTAGTAGTGACCTGAGGTGGTATATGTGGGTTTACTTTTTATTTTGTTTTCTGTCATACGTTTTTGTTTATTTATTTATTCTTTAATCTAGATATGCGGGGGTGTAGGATGGAAGCCTCCCGATGCCCTTGCGGTCGGGCTCGCCCTACATTGGTGGGGTGTATCTCGGCCGGGGGAATGTTTGTGGGATGAGCCCGGAAATTTTAATGTCTTCTCTCTTGAATGTATTTTTCTTGGTCATCTATTTATTTTCTGTGTTTTTTTTTATCTTGTTATTCTACGTGTTCAAGGGTGTGGGCTGAAAAACATCTGGTGTCCCCGTGGCTGGGCTCGCCCTATATTGGTGGGGTGTATCTTGGCCGGGGGGATGTTATTAGATGAGCCCAGACCTTTTGATAGCTTCTGTTTTTTAATGTATTATATTTTTAATGTGTTCTTGAAATGTGTCTTAATGTATTATGTACATACTATGTTGCTATCAATATACCTGTATTTATTTATTTATATTTAAGTTACCCGATTATGGCCGACAGTCTCTTTCTGAAGCTCGATGTGTATTACTCACCGCCGGGTACTGTAGTTAATCAGTTATCCTTTATTAATATGTAGATATGTCTACTTTAAATAAATGTACATATGTATGTTATTTAATATGTACTCGTATGTATTATATAAGTTTTATTTTTCTTTATACTTTTAGGTGAAGTAAATTCCGCTTATACTTATTATTAGATTTTTAGGAGCTAGTCCTTAAGGGAAGAGATGATGATGATTTGTTGATAAATAAAACACGTTTTGGATCGCAATGCGGAAGAAGAGTTTTTATTAGTAAACGTAGGTATTTATACTATTTCCGCGTGTGTGCGGGAATGCGAGCAAGATATCCTTCGTCTCGTTTCTGCATTAGCAAAACGATTAATGTCGTATGTAGGTGACAATTTATTTACGGAACTGGCGAGACAAGCGTGGTGCGTTCTCGCTCTAGTATGGAATGCGGTCCGCTCCGGGCTACGGGTTGAATGGCCGGCGTGTGAACTTTGGACTTGTTTATTTAGATTTGTCGAGGAATGCAAAAGTCACTTCATCGGTCATTGACCGTGTGTATGAACGCCCACAGTGTTCCGAGTGTGCGACTGAGTGTGCGACGACCGCCACAGATTTTTAGTTATAAGTTATATTTTTTAACATGTACTATATATTATGTAAAAACTTCGAGAAGTACATAGGTAAATAAATCGTCCTTAACAATCGTCCTTAACAATCCATGCCTTAAAAAGGTACAGGAACGAGTTATAAAAACGTTCTTCGTAAAAGATCGTCGACCTTAACTGTTAATTCCTTAAAGTATTGGAACGAGCTATAAAAAATGTTCTTCGTCATTTACATCGTCCTTTATTGTTCAAACTTTGAAACTAGCTATAAAAAATCTATTTTCAGGTGGGGAAGACAACGAAGGCTATACTGGAACGAACATGTAAACAGAATGCAAGATGACAGACTTCCACGTGTCGCCCTTCAAGGGAACCCAGCCGGAAAAAGATTACCGGGAATACCTCCGAAGAGATGGCGTGACAGCTTGGAATCCACGTCACAAGAAAGGGAACAAGTAGAACAAACAGATCATGATCTATAGGAAGAGGAAGAAGAAGATTTATATATGTACATACTATGTGTATGTTGCTATCAATAAACCTACTGTACGGCACCGGTACAAAGAACTGTAGAAATAGGCGGGTAGTTGCTGCTCAATGCTCGGAGATTTCGGCTCACTTGATGCTTTCCGGTGAAAAGGTCGCATGGTGAAGACATTCCTCTTTAGCAGGTAGTAGATGGTCGCAAGTAAAAGGCAGTAGACAGAGTGAACTGAGAATGTATTTTTTTACTTTTGGCGCTCCTTATATGCGGCCAAACGCTCATCGCAAGCGCCTGTTTTCGCCCGTACATGCCGTCATGACTTGCGAAATATCACAATTCTCGCAAGTTTTCGCATGCATGGGCCGACCGATTTTTGATACTATCTCGTGCAATGGCCGCGCATAAGGAACATTTCAGTTACGGTCGTGACACAGCACGGACCTCAACAAACTTATACATACAGAACATCAAAATATAACCAAGAATTTATACATAAAAAAAAAACAAATAACATCCAAATATAAACAAACAGGAAAACAAATACATCACACGTTTTGGGTGACGCATACGTCCGATAAACCTACAATATATTTATTTAATATTTATTTTGTATTTCTTGGAATTAAATAAAACTACTATATTTTTACACAACCTTTTTTTAAAAGCCTTCAAAAAAATAAGCCGGTTCCTACTAGGTGACAGAAATATATACAGAGATCTGTCCTCTCTGCCTACACAGCGTGATGGTGAATATAATTTGAGAGATCAACATGTCATGAACCAATATATGAAGAAGAACTCTTCGTCTCCTTATGCTGGTGAAACTAGAATGTGATATTACATCTCGTCGTACAAATTGGCTATGATTCAAAGATTGCAGATAATAAACAGAAAATATTTTTGGCACCATCGTAACCTTAAGATGCGTGCGTAGAGATGGCAAAATAGATTAAATATATTTTTAAAGATACATACATATATTCGAAACATCACGTCATTTCCCTGTCGGGGTAAGCAGAGAGGACAGAGTGCTAGACGTTCCTATCTCGATACATATCCTTAGCCATCTTCTCATACGTTTTTTTTCGATTTCTCCGACTTTCTATGTTTGATATTTCTATACTTGATCCAACCATACTTTCCTTGGTCTTCCTCTCACACGCCTTCCACTCATAATTGCAATACATATCTGTTTTGTTATTCATTCATTCATTCCACAGGCAGAGGAGAGGTCAGAGGAATCGTAGGAGCTATATGAAAAGGTGGATGGATGTAAAAGAAGTGAAATATGTGTATCGCGATAGGAAGTCTGGCGCTCTTTCCTTTTTTGCCCACCTTATAGGGGGACGGCGTGATAGTATGAATGTATCATTTACGAATTTTAGAAAAAAAGGCGCCAAATCAAGAGTCTTTCGAGGGTACCAAAAACCTAACTATGCTTCTGGTAATACATACCTTCACGCCCCCTCCCTGTCGGGGTAGGCAGAGAGGTCAGAACGCTACACTTTCCTAACTCGATACACATCATAAACTTTGTAGCGACTATCCGTGCGGTCACTGAACCCATTGAGGCGACCCTTGGCCTGCCCGGTCATTGAACTCGCATTCCTTACAATGCGAGACAAGCACTGCGCAAGGGTCGCCCGGTCGGTCATTGAACTCACTATTAGCGGAGAAACGAGACAGCGACATATCTCACGCACTGTCAGTCAAAACAATTAATACCCTACGTGATGACAATAAATATATTCTGAGGCGGAGACGAGACAGCAACATATCTCTTGCTCCGTCTCGCGCACATTCCAAATATTATAAATACCGACGTTTATCAATAAAATATCTCTTTGCATATTCCGATTTCAAACGAGTTTTATTAAACCAAACGATCATCCTCATATCTTTATTAAGGAACAACCCGTTCCTAAAGCTTCTTCTGCATCCATACAACTTCTACGATTCTCTGACTTTCTACGTTTTCTTCTTTCAGAATATCAATCACTCGATCTTACCATAATTTCCTTGGTTTTCCTCTTACATACCTTCCACTCGCATCTGCACTGTATATCTATTTTGTAAGTCTTTCTTCATTCATTCGTTCTACATGCCCAAACCATCTCAACGTATTCTTATTCATCTTACTCAACACATCAGCCTTAAGTTCACACCAATTCCTTATCACTTCATTCCGTATTCTGTCATACATTGTCACTCCATTTATTCTTCTCAATGCACGCATTCTCTGTACAGCATTTTTTCGGTTCCTATCGGTATTTTTCCACGTCCACGTTTCATTCCTATACATCAAAGTTGGCACCTAAACACTATTATGGACTGTCATCTTTTAGCAGATTTTGATATTGTAATGTATTCTACTTTCGTTGTACACTGTACGATCTGGCGGGATTATTACCATGTGGCAATCTCTTCCAACCAACCTATAAATTGTTTAAGAGGCCTTAAGTGAAAATCAGACTGGAATATTAAAAAAAAAAAAAACTGGGTTGTCGTGGGATTTGAACCCACAACCTCCGGGTTGAGAGACAGGCGTCTTACAGGGTTCGTCAGGTTTGATACTGTACGGTTCGAGTAAATATGTTTTAAAGTAACATGAACTCTGGTAATATCATACCAAAAATAAAAGTTAGTGTACACTCACCTTTATGCTGCAATATTACGTCATTTTGGTATGCAGTCAAAATTATAAATGTCAGTTTAGACTTGCGTTCATGGGTGACTTTCTTGTGTTGATGATGAATAGTGGAAAATAAAATGATTTTATTCATAATGAAAGTTAACTTCTTCTCCCTGGCTCCATCCCAACTCACTGTCTGCGAAGACTGTTGGAGTCAGCTCTCCTCGTCCCCAGGTTGTATGCTCTTCTGTCCCGGACTACGTCCCCCAGGCCGTGCCTCTGCATCAGGTTATCTTTTTGCACCACCCATGAATTCTTTGGTCTTCCTCTGGTTGTTATTCGAGGAAGATCCATGGAGATTGCCTGGTTCACAATGTGATCGGGTGCTCTGCGTCCAACGTGCCCATACCATCTCAATCGCCTCTCCTCCATTTTGCTGTTGTTGTCTGTAGCACCTAGGTTTCCACGAATGCGTGAGCTTTTTATTTTGTCTCTTAGGCACACACCAGCTGACCATCTTAGCATGCGCATTTCAGCAGTTTCTAGTTGCCTAGAGTACTATAAGAGTTATACATCGTCCAGCATTCGGAGCCATAGAGGAGCGCAGGTCTGACAATCGTTTGGTATACTTTTCCTTTTAACTTTACTGGCATTTTCGGATCACACAGAACTCCCGTCATTAATCTAAACTTCATCCATCCCACACTAATTCTGTACCGGACAGGTACAAAGACTGTAGCATAGGTTGTTGGTTGCCGCGTCGCGCTCCGAGAATCGAGGTAGCGAATTCCGTTTCGAAGATTCAGCAGAAGAAGAAGAAGAGCAGGGAGAGATTCCTCTCAGGCAGCTTGATGTAGGGTAGCGGGTCTCAAGTAAAAACACGGTAAATTCGGTATTACTGAGAATGTATTTCAAATGAATAACAAGTGAGAACACAGTGAGAAGTCGTGAGAAGTAATTACAAATCGGGTGGTACCCTCTATATTAATGGTCAGTCGGCCGTCAGCAGCGCCCATTGTCCGCGAAATACGACAACTTTCGGGGTCTGGGCCATGCTTACGCCGACCGAATCCGGACCTACTCCGATCGCACAGCTTCGCAAGTCGCATAATTTCAATGCGGTCGCGAATACGATCGGAGTCAAACAGACATACATATTTAACACATACAAATATGACATAATATAGCATATGGATAACAGATTTACATACAGGAACATTTGAATTACGAACATTTACATATACAAACACAGGGACATTAGATATTTACATACCACTACAACACAATATAGCGTATGGAATACAAGACCATATGATTTTACATATACAAACACAGGAACATGAGATATCATAACATAAAAAGTTCAGTAATACAGATCTACACACGATGTCTTTTTCACATACACACACACACGGGTGATGGCACACGTCCGATACAAATTCTATGTGTTACATCTGCTGCACATCCTCCATCACTATGGATGAGTGACCCAAGATACTTAAAGGAGTCACAATTTGGTAATGTTTCTCCATCCATTTGCATTACGGGAGTGGCAGCATTTGTGTTCTCGAATGGTAGGTACAGATACTCTGTTTTCTTTCTGCTCAGTCTCAATCCATTGTCCTCCAAGATTCTTCTCCACCTTTCCAGACTATTTTGCAGGTCTTCATGTTTTTCACTTATTAATACGACATTGTCTGCAAATAGTAGGATCTTTAGGAGACTGTTCATTTCCTGGTTAGTTAAATAGTCCATGAATAAGATGAACAGTAGCGGACTGAGTACCGATCCTTGATGTACCCCCACCTTTACAGGAAATTCTGATGAAGTTCCCGAAGTTAACTGTAACACTTTTTGTTATGGTATACTCCTACCGGTTTCAAGGCTTTCACCTCATCTTCAGGGGAGCACAAACAAGACTAAATGCTGTTCGAACTGGTACCGATATACACGCTTCAACGGTTGAGGGCTGAGGGGTGAGGGAGGCAGGGGACGATTTCGGCCAAGAGCGGAGTGATTTTAGGGATATAACTGTTCAACAGATGTTCGGATCGATGTACTGACTTAGAAATTTCTAGGACCTCTAATCTGTACAATTTATTTCCGTTACTACTGATATGTAAGAATTTGGCATCATCGATAGAAAAAGTATGATTAATTATTTTTGCCCAGAATTCTATTGCCTAGTGAGAGATTAGATAGAACATTTTGAAAGGGCAGGCGACATTTATAATTGAGTAACGATTATACGCTGCATGTAGACGATATTCATACAAAATGTGGTGAAGTGTTTCCTCTGCCGTCTCTTAAGTACATATTGGGTACATACCACCCATATCTTTAACACTAAGAGGCAGATCATTCCACGACACAGGACCAGCAAGGACAAAAGATTTGGTCTATATATTGTGGAACTCCATTTTCTTACAAAATGATTTGACACTTAATTGTGAAAAAATTTCACTCAATAACTTAAATGAAAGTGACAGATTTGTTTCACTTTACAAAAGCATTGTGAAGCTGTACTCAAATACATTGCTCACTAAGCTTTATTGAGTACAGTTTGACAATGCTTTTTTTAAAGCGAAACAGATCTGTCACTTTCATTTAAGTCACTATGTTTTTAACAACAGTTGCACGATATGATTAATTAGTTGTAAGAATACAACAAATGGGTAACTCCATATCTCGATTGGTGAATATTTATAGTGTAGATGTTGCTGAGTTCAGGAGCATTTCCTCAATCTAAAGCAGGGGTCGGTAAACTATGGCTCGCAGGCCAAATTCGCCACGATGTTTCTTTTTGTACGGTCCGCGAACTAAGAATGGATTCCACAATTTCAAATTATTAAAAAATTCAAGTACGTGCTATAATAACAGAACGGCTGATCACCAATTTGAGAAGTTGCGAGATACGGTCATATGTGGCGGTCTTATAGGTTCGCATTCAGTAGCCTCTACAGTGATGCCACTCAGTTATAATTCGGTAGCGTTTCCAGTGTCACATGTATCGCTGGTTTTTTTTTTTCAAAGATGAAATAGTTAGAATTTCAATACAGGTCAGCATTAACAGATGAACATTAGCAATCAATTTTGATGATAGGAAGTTCTCACTTTGAACCCCATTTTGGTGAAATTTTATCTCAATATAAGAAATTCCATTCTTCTCATAAGTAGAACCAAATTATAGTCTTTTTTACAGGGCTGTGGAGTCGGAGTCGGAGCCGGAGTCGTGGAGTCGGAACATTTTAGGCGGAGTCGGAAAAAATCGACCGACTCCGACTCCGTTTAATTATTTTAACATTTTCTTTAATGAATAACGTTACGGTATGTGTTAACCAGTTAACCTCTCATCATTTCATGCCTGATACTATGCAGACTTTTATAATCGCAATAAACCCCAAAAGGGGATTACGTTCAGTTTACAGTTTTTACAATTAGATATAAAAACAGCAATACTGCGATATCCTGAAATTATTCAAGATTCAGCGCTGACCGTCACGGCCTTACCACTTACCACCTACACAAGTTAAGAGCTTCCATAAATCCTGACTTATTTTGAGATCTAATTCCATTTAGACCACGAATAGGAAATAAGATTTATATAAAGTATATTTACTTTCAAAAATCTTATCTTGTGTTCTATTCAATATTGAATCTAAATAATAATAAACAATATTAATAAGATTTAGTTAACGTATGAAAACAAATGAAGCAACCTTTTTATTTTAAAGCGTTTTCTTATTTCTTTTAATACCTAACTGTTTTGTTTTTCTAATTATTTTAAAAGTTTCATTTAAAACTTTTTTTAAATATTAATATATATTTTTAATATTATTTTTATGTGAAGATATTGCTTAATGCGTATTGTTTATATATTTTTTTATTAAATTGTTTCATTTGTGTACGAATATAATTAATTTTTAATTTATACCTGTATCCATTATTAATAATTCAATATAAATACATTACGTAGACGCAGTAAATTATAAAATAAAATAAAAATTGAAGTCAGAGTCAAGAGTTGGAGTCGGAGTCGGTGTCGGAGTATAAAATAAAGCCGGAGTCGGTAAATTTTCATCTGACTCCACAGCCCTGCTTTTTTAAGTCTACTTATTATCATTACGTTACATTTTGTTGATTAAATTTATGAAAACTTTTTTCTTGGTATTTAAATATGTCGGGTCTACCTAAATAAATACTATATCTTCGAATTTGCCTCTTGGCCCACAGTGCCAAAAATATTTACTATTTGGCACTTAACAAAAAATGTTTGTCGACCGCTGGTCTACTAAAGTCTTGACTGGAGAATTGTTATTCTATTGTTTTTTAACATAAGTATATTTTTATTGTCCTATAATATGGTATACCCTTGAGCGAGATTCTATTTTCCATATATCATTTTATTTTTATTTTTAAGTTAAATTTATAAGTCATGTACGAGGCATATCCAGAAATTAAGTGTACTGAATTTTTGTAGGTTACAATTTTTTTTATTTAATCAAAAAAATTACGTGGTTACCGCAGTACATATGTAAGCTATTTTTCGACATAGTCGCCATTCCTCTCAATGCAGGTGGAGAGCGGGGTATCAACTTTTTGATGCCTTCCTCGAAGTAGTTTCCCGCCAACTCCTCCGTCCACTTCTCCACCTCCTCCTTTACATCCTCGTCGGTTGAAAACCTTTTTCCACCCATGTGCAGCTTCAGGGAGGTAAAGAGATAGTAATCTGAAGGTGCTAGGTCAGGGGAATGCGCGGGATGGTTCAGGACATCCCATTTAAACGAGGCGAGCAGTTCCTTCGTGGCGTTGGCCGTGTGTGGTCTGGCATTTTCGTGCAGCAGGCAGACTCCCTTTGTCAGCATGCCTCTCCTCTTGTTCTGAATCGCCCTCCGCAATTTTTTTAGGGTCTCACAGTATCTTGCAGAGTTGATGGTCTCCCCTTGAGGCATATATTCAATTAAAATTATGCCTTGACAGTCCCAAAACACGGATGCCATGATTTTCTTGGCTGAAATTGTGGTTTTGAACTTTTTGGCGGAGGGTGAAGAGGTGTGACGTCACTGTTGAGACTGCCTTTTGGTTTCAGGCGTGTAGTGTGCAACCCAAGTTTCATCTCCAGTAACGATGGAGCGGAGAAATTCATCTCCATGGAGTTTGCAGCGTCTCAAAAACTCTTGCCTTTTTACAAAATTTCGCACTTGGCGGGAGATTAGGTTGACATTTTTCACTAAACGTGTTGTCACGTCGACACTTCTCAACGTACTGACCTCGAACCGGTCTCGTTTCGGAGGTTAAGGGTCAGGCTACACGGAAGTGTAGCCAACATGTCGAAAATAAAATACATCCGGTCGTGAGAGCCTCAGTACACTTACTTTGTGGATACGCCTCGTATTATTGATTATTTGATTTTTTGTTGTATATTAATATGTTTAACCACTTGACAGTTTTACCCGAGCGTGACTTGGGCACGAAGTTTTTTTTATACTGACGAGCCCGAGCCTCGTTCGGGCAAATCTTGTTTCAACTTAGGAGTGTTTCTGAAATTAAATGTCATTTGATATAATTCCTCATGTTTCTATATCGTAGTTTTGATATTTACCTATGTAATCCTCATCATATGGAGTTTCATAATGTCAAAACGGAAACCTTTGAAAGAAATACTCTTGAAAGAAAGACACCCATAAAACGAATAAATACTACTAAGGCACTAGAAAAAGGAAAGCAATTAGTTTATTTATTCTCCATGGGATCACAAGATAAAAGAGAATATGACCTTTATCTTTTTTAGGTAAACTTTTTGATAGTCTCTAAGAAGTGGATATTCTCAAATAAGACTTCAGGATGAGCTGTTCTGAATATTTACCTCAGGCCTATATTATAACTATAATAATGAAAATAATCTATTACAATAGTCTTAATATATTGAATCCAAGCTGGTTCGATAACGGTTTTCAAATGAGGTGAAGTGCCAGACTGTAGACCAGCCTGGACAGAGGTGTTTTATGGCATCTCTGTGTTCCAGACGAAATTATAGGATGGTAATGAAAAAAAATTTGTTCTTTCTAGGTAAATGTAAGAAATTGTCATATGTCAATAAACCTGTAAGATTTCACTGCATACAACAGAAGTGTAATACAATATAATACATAAGTAAAGACACATGTGCCACAATTTACAATACATAACAACCATTGAAGTTAGCTAAATTAATTGCATATTGTATTATTAGAAATGTACGCTCAGTTTTTACACAGGTTTGGTTTGGAGAGGCTTATTGTTACTGGAAGTGTGGATAGACGACACACAAAATGAAGAGCTCCAACGCGTTGACTGTGAGAGACTTCTCTTGACAACTTTCAAACTGCAAAGTGCAGGGATTGAAGGAGAGAAGTCTTCAGAGGCGATCACGATGCTCAGCCGATGAAGATTGGTTGAATTCAGCCTCAATGAAGATTGGTTGAATTCATTTCACATTGACATAAGGTGATGAAATTGATAAATGAGCTGCAGAAAGTCAATATAAATGGAGAAGCAGTATTCTAGCAAGATTCTAAACTGTGACACAAATCTAAGGTGATTAACTATTTCCAAGAAAACATTATTACCCTCTTCTGATACAAATCAGATCGAAAATTTATTGAATATTTATATAGCCAGGATCCGGAAAACAAACTGTACAATGAAACAGAAGATGATTGATGATTGTACAATGAAACAGAAGATGATTGATGGTTGTACAATGAAACAGAAGATGATTGATGGTTGTACAATGAAACAGAAGATGATTGATGGTTGTACAATGAAACAGAAGATGATTGATGGTTGTACAATGAAACAGAAGATGATTGATGATTGTACAATGAAACAGAAGATGATTGATGATTGTACAATGAAACAGAAGATGATTGATGATTGTACAATGAAACAGAAGATGATTGATGATTGTACAATGAAACAGAAGATGATTGATGATTGTACAATGAAACAGAAGATGATTGATGATTGTACAATGAAACAGAAGATGATTGATGATTGTACAATGAAACAGAAGATGATTGATGATTGTACAATGAAACAGAAGATGATTGATGATTGTACAATGAAACAGAAGATGATTGATGATTGTACAATGAAACAGAAGATGATTGATGATTGTACAATGAAACAGAAGATGATTGATGGTTGTACAATGAAACAGAAGATGATTGATGATTGTACAATGAAACATAAGATGATTGATGATTGTACAATGAAACAGAAGATGATTGTACAATGAAACAGAAGATGAAACAGCAGTTATTAACATGTGGTTTGGGGATGAGCAAATATTGGAAAACTGCAAAAAAAAACTTATTGAATCCATACCAAAATGTGTACAAGAAGTTATAAAAGCTAAAGGCAATATGATTGATGATTGTACAATGAAACATATGATTGATGATTGTACAATGAAACCGAAGATGATTGATGATTGCACAATCAAACAGAAGATGATTGATTATTGTACAATGAAACAGAAGATGATTGTACAATGAAACAGAAGATGAAACAGCAGTTATTAACATGTGGTTTGGCGATGAGCAAATATTGGAAAACTGCAAAAAAAAACTTATTGAATCCATGCCAAAATGTGTACAAGAAGTTATAAAAGGTAAAGGCAATATGATTGATGATTGTACAATGAAACAGAAGATGATTGATGATTGTAGAATGAAACAGAAGATGAAACAGCAGTTATTAACATGTGGTTTGGGGATGAGTAAATATTGGAAAACTGCAAAAAAAACTTATTGAATCCATGCCAAAATATGTACAACAAGTTATAAAAGCTAAAGGCGGGCATATTC
Source organism: Odontocerum albicorne (assembly GCA_949825065.1). Classification (NCBI taxonomy): domain Eukaryota; kingdom Metazoa; phylum Arthropoda; class Insecta; order Trichoptera; family Odontoceridae; genus Odontocerum; species Odontocerum albicorne. The sequence continues at coordinate 2,120,708 of OX463864.1, read as the reverse complement.
CTTATAAAAATAATTTATATTTGAATTATTAAAAAATATTTAGACTTTTTATGATTAATAAACATTTGTTTCAACTATTTAATATTTGTTTAAATTAATTCGCACACTACTGTAGAAGAAAAATAATTTTGAGTTAATATCAGAATGGAAGAAACTTTGGTTGTGGAGAATTTAGAAAGGTTTTCGAGAAGAAAAAAAGATAACCAAGCGAGAGTCAAATTTCCTGGTCGACATACAGTCTAATGAAAATAAACTTGTTGAATTTTATTATTTAAAATTCAAGTCTAATACAGTCGAGTTAGAATAAAAAATGAACTATTTGTTTGAGATTTGTGTGAGCTCGTGAGTGTGGGTTTCTTCTTGTTGTTTTAATTTTGGTTGTTTTTGTATTTGTTTTTCTGTGTATTTTTTGTTTTAATATTAATTTTTATTCTTATGATTGTGTGCGGTATATTGTGGGATGAATATTTTTGGTCTTTCTGGAGTGATGATGTGTGAGGAGTTGAATTTCGCATGATGTTTCCAGTTGTAGTTGAGTGTCGCTGTTTGTCAGGTTGATGAGAACGTGCAACGGGGTTTTGTTTTTGGACCCACCTCGCGGACAGTTTCCGATATCCGAGGGTTTCTGAGATGGTTTCGTGTAGTAGAGATCTGGAGATTTGCGGAAACATCCCAGAAAGTTCATCCACAGTCAATCTGCGATCGTCACGGGGCGCATTTTCGATTTTTTCCACAATTTCGTCAGTCACAATTGAAGGTCTTCCGCTCCTCTGATCATCATGCACAGACGTACGACCGTTTTTAAACTCGCGACACGACTTGTAAACACTCGTACGATTCATAGCTTTATCACCATATGCAGTTTTCACCTCATTATAAACCTCAACCGGAGGTTTTCCCTTCCAAACGAGATAACGGATGACGCCGCGAATTTCGCACTTGGCGGGAGATTGGGTTGACATTTTTCACGAAACGTGTTGTCGCGTCGACACTTCTCAACGTACTGACCTCGAACCGGTCTCGTTGCGGAGGGGAAAGGTCTGGCTATACGGAAGTGTAGCCAACATGTCGAAAATAAAATCCATCCGGTCGTGAGAGCCTCAGTACACTTACTTTCTGGATACGTCTCGTATGTCCAAATCAAATAACCTGTTGTTTTTTCGCAAATTGTGTATATTTCTTGTCATGTGTAATAATAAATAAAAAAATAATAAAATATGTATAATATGAATGAATTAATTGTTAATAATTATAATAAAACAGATCACTCATTTTGTATTAAATTTCATTCATTATTTTGTATTAAATTTCCATAGAAAACCATATTTATACAATAAAATTCTCATTTTAGTATGAATACAAAACGTCAAATAAACACGTGTGTGCAAATGTCAAAAAAAGAAAAAAAAACTTACCTTCAATATTTGACAGTTCACAGCTTCGCGAAAATGTCACTAATTCAATTCAGAATATCAGAATGGATAAAACAACACTGGAATCACATTACACGAAAAATATTGAAAATTCGAAGTAAAATATCGATAAAAAAACCATCACAAAAACTAAGTTTCAAAGTTTTGACAATACATAATCTACATTTTCGATAGTTCTAGCTTTCAAACTAAATTCGTATCAATTAAACGACAATTATTTTTGTTTGTGCAAAAATGACGCGGAGATTTTACGACGTAACAAATAAACTAGAGACTGAATTAACAGGAAATTGCGAATTAATTTACGAAAGCCGACAAAAGAAACCGTACGGCCAAACACAAATGTCAAAACAGCTGATCGTTTGACATAATTGCTGTTTGGGCTAGCATGAAGTATAACTGAAGGTAATGATTCTGATACGCCATTTTGTGCCTAAATTTTTTTCGAGATTAAATACTATATTTTTTTATTATTAAAAGTAAATTGTTTTAAAAAAAATCTTTTAGTTTATTTAAAATATAAATTATTTTTACATATACGTATTTGAAAAATGAACGCACAGAGCAAAAAATTTCACGTTTCATTATTTTCAAACTGCTCATCCCAAGTTTTAAGTAAGAATATGATATATTGTTGAAAGTAATGAGCCTTAAAATTTTGTCAGTCAAAAAATATTGTACTCATGACGTTATATATGATTGTCTTCTCAAATTTCAACAGTCCAGAACTAACTCAGCTTGTCAGGTTACACGTTCATTCTTATAGGCCTACTCGTCAAAATATTTTATTCCAAAATGATATCGTTGCAACTAATTATTTGTATAACACATACATAACAAGAATATATAAATGAATTGATCAATCAGTATGGGTATTGAATGGCCTCCTAATATAATATATAACTTTGATTTCTTACTAGAGTTAAAGTAAAGAAGTTGTTCTTGCCGAAATAAATTTAATTAATTATTCGAGTTTACTTGTTTTATGTGTTGGGGTCGTTTTGTTCTGGGTTTGTCTTTTTTCCAGTGTTCTGGAAAGCGAAAACAATTCTCACTCCAACTTCAGAAATCATAATATAAATAGGCCAAAACCCGTACGGTTGTCGTCAATGAAAGAACACGAGAATTGAATTTTGAATACGAGAGAGCGAGAGAGGAATACTTGGATTCTCTCCGAAAGTAATTCGAAATTTGAATCTCGGTGGGTCCGTGATAACTGAACGAATTTTAAATACCTAGCTAACAATTTTTGAACCGGTGTAAAAGGGGACGATGTATAAATGATATATATAAACAAATTTAACATTTATGAATATATATTTTCATAAATGTAGAATTTGTTTTACTTCCTTGAATATTTCCCCGGTTGCAACTAGTTTGAAATAATTGATTTCGACTCCGACTTTAATTATAGTACATATGTTGCTAACCATATATTATACTTAATTACGTGGCGTAATTACTTAAATGTAGATTTTTGTAAATAATGTCTATGGGATTTCTAGTCATAGTACATGCTATTTGTACTAGATTGCACATAATTTCATAATGTAATTTATGTAGCCGATAAGTTTTAATTTTTTAAAATTTATTTTACACAATTACAAGAAATATACATAATTGGCGAAAAAAACAACAGTTTATCTAACCTTTCCTTCCTTGTGTTGGGTATCTTCTACACGTTGCTTCTAATAACCATCAATATCTCTATAAATATAATAAATACAAGGTTAAGATTTTAGGTATTCCTCCGTAATATATTTACGCATTGATTTAAATAATAATATTAATAATAATCAGAATTTATCGACTACATCGTAGGTGTTTTGTGAAGATCGGAAACAAATTCGCATTTAAACGCTGTGAGGGCCTCGATCTTGGGTCTTGACAATAGGTGAAGAGTATGCGGGAAGCGCGACACTATATTCACATCTCACTCTTGCATACTCCACTGAATTGCGAGGAGCTCAATTGTCTCAATCGTCGCAAGCGTAAGCCACGCCGGGAGTAAGCCACTACCGCTCCGCGCTGCAGTAGCTTTTGGGCTTGCAACCAGATTAGACCTACGCTCGTTCCGTGAGCGTTGCCAGATGGTTTTTTAATGTTTTCAGCAAAAAAGTCTCAATTATTATAATTTTTAACTTAAATTATAATTAATTAAGGGGATTATCTAAGAATGTTCTTATTTTTCCGATTTAAAATCGCTAATTTTTGATCGCGTACTCACTACCCAACGCCGGAGCGCGCGTTTCAATTTTAGCACTGTAAGGGAAGGGTTAATTTGGACACACAATTTTAATGGATCTGGGTTTGTTGCCTTTCATTTGTCATGTCCCCAGTAAACTAGGCTTTTGCCTGTATCTCATTGAGGACAAATATATTTAAAAAAAAATTATTTCATAATGTAATTTATGCAGCCGATGAGTTTTGATAAATTTAAAACTTTTTAAGTCGGATTCAATTTTAGAATAGTATCATCCAACTCCGAACCCATAAAAAACATACCAACTCCACGACTCTGACTCCAAAATCCGAATCTAAAGCTCCGATTTTTTCTATTGTATAACCTATTTATACATCAATATTGATTTTGAGACGTTGAATAGATACATTTGAAATGTGGTGCTGGAGAAGGATGTTACGAATTCCATGGACAGCAAGAGGAACTAACATCTCCATTCTCGAAGAACTGAGAATCACCGACAGATTGTCGACAATATTTCTTCGAAGAGTCCTCCGATTCTTTGGGCACAATGCTCGTGGCCAAGGAGACAGTTTGGAGAGGTTTATAGTTATTGGAGATGTGAAAGGACGACGCACAAAAGGAAGAATTCCTGTGCATTGGGCTGATCAAGGGAGAGATGCAACTGGACTACCCTTAACAACTGCCCTGCAAGCCACACAGTGCAGTTATCGTAGGAGCTTTATGAAAAGGTGTATGGATGTAGAATAGGCGAATCTAAGTGATATTAACATATTTCTTTTAGAATCGAAGTGATATTAACATATTTCTTTTAGAATCTAAGTGATATTAACATATTTCTTTTAGAATCGAAGTGATATTAACATATTTCTTTTAGAATCGAAGTGATATTAACATATTTCTTTTAGAATCGAAGTGATATTAACATATTTCTTTTAGAATCTAAGTGATATTAACATATTTCTTTTAGCATCAAGCGCAAGGATCTCACTAAATTTAATAAATAATTACTAATAATTAGAAAAATATTTCATTAAAATTATTTTGTAGTTGAATTTCAGTTCTCCATTTATTTATTTATTGAACACTTTTATTGCAAATATAATCTGGCGGGCTTATTGCCAGGCGGCAATCTCTTCCAATCAACCAGACAAAATTAAATGAAGCAAGTTACGTGGTCGCATAAATCATCCATCCCCACGAAATCCATAAACATATACGTGAGCACATGCCCACGAACCACATAAAGACGGACAATCACCCAAACATTATTTTTCATATAAAGTGAGATATCATCAATCAAAAGGAAAGAAAGGGATGGTGGAGAGGAAAGGAAAAGAAAAATCAGGAATGAAACACATTATTTTACTTACTAGAAATTAACAGTTTTCCATTATATGTTTTGAAAACTTACTTACTGTGTTTGCTTATTTCCTAGTGATTTCTTCCTAAAACTCATCATTTAAGTTTCTTTAATGAACAATTCAATTTTTGAATATTAAAAATTATGTATATGTACTCGTATATGTTACGTCCCGTAGGGGTTCCACGACAAAGCGGCCGCAACAAAAGGGTTCAAGCTTAACCCTTTTGTCGCGGCCACTTCGTTGTATTTTGATCACTTTGTCGCATCACCGTTACGTAGGGGAGGCATAAGTATTTTAGAAAGGCTTAGGTGGGGCATAGCACAAAAAACGTTAAGAAACACTGTTTTAGATAGAAACAGGTGGTACGAGTACATCAAGTTAAGAAAGCAGAGGACCACGATGCTCAGCATTTAGATAGAAACAGGTGGTACGAGTACATCAAGTTAACAAAGCGGAGGACCACAATGCTCAGCATTTAGATAGAAACAGGTGGTACGAGTACATCAAGTTAACAAAGCAGAGGACCACGATGCTCAGCATTTAGATAGAAACAGGTGGTATGAGTACATCAAGTTAACAAAGCAGAGGACCACGATGCTCAGCATTTAGATAGAAACAGGTGGTACGAGTACATCAAGTTAACAAAGCAGAGGACCACGATGCTCAGCATTTAGATAGAAACAGGTGGTACGAGTACATCAAGTTAACAAAGCAGAGGACCACGATGCTCAGCATTTAGATAGAAACAGGTGGTATGAGTACATCAAGTTAACAAAGCAGAGGACCACGATGCTCAGCATTAGAAACAGGTGGTACGAGTACATCAAGTTAACAAAGCAGAGGACCACGATGCTCAGCATTTAGATAGAAACAGGTGGTATGAGTACATCAAGTTAACAAAGCAGAGGACCACGATGCTCAGCATTAGAAACAGGTGGTACGAGTACATCAAGTTAACAAAGCAGAGGACCACGATGCTCAGCATTTAGATAGAAACAGGTGGTACGAGTACATCAAGTTAACAAAGCAGAGGACCACGATGCTCAGCATTTAGTACATGATGAATAAGAATAGCACTTGAAGAAATTATCAGATATAAAATGGTCTAAGAGTAAAATCAATCAAAAAGTGATTCCGCTTGGAATCTAGCCTGTGACACCTGCTTGTTTCACGTGAATGCTAGCTGTTTGATCACAGCTGCGCAGCAGGAAAGATATTAATCAGTGTAAGTCAGTCTCTCTTGATCCAATACTGAAGCTATGCTTCTCTAATGATCTTCCGCCATGTCATTGCCACAATATCACCATTCACTTTTAAGTGTTAAAATCAATTGAATGAAAAAAATCTATAAATGTCTAAGGATAAAAAGAAAAACTTTCAAAAAAATTTTTTTTTTTAAATGTCAAAGAAAATCAAAATTAAGGTCAAATAAATCATATTAAAAAAAGGCAAGTGATGAAAGTCTAGAAATGACGAACAATAAATCCCAAAAATATTTAAAAAAATTAAGGTTAAATAAATCATTTTTAAAAAAGGCAAAAAGGAGGGCATGTCGTCACGGGGTATGGAAACTGTCGGCCCGTGAAGACCGACAATTATTTAACTCAAGTGGGGGCACTTTTGAATCGGACTGTATTATTACATACTTGTTTGACGCATTTAAGCTTTAATCAAGAAGATTACATCGATTAAACCTGTTCGATGCCAACGGGCCACCCTCATGACATCGGACCTCCCGGAAGCGCGTGTTTTAAAACTTGTATATATAGTGCAAAACTCTCAAATATTCCACAAGGTTGTTATAAGGCGTTGGATTGTAGTGACATCTGTGATCTATTTACTTGAAGTTATTGTGTTTCTCTTATAAAATAATTCATAACATTTTCGCTAGATGAGATATAAAACTTGTAATAAAATATTTTTTTTTTATACTTTGATATAATTATATTGTTACAATAGGTATTTTAAATTAGCCTATACCCGCTAGACATTATGGTTTACTTTTTATAAATTTTATTTTTGGCAGTTTCAATTTTATTCTTTGATTAAATAAAATAATTTAGAATAATGTTAAGTAATAATTGTTGAGAGATCGGTATCAACCAAGAATTCAATAAATACCTTCATGTACCAAAATGTTCCTTTTTTTAGAAAATCGCATGAGATTTTTATATGTACGAGGCGTATCCAGAAAGTAAGTGTACTGATGCTCTCACGACCGGATGGATTTTATTTTCGACATGTTGGCTACACTTCCGTGTATCCTGACCCTTCCCCTCCGCAACGAGACTGGTTCGAGGTCAGTATGTTGAGAAGTGTCGACGCGACAACACGTTTAGTGAAAAATGTCAATCCAATCTCCCGCCAAGTGCGAAATACGCGGCGTCATCCGTTATCTCGTTTGGAAGGGAAAACCTCCGGTTGAGGTTTATAATGAGGGGAAAACTGCATATGGTGATAAAGCTATGAATCGTACGAGTGTGTACAAGTGGTGTCGCGAGTTTAAAAACGGTCACGTCACACCTCTTCACCCTCCGCCAAAAAGTTCAAAACCACAATTTCAACCAAGAAAATCATGGCATCCATGTTTTGGGACTGTCAAGGCATAATTTTAATTGAATATATGCCTCAAGGGGAGACCATCAACTCTGCAAGATACTGTGAGACCCTAAAAAAATTGCGGAGGGCGATTCAGAACAAGAGGAGAGGCATGCTGACAAAGGGAGTCTGCCTGCTGCATGACAATGCCAGACCACACACGGCCAACGCCACGAAGGAACTGCTCGCCTCGTTTAAATGGGATGTCCTGAACCATCCCGCGCATTCCCCTGACCTAGCACCTTCAGATTACTATCTCTTTACCTCCCTGAAGCTGCACATGGGTGGAAAAAGGTTTTCAACCGACGAGGAGGTAAAGGGGGAGGTGGAGAAGTGGACGGAGGGGTTGGCGGGAAACTACTTCGAGGAAGGCATCAGTACACTTACTTTCTGGATATGCCTCGTATTTAACATCTTTAAATGGAAAATCATTTCAGAACTAAAAATTTATAAATATTGAGAATTTAAAAAGAGGTAAAAAACAGTAGAATGAACAGAACAAAAGATAACTGAAACTGAAACTTCTCTGGCATAGTAAATGAACGACAGTTTCACTTTGATAGCAAAATATTAAAATGATATACTCGTATAATCTATGAAAGGTTCGTAATTTTTCAAATCACAAAAGTCTCTTTTTTTCGATTATATTCACAAAAATACATTCATTGGATAAGAATTCTTAAATAATTAATAGTTTAAATATTATAGAAGTCATCCAAAGGTCTAGGCGCATCTTCGATGATCTGAGACATATTCCTAAACTACGAGAAAAAGGTAACATTGACCATTCCTACGTTTTTAAGTTCAGTTTTACGAAAATACGTAAGGTGAAGACTGTCAGTCTTTGCGCGTGTTGTAAAAAGGAGTAATTAATTTTATTACAAACAAATGAAAAATTTAAGTAGGTATACTCAAAAACTAAATGCTCTTGTCATTTACATAAATACTGCCACATACGCTACACACTACAATATTATACCAAATATTCACAGGGTTAGCTACTTACTTCTCTTATAATGCATTTTATTTCAATTTTCGACATAAAAACCTCATTAAACGCAATAATACCGTCCCAACACATCATCTGACAGTTGAGGGTCAAAACTATAAAATCTCTCGCGATGAAGTTTAGATCAATGACGGAAGTTTTATATGATCCGAAAATGTCAGTAAAGTTAAAAGGAAAAGTATACCAAACGATTGTCAGACCCGCACTCCTCTATAGCTCCGAATGCTGGACGATGTATAACTCTTACTCTAGGCAACTAGAAACTGCTGAAATGCTCATACTAAGATGGTCAGCTGGTGTGTCCCTAAGAGACAAAATAAAAAGCTCACGCATTCGTGGAAGCCTAGGTGTTACAGACATCAACAGTAAGATGGAGGAGAGGCGATTGAGATGGTATGGGCACGTTGGGCGCAGAGCACCCGATCACATTGTGAACCAGGCAATCTCCATGGATCTTCCTCGAATAACAACCAGAGGAAGACCAAAGAATTCATGGGTGATGCAAAAAGATAACCTGATGCAGAGGCACGGCCTGGGGGACGTAGTCCGGGACAGAAGAGCATACAACCTGAGGACGAGGAGAGCTGACAACAACAGTCTTCGCAGACAATGAGTTGGGATGGAGCCAGGGAGAAGAAGATGTATATTAGAACATGAATAAAAATACATTATTCCAGTTTTTCTATGGAGTTTTTAGAGTGCGTGCCTCATATTATATACTACATAACGTTAAAAAAAATGCGAAATCAGTTATTAAAATCAGAACTGTTTAAATTATTAATGACAATAATTTGGTAACAGGATGACATTTGTTTTTATATTTTACGTTTTTTTAAATTTCAGACGAACTTCAAAGCGTTTTAAATAATCTGAGTAATTATTATTATAAATAATTACCATAAAAATAATGAAAATCAGAAACAAAATACATATGTCAAAATTTTAAAAATTGTATATTTTAAACAAATTCCAATTTGACAGCTGTCAATTCTTGATTATTTATAGTATTTTTTATGAGGTTTGTACTACGACTGATGTAAAAGATGTAAAAACGGTTAGAATTGTTTATAATATAAAAAAAAAAAAAAAATGCGTATATAAAGTCAGAAACAACCTAAAATTGTTTGCTGACTGCGAGCCCAGTTGAAGGTACCAGGTTACATGAACGAGTTCCACAGATACAGTGTAATCTCATAAAAAGTTCTTTATTCTATCAAGTTCGTTCATAACACTTCCAGGAGACTGCTTTTGAAGCTGAAAAAACAGTGTCTAGTGGGTATTGGCCAATTTGAAATACCTATTGTAAAAATACAAGAATACCAATTAGATTTTACATAACACTTCATTTTATATAACAAAAAAAATCAAAGCTTTTACTCAAATCTGAATAACAGCTCTCATCTAGTGATAATTTTAAGAACTATTTTATAATACAAACAATAGTTTTAAGTAAATGACCACAGATATCACTACAATTCAACTTATTCGTATCTCGGAACAAATTTCGGAAACCGTAAAACGTTGGTCACCTTCCAGAAGATCACGAATGGCGCTAGCCCTTACCACTCCCAAAGCCAATATAGTGGCTTTGGCGAGCGGTAACTTTGAAGCTTTATTTTTAATATTTTGAAGATGTTATTTTAAAATAGTGCACTTAAAGGATTATATATGCTATATAATGTATTAATAGGCCAATTGTAGTCGAGTGTTAGCTTCTATGTTGTTTTTAATATTTGCATTCTTAACTTGCGCATTATTCATTTTATTTGGACAGTCTGTATCGGTACATTGTGCCATACTAAGCTATTTGGACAGTCTGTATCAGTACATTGTGCCATACTGAGCTATTTCCAGTGTGGTGACCATCATTTCACAAAGTGAACGAAAACACCAAAACAAATTTAAAAAAAATACTTTTTTAAGCACCATGGATCAATTTAATCAGAGTGCAAAGTGTTAATGTTCCGTTCGGTAATACTCGTCCGTGGGCGACGATCATGGTTCTCATTTTCAACCCCTTCACGTCCTTTCAGGAACTCCTTATGCCAGGCAAACACACGGGGCTTTGACAGTGTTTGATTCCAAAACTGTGCTGTCAGTCTCCACAGAATTTCGGCTGGTTTTACGTCCTCACAAGCGAGAAATTTGATCATTATCTGCCAAGGCCGGTAGACCGACCTCCTAGTTAAAACTACCTTGGAGAACCTTCAGTAGGAATATTGCAAACAAACGGGACATACTTGTATAAACTTAATGCTTTTAGTATCGAGTGACAGTTAAAACTACCTTGGAGAACCTTCAGTAGGAATATTGCAAACAAACGGGACATACTCGTATAAACTTAATGCTTTTAGTATCGAGTGACAGTTAAAATTACCTTGGAGAACCTTCAGTAGGAATATTGCAAACAAACGGGACATATAAACTTAATGCTTTTAGTATTGAGTGACAGTTAAAACTACTGTGGAGAACCTTCAGTAGGAATATTGTAAACAAACGGGACATACTCGTATAAACTTAATGCTTTTAGTATCGAGTGACAGTTAAAACTACCTTGGAGAACCTTCAGTAGGAATATTGTAAACAAACGGGACATACTCGTATAAACTTAATGCTTTTAGTATCGAGTGACAGTTAAAACTACCTTGGAGAACCTTCAGTAGGAATATTGCAAACAAACGGGACATACTCGTATAAACTTAATGCTTTTAGTATCGAATGACAGTTATAACTACCTTGGAGAACCTTCAGTAGGAATATTGCAAACAAACGGGACATACTCGTATAAACTTAATGCTTTTAGTATCGAGTGACAGTTAAAACTACTTTGGAGAACCTTCAGTAGGAATATTGCATATAAACGGGACATACTCGTATAGACTTAATGCTTTTAGTATCGAGTGACAGTTATAACTACATTGGAGAACCTTCAGTAGGAATATTGCAATAGTATGTATTGTAGTTTGTAATTAATGCTGATTAAAACCTAGGTCACAGAGGTTGTCATTTCAGGAAAGTTTGTCATGATGGTGTCCAGCCTCCGATAGGACACAGCACCTTGAGAATAATAAAAGAGGTAAGAAAAAAAAACAGATATTATATTTTTTCGAGGGCAAATATATTTTTATAATATATTTAGATTTACAAGTGTTTCACATAATATATAATAAATGTAATAATAAGGATAATATAATTACAAAACATCATCCCTTTATCGTTGTTACGTGACATAAGACAAATTTAAAAATTAATTGTTAAAAAAACATTTAAACAAAGAAAAAGACCAATACCTATACATTTTTATGTTCAACGACAACGAATCTCGGGACGAAGATAAATTGGCATACGTTATAACAAAAAAAACATTACATTTTTTTGTTAGATAAACTAAGTATATAAATTGTTTTTATTTAATGTATCGGCCGAAACATTCAACAAATATTTCTTAATACATTTACGATACAAATATTTACAAATATTTTTTACACTACACAAAACTTTCTTTGCAAATGAGGAATTCCTAATAAAATAATTAATTAACAGTCAGTGAAGAGAGACTAGTTTAGGGAAGGATTTATAAGGGATTGGAATTCGTTAACTTTTAAATAAATAAATAAATAAATACAGGTTTATTGATAGCAACATAGTATGTACATAATACATTTAGATATATTTCAAGAACACATTAAAAAGAAAATACATTAAAAAAACAGAAGCTATCAAAAGGTCTGGGCTCATCTAATAACATCCCCCCGGCCAAGATACACCCCACCAATATAGGGCGAGCCCAGCCACGGGGACACCAGATGTTTTCCATCCCACACCCTTGAACACGTAGAACAAGAAGATAAGAAAAAACACAGAAAATAAATAGATGACAAAAAAAATACATTCAAGAGAGAAGACATTAAAAGGTCCGGGCTCATCCCACAAACATTCCCCCGGCCGAGATACACCCCACCAATGTAGCGCGAGCCCGACCGCAAGGGCAACGGGGGGCTTCCATCCCACACCCCCGCATATCTAGATTAAAGAATAAATAAAAAAAACAATAACGTATGGCAGTAAACAAAATAAAAAGTAAACCCACATACTCGTATACCACCTCAGGTTAACTGTCAGCAAGAACGAAAAAGAGAAAAGCCTCAAAGAAGTCCAAATTTTATAAAATGACAAATGGGAAATGAAATAGTTGAAACAACATTGAAATAGTTAGGCAGTAATAGATTGAAATATTTAGGCAGTAATACATTGAAATAGCTAGGCAGTAATACATTGAAATAGTTAGGCGGTAATACATTGAAATAGTTAGGCCGTAATACATTGAAATAGCTAGGGAGTAATACATTGAAATAGTTAGGCAGTAATACATTGAAATAGCTAGGGAGTAATACATTGAAATAGTTAGGCAGTAATACATTGAAATAGTTAGGCAGTAATACATTGAAATAGTTAGGCAGTAATACATTGAAATAGTTAGGCAGTAATACATTGAAATAGTTAAGCAGAGTATCACTTTCGAGTGGTCTTTTTCGAGTTAAAATATATACTGAACCAATTACGAAATTCCGTAACTACATTGCTTCTCGAATCTTTCATGATAATCTTGCACAAGAAGATCTCTCGGGCGAGATTAATGATGATGTAACAAACATTTTAGCAACAAAAAGCAAATTGCTACATATCGTATTTTACGGACTATAAGACGCTACGGACTATAAGACGCTACGGACTATAAGACGCTACAAACCAAAAGACGCTACGGACTATAAGACGCTACAATCCAAAAGACGCTACGGACTATAAGACGCTACGGACTATAAGACGCTACAAACCAAAAGACGCTACGGACTATAAGACGCTACGGACTATAAGACGCTACAAACCAAAAGACGCTACGGACTATAAGACGCTACAAACCAAAAGACGCTACGGACTATAAGACGCTACGGACTATAAGACGCTACGGACTATAAGACACTACGGACTATAAGACGCTACGGACTATAAGACGCTACAAACCAAAATACGCTACGGACTATAAGACGCTACGGACTATAAGATGCTACGGACTATAAGACGCTACGGACTATAAGACGCACCTTAATTTTTAGGCAATCTTTAAAAAAAAAAAAATTTTTACCATTTTTATTATTAGATTGCAAAGCCAGACTAAAAAAATTCTTAGTTTATAAAACCGAACTGACCTTTAAAATCCCTGAAAATCGTCATCTGAACTTTCTTCTTCTTCTTCTTCCTCTTCATCGTCATCGTTGTCCTCTTCATATATAAGATGGTATTCACTGCCATCGAGAGCGTTACTTATGCCGCACTTCTTGAAAGATTTAACAATAATATCTTCTCTCACTCTACACCACGACTGTTTTATCCACTGACCCACTTGTTTGATTATTGAATCCAATGTTGCCAGATAGAGATAGGTTTCCCGCGGCATCGAATATATGGACTGGCGGGAATTTTAAATCAAACACTGGACAATTTTAAATTAATTTCGAGTATAAGACGCACCTGAATTTTGGAGGCAATTTTTCGAAGAAAATAGTCCGTCTTATAGTCCGTAAAATACGGTAATAATATATAAAAATAACTTTTCCAGAGGTATATGACCCCGTACACCATTTATCTGTTTTCCGGAGGTATATGACCCCGTACACAATTTATCTGTTTTCCGGAGGTATTCTAATCTTATAAAAGCGATAATAAAAATATTTTTTGGAATGTGCATTTAATATTCTTTTTATTTTATTTATTTATTCAAAAAAGTATACAAACACTATAAATATACAAACACTATAAGTATACAAAGACTATAAGTATACAAACACTATAAGTATACAAAGACTATAAGTATACAAACACTATAAGTATACAAATACTATAAGTATACAAAGACTATAAGTATACAAACACTATAAGTATACAAATACTATAAGTATACAAACACTATAAGTATACAAACACTATAAGTATACAAACACTATAAGTATACAAACACTATAAGTATACAAACACTATAAGTATACAAAGACTATAAGTATACAAACACTATAAGTATACAAACATTATAAGTATACAAACACTATAAGTATAAAAACACTATAAGTATACAAACACTATAAGTATACAAAGACTATAAGTATACAAATACTATAAGTATAAAAACACTAAGTATACAAACACTATTAGTATACAAACACTATAAGTATACAAAGGCTATAAGTATACAAACACTATAAGTATACAAACACTATAAGTATACAAACACTATAAGTATACAAAGACTATAAGTATACAAACACCATAAGTATACAAACATTATAAGTATACAAACACTATAAGTATAAAAACACTATAAGTATACAAACACTATAAGTATACAAAGACTATAAGTATACAAATACTATAAGTATAAAAACACTAAGTATACAAACACTATTAGTATACAAACATTATAAGTATACAAAGGCTATAAGTATACAAACACTATAAGTATACAAACACTATAAGTATACAAAGACTATAAGTATACAAAGACTATAAGTATAAAAACACTATAAGTATACAAACACTATTAGTATACAAACACTATAAGTATACAAACACTATAAGTATACATAGACTGTAAGTATAAAAACACTTTAAGTATACAAACACTATAAGTATATAAACACTATAAGTATACAAAGACTATAAGTATACAAACACTATAAGTATACAAACACTATAAGTATAAAAACACTATAAGTATACAAACACTATAAGTATACAAAGACTATAAGTATACAAAAACTATAAGTATACAAACACTATAAGTATACAAAGACTATAAGTATACCAACACTATATGTAAGTATACAAACACTATAAGTATACAGACACTATAAGTATACAAACACTATAAGTATACAAAGACTATAAGTATACAAATACTATAAGTATAAAAACACTTAGTATACAAACACTATTAGTATACAAACACTATAAGTATACAAAGGCTATAAGTATACAAACACTATAAGTATACAAACACTATAAGTATACAAAGACTATAAGTATACAAAGACTATAAGTATAAAAACACTATAAGTATACAAACACTATTAGTATACAAACACTATAAGTATACAAACACTATAAGTATACAAACACTATAAGTATTAAAACACTATAAGTATACAAACACTATAAGTATACAAACACTATTAGTATACAAACACTATAAGTATACAAACACTATAAGTATACATAGACTATAAGTATTAAAACACTATAAGTATACAAACACTATAAGTATATAAACACTATAAGTATACAAACACTATAAGTATACAAAGACTATAAGTATACAAACACTATAAGTATAAAAACACTATAAGTATACAAAGACTATAAGTATACAAAAACTATAAGTATACAAACACTATAAGTATACAAAGACTATAAGTATACCAACACTATAAGTATACAAACACTATAAGTATACAGACACTATAAGTATACAAAGACTATAAGTATACAAAGGCTATAAGTATACAAACACTATAAGTATACAAACACTATAAGTATACAAAGGCTATAAGTATACAAACACTATAAGACTATTAAAAATTTTTAAAATATATCTATAATGCTTATAAAAAAGTAATTAAAAGGGACATGGGGTCTTATAGCGCTGGGTTACAGATTCTATATATTCAATGTTTTGTCATTTTGGAATGTTTTGTAAAAATTGTATTTCAACTTGTTTTAAAAAAATATATATACACTTATAATACTAAACTATATATAAATAGCAATAACTTGTATAGTACAGTTTTGCTTTTTGCTAAACGAAAAATACCGTAAAACATGATCTCCTATACTTGAGAAAATGTAGGATGCTTCCTGTGATATTTGAAATGTCGTGTCTTAAAGGGATGAGGTAAAATGTTTTTTTTTACAAATCAAATTGTTTTTTTATAAATCGAAAAATTGTTTTTCTCTAAACTGACGTTTTAATTCCTAATTTTCATTATACTGACTTTCTAATGTATTGTTTGATTTATATCTATCTTTAAATAGGCCAAGATCCACTATGAATTAATATTAATTACGAACATTTAATTTTATGTATGAAAAAAATAAAAAATCCAATTATCCTATACCCCATCCCTAGCCAATGCAGACTAACGTAGTGACTTTTGACGAACGTCACCAAATATTATTTGTTTTTAGCTATAACTGATATATTTTTGCTAATTTGTAACAAGATGTATTAATTTGTCATTATTGTTAGTTTTATGTAATTTATTTACCTAAATAACTTGTCATTTATTAGAATCGAGGCTTATATTAAAGTTGATAAAATAATTAAAATTACTGAACGTCGTTACAACATTGTATTGGAGCAAATTTGTGAACTGTCATAGGACCCGTGCTACAATTTCTGAAGTATAGTCTTTCTTCCGATTCCTGATTTATAGCATGGACAATTCATGGTATGTATTTGTGTATGCTTTATACATTTGAATTATTAAAAGTTTCACGTGTTTCATGCAACTAACGTAAACTTTTGATAAACGTCACATTTGATTTTAACGAACTGCCACATTTTTGCTAATTTGTAACAAGATGTATTAATTTGTCATTATTGTCAGTTTTATGTAATGTATGTTATTTACCTAAATAACTTGCTATTTATTAGAATCGAGGCTTATATTAAAATTGATAAAATAATTAAAATTACTGAACGTCGTTATAACGTTGTATTGGGGCAAATTTGTGAACTGTCACAGGGACCATGCTACATTTTCTCAAGCATAATAGCAAAAATTTTGTTTCATACGTGATTCTCTAATTATACTGCGGAAAGGAAAGACCTGTAACATTTTGCTACAAAATATGTTTTGTTTTAAATGATCGATCAAGTAAAAATGGTACAAAAAGCTGCGATATTTTAAAAAAATACTGTGGTAAAACAATGCATCGAAGAACAATCTATTATATGGAATTAATTCGGGACCGAAGTAAATAAATTATAGAAAACCCTTCTCTTCTATTCGTGAAGTCTTGTTTTGTTAAATGATTGTCTAGAACTATACAACTGAACCAAGGGCTTTAGTAAATGCACGAAGACAACCCTTTTTAGGAAGTCTTGTCAAAATTTATGAGTTTATATAAACCCTTCACACATACACTACACTACACCTAAAGCTGAATGTGTTACTATCACATATCGGAAGATCTACAAAGGTTTCTTTTTAGTTAATCTTCCTTTACTAAGTTTTCTGCGGTTTTCTTACCAAATATGTTTTACTGAATATATACAGATGTATGGGGAAGTACCTAATCTAATGAATGCAGTTACTACCTTTGTATCCTTACCAGGGCTGTGGAGTCGGAGTCGTGGAGTCGGAACATTTTAGGTGGAGTCGGAGTCGGAAAAAATCGACCGACTCCGTTTAATTATTTTAACATTTTCTTTAACTCATCCAATGCTGAGAACACGCCTGGCGTGTCCATGTGAACATCTGCTTCATGCTCAAAACACGCGCGGCGTGTCCATGCCTAAATATTGTTAGTGTATTATATCAGCATACGATATTCGTTCATTACTTCGGAAGATGCCGCCGCATTCGGGCGTTCTCAAAAATCTTGTGTTCTATTCAATATTGAATAAAAATAATAATAAACAATATAAATAAGATTTAGTTGACGTATGAAAACAAATGAAGCAACCTTTTAATTTTAAAGTGTTTTCTTATTTTTTTTAATACATACCTGTGTTGTTTTTCTAATTTTTTAAAAGTTTTATGTAATTCTTTTTTTAAATATTAATATATATTTTTAATATTATTTTAGTGTTAAGATATTGCTTAATGCGTATTGTTTATATATATTTTTTATTAAATTGTTTCATTTGTGTACGAATATAATTAATTTTTAATTTATACCTGTATCCATTATTAATAAGTCAATATAAATACATTAGGTAGACGCAGTAAATTATAAACTAAAATAAAAATTGAAGTCAGAGTCAAGAGTTGGAGTCGGTGTCGGAGTATAAAATAAAGCCGGAGTCGGTAAATTTTCATCCGACTCCACAGCCCTGATCCTTACACTCAACTTATATAAATATTTATAATGTAATATTTTCAATCTGTCAAATATAGCGGGTTCGAATCCCGAGTTAGAGCGCCCTTGAGGAGAGTTTGCTATTTTAATGGCACTATATAAATCGTCCTTTTATTATTATTATTATCTGATCTTGGTGCTTTTATTTCACTGTGTGTATCTGAACTAAATATTACTTCCCTAGGCCCTGCAATGGCAACTGTATTAATTAATATTTAATTGTACAATAATTCAAAGTCATTTTATAACAAACTGTAATAAATAAAATAATTCAAAGTCATTTTATAACAAACTGTAATAAATAAAATAATAAGATATTGTCTTCTTTATTGATCCACTTTTTCTCTAACTTTCTGCAAAATGGCGTTGAGTTCCTTTGAAGTCGTAGTTTTGTACTGAAAAAAAAAACACAAAAATGTAATGTATTAGGTGTTAACATAAGTTGTGTCCGTTTTTTTCCAAATTAAAAATGAGCACCAAAAGTAAAACAAAATGGTAACGGTTATACGTCATTTGAAACAAAAAAAGAGGCCTTTTATAAGCTAAGAAACTATCTCTATAAAACATATATTTCCCTTTCATAACTTACATGACAGTTTTCTATTTGTTGTATTTGGTGTTAACATAAGTTGTGTCCGTTTTTTTCCAAATTAAAAATGAGCATCAAAAGTAAAACAAAATGGTAAAGGTTATACGTCATTCGAAACAAAAAAAGAGGCCTTTTATAAGCTAAGAAACTATCTCTATAAAACATATATTTCCCTTTCATAACTTACATGACAGTTTTCTATTTGTTGTATTTGGTGTTAACATAAGTTGTGTCCGTTTTTTTCCAAATTAAAAATGAGCATCAAAAGTAAAACAAAATGGTAAAGGTTATAGGTCATTCGAAAGAAAAAAAAGAGGCCTTTTATAAGCTAAGAAACTATCTCTATAAAACATATATTTCCCTTTCATAACTTACATGACAGTTTTCTATTTGTTGTATTTGGTGTTAACATAAGTTGTGTCCGCTTTTTTCAAATTTAAAAATGAGCACCAAAAGTAAAACAAAATGGTAAAGGTTATAGGTCATTCGAAAGAAAAAAAGAGGCCTTTTATAAGCTAAGAAACTATCTCTATAAAACATATATTTCCCTTTCATAACTTACATGACAGTTTTCTATTTGTTGTATTTGGTGTTAACATAAGTTGTGTCCGCTTTTTTCAAATTTAAAAATGAGCACCAAAAGTAAAACAAAATGGTAAATGTTAAACGTCATTCGAAAGAAAATTTTCTGCTCTACAAGATATTGTGTTTGCTTTTACGTTACATATATTATCTTATTTGATTACAAGCCTTCAAAATGGAATGTCAAGTAGACGAAAGGGAGCATTTTCGACACCTCCTTCTGTTTGCGTTCAATCGAAGGAATAAAGCTGCCAAAGCTGCTCGCGATATTTGCGAAGTATACGGTGAAGATGCTATGAGACAGCAGACTTAAGGTCAGTTTGACATCTTACTGGTTGGTTGGAAGAGATTGCCACATGGCAATAACCCTATCAGGTTGTACTATATACAACGTACAAGTATAATACAATACAATACCCTTCAACACATCCAAATTGTTGATTCGGATGTGTCAAAGAGTGTGGCATAAATAAATATTATTTTTAACTCCAGTAATCGAGTATTTAGGTTTAGAACCACTGGAGTCAGCACGAAACTCTAGATTCGTAATTTCAAATATTGGTAACACTAATAACGACGACCTTCGTGGCCTGGTGGTAAGATGCTTGTCTACCGATCTGGAAGTTGCGGGTTCGATCCCCGTTGGAATCCAGATTTTTTTAAATGTTTGTTTTTAATCCAGTCTTTTTTTCACTTAGGGCCCATTAAAACAACTTTCTGGTTGGTTGGAAGAGATTGCCACATAGCAACAAACTCGCCAGGTGAAAAAAAAAAAAACACTACCGCACATGAAGAGGTAACAGCACTCTCACACATACTTGGCGCATTCGAGTATTGCTACCCGATGACTTTTTTACCACAATGTGACTCTTATTTTTCTTGGTACCGAACCAAACCTGAAGCCTCCAGATGGAAGTTAACCAACAACTCGTATTTTGTCATTCAGTTTTCAAACATTTATATGCATACTTTTTCAAACTGACTTTGAAAGTTAGATTAACATCGTCAGACATTAAGTATCCTAGTCTAATTTTCATTTAACAATTCTTTGATATATTTCTGGTTAAATGACAGAGATTACCATATGACAATAATAAGCTTGCCAGATTGTAATGTATACTACAAAAGTGTAATAAAATATACTACAATATAATACAAAAAGTATTCCAACTTTCTTTTCTTAACGGTGGATAATAATTATATATTGAAGAAGAGCACTCTTGAGATGGTTTATCAAAATGTGTTAAGTCCATAACAGTATTTTGGGTGCCAATTTTGATGTGTGGAAGTGAAACATGGACGTGGAAAATGACTAATAAGAGCCAAACAAATGCTGTAGAAAAGCGTGCATTAAGAAGAATACATGGAGTGACAATATATGACAGAATACATAATGAAGTGATAAGGAATTAATGTGAACTTAAGACTGATGTGTTGAGTAAGATGCAGAAGAGCACGCTGAGATGGTTTATCAAAATCTGTTAAGTCCATAATAGTATTTTTTGGGTGCCAATTTTGATGTATGGAAGTGAAACATGGACGTGGAAAATGACTAATAAGAGCCAAACAAATGCTGTAGAAAAATGTGCATTAAGAAGAATACATGGAGTGACAATGTATGACAGAATACATAATGAAGTGATAAGGAATTAATGTGAACTTAAAACTGATGTGTTGAGTAAGATGCAGAAGAGCACGCTGAGATGGTTTGGGCATGTAGAATGAATGAATGAAGAAAGGCGAACAAATAAAATATATAGTATAAATGTGACGGAAAGGTGTGGTAGAGAAAGTCCATGGAAAGTATAGTTGAGTCAAGTGAATGATATTTTGAAAGTTGGAGAAATCATACAAGTTCTAAGAGAAGATGTATGGATGTGGAAGAGGTGAAATATATATGATGAGATAGGAAAGTAGTGTAGTTCGATAAAATCGTAAAAATATTGTTAATAATAAAACACACATAAACAAGTATTTGCATTAGGTTGACTTTTGCCAATTTCCAGTTTGAGAACATTGCTTGAACATATAAACACAGATGGCGAGTTGCGAAAGGAAACAGTGTCAATGTGTAACACTAAAACAAACACAGGTATCCCTCGCTTTACGCAATTAAATGACACTAAAAAAAAAAATCGCTGAACTAGATAAACGCGTAAAGTGAATTGATTTATTATGTGTAAAATTGGTCTCGAACAAAAAATAACCTAATTCATTTGTGAGGTGCATGGCCGAGTGGTAACGCACTGGACTTCCATGCGGAAGGTCGTCGGTTCGAACCCCGCTCTGTGATACTCCCCTCGAACGACACAGGCACTTTTTTCGCCTAGTGTTCGAGGCTATAATGATACCTATGATTTTTTAATGTTTTAATAAATACTGAATTTATAATCATTTAAATTATAGTGAAATAAAGTGATACACTGTAATAAAAGTTATGTAAATATAGTCTCTCTATTGTATAGATCTTTCAGCCAGAAGAGTCATTTTGCAATAGTGTGAGTAATACTCTCTGTATTACACAACTTATGTAGTGGTATTGGTTTTAGAATGCCACACAATTGGTTTGCGCAGAGCGCACGTTTGTATTGTTGTTAAAATACTCGGTGATTAGAAAAACACTACCATGTCGAAATTAGGAAAGGGAAAACCGCTTTTGGGCCAAGCAAAGGAGATTGTATAAAATTTTGGTAATGATTGATAATAATTAGGGATCGGTCAAAAAGGTGCTGCGATCTATTAGTGCCATTTTTGTAATGGCACGTATAATTAAAAATATTTCGAAAGATTAGAATGTACTTTGTTATAACTTAAAGTTTCCTAGAATTTAATATCACTCCATCCACTATTATTTTAAAACTGTATTATTTGGCATTGTAATTATGTTATTATGATACATTAATATGTCAAATAATCTTACATACAATAATAATTGTATTTTTATGTACTATAATCTAATTAAAGCTGACATGTTCAACGCTATGAAAACATATGTAGTTGTATTAAACTTGCTTTGTTGTGAGTTAAAAATCTTTGACAAATGTAAACACAAAAAAAGGTTCCAATGACGCGGTTTGACAGTCACTACATTGACAACAAGAGCCATTTATGAACAAATTCCGGTTTCATAGGTACACACCTGGTAACTTAAAGTTTCCTAGAATTTAGTATCACTCCATCCACTATTATTTTAAAACTTTATTATTTGGCATTGTAATTATGTAATTATGATACATTAATATGTTAAATAATCTTACGTTCATTTTATTTTTATGTGCTATAATCTAATTAAAGCTGACGAACATTTTTACTTTATAATACTTGTACTTTTAATATTGAAAAATTCCATTATTGTTATTTAATGTTTCCTAGAATCTGCCATGCCTAAACAATATGTTAAATAAACTTACTTTCATTTTATTTTTATGTGCATTACAATTTAAGCTGACAGCATTTTTAATTTAAAAAACGTGTACAGTACCCGACGGCAAGTAATATATATCGGGCTTAAGAAAGAGACCGTCGGTCATAATCCGCTAACTTCCGCTTTGTAGGGCGTCGTCTCTGTCGTACAATGTGCTAACAGTCGACGACAGAGACGACGCTCTCCAAAGCCGAAGTTAGCCGATTATAGTCGACAGTCTCTTTCTTAAGCCCGATGTGTATTACTTACCGTCGGGTACTGTATGTTCATTTTAATGTTTGAATTTTTTTGCTTTTTCACTTCATTAAAAAAATAAAGTGACAAGTTTTTGTAAAGGCACTGTTACTCACACTATTACAAAATGACTCTTTAGGCTAAACGAACTATACTATACTCACCCTAGGTCTTCTTGTAATAATTATAGTGATTATGTAAAGAAGATGTAACAATTGATATTGGCATTGTGACATAGTGTAAGCTACTAACAACCTTTTGATTATACATTGTAATTATGTATTTAATATTTTCGATCCACAGTTGACCGACACGTAACTGAACCTGCGAAAAGCAAAACCGCGGATAAAGGCGACTGCTGCACGCTTCATAAAATTGACGACCAAAATGAACACCTGTATTTGTTGAGAATCAAGAAAGATTTTAACAAATTAAGTCCAATTAAACAAAAGTAAAAAAAATATATTTCGACAAATATTTGCATATAGCAAATTAATTTGAATTTCGGTCTCTTTTTTCACTTGCAAATCAATAAAGGTTTGATTTAATTTTTTTTTTTAAAACCACCTGTATACTAGTTTTGAACAAATTAAGTTAATTTGTTCGCATAATTGTATCATACAATAAACTACTTACAGTAGAGCAGGGGTCTCCAAACTACGCCCCGCGGGCCAACACCGGCCCGCGAGCACCACCAATTCGGCCTGTCATAGTTTATTTTGATTACATTGTAAAATTTACAATGTAATTAAATCATACAAAATAATAATCAGATGTTTTTATTTAACGACTATAACACATCGATCAATAAGTACCGGGACTAACTACTAAAACAACATTTGTTTTCCAAAATTCTTCTTTATTCATCAACATAGTCTCCTTCAAGAGTGATACATTCATTCCAACGCTTTCCTAACTTTTCTATGCCAGCCGTGTACAACGATTTATCTTTAGTTTCAAAATAGGCGTTAGTTTCGGCAATCACTTCTTCATTGGAGCCAAATCTCTATCCCTGGAGCATCTTTATGAGGTCTGCGAACAGCCAATAGTTGATGGGGGCCAAATCTGGAGAATATGGTGGATGCGGAAGCAATTCGAAGTTCAACTTATGCAATTTGACAGTGCCAAACAGCGCTCTGAATCATCGATGCGTTGTTGTTTCTGTTCCATTGTGAGCAAACGCAGCACCCATTTCGAAAAAAGGTTTTTCATGACCAAATGTTCATGAAAAAACTTTTTTCGAAATGGGTGCCGCGCTACCAAATGATATCTTCAGGATGTCAGCTATCTCACGCAACTTTACTTTGCAATTTTCTGGTGTAGCAGCCTCATTTGGACGACCAGAGTGTTCAGCATCATTTATGTCTGTATGACCGCGTTTGAAATCAGCATACCACCGACAAATGGTTGTTTTCGACGGAGCAGAGCCCGGATAACACTTTTCAAGCCATCGCTGAGTTTGAACGGTATTTTTTCCCATTAAAAAGCAATGTTTTATCAACACACGAAATTCGGTTTTTTCCATTGTTTTGAAAATAGCAAAAGTAGCGTCACTAAAACCACTGTAGCTCAATGACACAATGTTGGAATGTCATGAAAGTTTGACACGTAACTTCTTAAGGTTGGTACTAACTGAGAATGGTATGGATTTGTTATTAGAGACGCCATCTGTTTGTTAGTCCCGGAACATATTGATCGATGTGTTAGTCACAAAACACAATAGTCTCACTATATTTCGCTTTTCGCGCATCGGCTATCTGTGCTGCAATGAAATGTCCTTGACACTTGCCCATAAGTATCAACCGAAATTACAAACAGAGCGGAGTCCACCCCCGCACCCTGCGCCATAGATATCTCACTCGCCGGCTAGTCCCAATATGAAAATTTGCGCGTAATTCAAAACTACAGTATGTTGGTATGATGAGCTAGCTAGGTCTTGGCCCTTGGGACTTAGTGGAGGATTCAGTGTGGCCCTTAGGCTAAATAGTTTTGAGACCACTGCAGTAGAGCATCGATTATCCAAAATAATTCGGGACTGGGGGTGTTCAAATAACTGATTTTTCGGATAACCGATCATCACAAGTGAAGGCTCTTTCACAAGTGAAGACTCACACGCCACTAACGACGCGAGGTTGCTCACGTGGGCCTAAAGGATCTTTCAAAGATCTACACATAAAGGGTCTTTCAAATTGAGCGTTGTTTTGAATTCTTGGATAAAACACAGACGGCATCGCGAACTTGTCTGGGGATAAGGATGTACTGTACTATACTCAAGAAAATGTAGGATGGTCCCTGTGACATTTGAAATGTCATGTCTCAAAGGGATGGGATAAAATCGTTTTTTTTTTACAAATCGAATAGTTTTTTTATAAATCCCAAAATTGTTTCTCTCTAAACTGACGTTTTAATTCCTAATTTTCATTATACTGACTTTCTAATGTATTGTATGATTTGTATCTATCTTTAAATAGGCCAAAATACACAATGAATTAATACTAATTACGAACATTTAATTTTATGTATAAAATAAATCGAAAATCCAATTATCGTATACCCCATCCCTAGCCAATGCAGACTAACGTAGTGACTTTTGACAAACGTCACCAAATATTATTTGATCTTAACAAACTGCCACAATTTTGGTAATTTGTAACAAGATATATTAATTTGTCATTATTGTTATTTTTATGTAATGTATGTTATTTACCTAAATAACTTGCTATTTATTAGAATCGGGGCTTATATTAAAGTTGATAAAATAATTAAATTTACTGAACATCGTTACAAGGTTGTATTGGGGCAAATTTGTGAACTGTCATAGGACCCGTGCTACAATTTCTGAAGTATAGTAGTCTTTCTTCCGATTCCTGATTTCTAGCATAGACAATGAGAGCCTAGATAAGATATAATGAAAATATCTATGAATTGATTTACGATACAGATTGGGGTTCCAATGGATAGTAGGGTATAAGTAGCGTCGAGGATCTTTTTCGGGCTGCCGGGGACAAAGATGTCTACTCTCAGGTGATATTCAACGTTGGGGGGGACCTGACATGACACTGGGAAGAAGAAGAAATATTCTGAAATCACTGTGCAATGAAGTGTCAGATCTTGAAGATTTTGACAAATGATTCTGCAGATCAACTACAGTCTTCGGGTCCAAATAGATTAAGAAATTTCAGGATCCTCCAAATAGGTTGTTAAAGAGCGTGTCTTAACATTTAATGACATATATTCTATTAACTGAAAAAAAAAGATACACCCTGCAGAACTTGCAAGGTGTGTGCTGCACACAAGAAGAGAAGGGAGACCCGGTACATGTGTAAGGAGTGTGATGTAGCTCTCCACAAAGGAGAATGTTGACAGAATTACCAAACTAAACTAAATTATTAAAGTATTTTAAATAAATATATAAATTTTCACTATAATATTCCTAATATTTACTTATTGGGTGTACAAATAAGTCACCGCCGTTTGACAAAAGTTGGCGCCACCAGTAAGTTATGGTTAAAATTGTCAGATGTAAAATGTCATTATCGTAAGGTTGGACATCTGTCAACAACATGACCTTGAAATATTAGTGAATTTTTATCAGTATAACATATTTTTTTGTGTTCGAAAATGTCAAGTTTTGAGCCGAATAAGCGTCATTTGCGGGAACTTTTGATTTACTTCTTCAATTTGAAGAAATATGCAGCTGAGGCGCATCGATTGCTTGTAGAAGCATATGGTGAGGCTGCCTTAAGTGAGAGAAGTTGTCGTGAGTGGTTTCAAAAGTTTAAGAACGGTGAATTTGACATCGAAGACAAAGAACGTAGCGGAAGGCCGAAAGTGTACGAAGACGCGGAATTGGAAGTATTATTGGATCAAGATTCGTGCCAAACGCAAGAAGAACTTGCACTTACATTAGGAGTGACTCAACAAGCAATTTCACATGGGTTGAAATCATTGGGAATTATTCAAAAACAAGGAAATTGGGATTCATATGAACTGACACGGAGAAACTTTGAATGCCAATTTTCCACATGTGAAATGCTGCTTGCCAGGCATAAACGAAAGGGTTTTCTGCACCATATAGTCACTGGTGATGAAAAATGCATCCATTATGATAATCCAAAAAGGAAGAAATCATGGGGAACCCCTGGCCATGCTTCAACATCTACAGCTAAGCCAAATATTCATGGAAAAAAACTCTTGTTGTGTATTTGGTGGGATCAGCTTGGTGTCGTGTATTATGAGTTGCTCAAACCGAATGAAACCATTGCTGGGGCTGTCTACCGAACATAATTGATGAGATTGAGTCGAGCACTCGAGGAAAAGCGCGCCCACTACTACGCCAGACACGACAAAATTATTCTCCTGCATGATAATGCTAGTCCACATGTTGCGGCACCGGTCAAAACCTATTTGGAAACACTCAATTGAGAAGTTTTACCCCACCCGCTGTATTCACCAGACATTGCTCCTTCTGATTACCACTTGTTTTGATCGATGACGCATGGCCTGTCTGAGCAGCACTTCACATCATATGAAGATACCAAAAATTGAGTCGATTCGTGGATAGCCTCAAAAGATGATGATGATGACTGACGCGGTATTCGTATGCTGACAGAAAGATGGGGAAAAGTAGTGGCAAGCGATGGGTACTACTTCGAATAAAACATGAGGTTCCGTTCTTTCACAATAAATGCCCATTTTTTTATAAAAAACGGCGGAAACTTATTTGTACACCTAATAGATATAGCAATTTTAGTAAACCATTCACAAAAAATCCAAATTCTTCAAAAACAACCTGGACACTGGGAAAGGTTGTCTTGATTTTGATTGGAAGTGTTAAAAAGCAGTTCAAAAAAGGTGAAGGGTACAATACAAATGAAGAGTTCTCAATAAGTTAACAAACAAAAAAGCCATGGATATAAGAAAAAAGCCATAGATACAAGAAAAAAGTCATGGATAGAAGAAAAAAAGCCATGGAGAGAAGAAAAAAGCCATGGATACAAGAAAAAAGCCATGGAAACAAGAAAAAAGCCATGGAAACAAGAAAAAAGCCATGGATATAAGAAAAAAGTCATGGATATAAGAAAAACAGTGAATATAATAAAACTGATGTGAGACAAGCCATAGCGGACAGACTTGAGCTAAGCTTGCGACTCTGATTGCTCTGTGAAGTGAACTACCCCAGAGACGTTGCGCTGCACTAGAAGTTGACTGTAGAGGCGTTTTCCTTCCAATTCTCCGGCACTCTTCTCCAGTTCCCCTTTTTCCACTTTAAAGAGCTCGTGGCCGTTGATTCCGCGCAGCTTCTTACGGACTTCCTCTTTGAAACCTTTGGCCTCGAGCCATCCTTGGATATCGGAAGCTGATGAAGCCTGGAAAAGATGAAATAAAAAGTTTAAATAAATAAATATCTTTTAATAATAATGAAAATAATTAAAGGAAATTTTACAAATTGTAGAGTGGCAATTAGATTAAAAACTTACGATAATAAAAAAACAACTTATATAGTGCCATTAAGAGATCTAGCTCTCCTCAAGGGCGCTTAACTTGGGATTCGAACCCACTATTATTGATAAATTAAAAATATGACAAACAAACAAAATAAAATGAGTTGAGTGTAAAGATAGAAAGGCAGTGGCTGTGGCCATTAGATTAAGTACTCTCTTGCATCTGCATATGTTTAGAAGAACATATTCATTAAGAAAACCGCAAAAACCGTGCTTACTACAGGAAGACGAACTACAAAGAAACCTTTGTAGTTCTTTCAATATATGATTCGGCTTTAGGTTTAGTGAAGTATTTATATAAGGTCTTTCAAATTGAGCGGTTTTTTTAATTCTTGGATAAAACACAGATGGCGTCGCGAACTTGTCTGGGCTTTGTGACGTATGGCATTTATAAAAATGGAGTTGTACACAATACAACGTGTTCAAATTGTTGAATTGTTTTATGTATTGTAATCTCTGGAAACGGTGATGTTAATTGGCCACCGAGATCATGTGATCTGACACCGTCGGACTATTTTCTCTGGGGTTACGTGAAAAGCCAGGTCTATAAGAATGACCCCCGATTAATTCCTGAGCTCAAGGACGAAATTATTTGCGTTATTGATGAGTTAGAACCGCAATTATGCCAAAATGTCATAGAATTTTTTTACAAAAGAGTGGACATCTGTGGAACTGCAAGAGGTGGACATTTGTTGGATATTGTTTTTTGTGTTTAAATGTCATACATTATACTTCAATGGCCAATAAAAAGTTTTTTGAAATCAAAGCAAATTGTGTGTTTTATTCAAGAATTAAAAAACAATTTAATACAAAAAACCGCTGAATTTGAAAGACCCTATACAACATTATAAATTTTGCCAAGACCTCCCAAAAAGCGTTATAAAACCAATCTGAAAGTGACCTGATCAGGAATTGAACCTGGAGTGAGCTTGCTTATGACAGGGACTTATTGTTTGGAGTTAAGTTTGAAATTAATTCATCAAATAAATATCAAATTTTCGATAGAATTCAAATGATAAGGTATATCATAGATATATAATTGAGTGTTACTGTTTGTCAGGTTGATGAGAATGTGGAAAGAAGTATCAATTTAATTTTAATGCTATATGTCCTCAGTGAGATACAGCCAAAAGCCTAGTTGCCGTGGGGACACGACAAATGAAAGGCAACAAACCCAGATATAGTGACACCCCGTTTTTATGTGCCCGGTATTCCCGTTTTCCCGCTATTTACGTAAAAAATTTACAATCCCGTTTTATTTTAGTACATTTAGTACCCGCTTTTACGTTTTTATTTCCCGCAATTTACGTTTGAAATATTTAAAATGCAAATCAATTTATAAACATATTTAATTAAATGCGCGACGATTTAAAATATTTGAAATGAATATTAGGAAGCAGAAATATGTTGTTTCTATTTATAGACACGTGTGCACCTGCAACTGCAGCGCTCATGGTCAAGGTTACACGTGTCGTGGAATACGATGCAATCGGTGGGAGATTTAGCGAATCAGAGGCAGACGGACTGTATAGGCAGGTCAATCTGTGCTTGTGTTTTAAACGTGTCGGTCGTGTACATACAATTTCAATTGTCGTGTATTTCGTGTGTCAATTTACATTTTTTTCATTTCTTTTATTTTTTCGTTGAATCCCTTCAAATAATGTCTCAGCAAAGAAAAACATTAACAATTCAAGAGAAAAGGAAAATTCTCGAAAAAGTGAATAAACACGTTGGTTCACGTGTTTCGCTCGCGCGTGATTTTAGGATACCCATTACAACTTTGGCTACGATAATAAAAAATCGCAAATCGATTGAAAAAAGTTTTCCGATTTGCGTGATTATCTAAATAAAAAAATAATTTTGAATTTTTTTTCAAATCCGAATTTACGTTTTCCCTCTTATTACGTTTTTTTTATCAGTCCCTTCAAAAACGTAAAAATGGAGTTTCACTGTACATTAAAATTGTGTCCAAATTAAATTACATGTTGGTTTTTCACAAATCAAGTATATTTCTTGTCATGTGAAAAAAAAATACCTGATTGATAAAGAGATCTGGTGTTTTTATGATGTCTAGCTTCTTCCTGTTTTCTCTCAAAGCCAAGATGATCCTCAGCTCTTCTTGCATATCTTCTCCACCCAAACTTTTCACACTCTTGTTTGCTAAAATCAATTATGACTCCATATATTAGTAGGTTGTTGCGAAAATAATGGCTTATTTTAATATAACTCTTTTTCAAATGATAAAAGGTTTTTCGGAGTGTTTTATTCAATAGTTTGGCTTATGATGCCGACATTTCGAAAACAACACGCCCTGAAAATGAAAACTGCTACGTTTTCGAAATGTCAACATCATAACCACGCTGTAAAATACTCCGAAAACCCTTATCCAACTGATATTAAGAACCACGTAAGCCTCAAAATGTAATTAATTATAGTTCAGAAAATGTAGGATGAGTCCTGTGACAGCTCACAAATTTGCCTCGATACAACCTTGTAACGATTTTCAGTAATTTTAATTATTTTATCAACTTTAATATAAGCCTCAATTCTAATAAATAGCAAGTTATTTAGGTAAATACATTACATAAGGTTGTATTGGGGCAAATTTGTGAGCTGTCACAGGACTCATCCTAGATTTTCCGAACTATAATTAATTACTTTTTGAGGCTTTCGTGGTTCTTAATATTTACAACTTTAATATAAGCCTCAATTCTAATAAATAGCAAGTTATTTAGGTAAATACATTACATAAGGTTGTATTGGGGCAAATTTGTGAGCTGTCACAGGACTCATCCTAGAATTTCTGAACTATAACAGTTTTTTTTTAAATTAATCTTTAATGCTTCAAGTATATTTATTTATTATTTTTTAAAATAGCCTATGTAAATCTTTTTATTTTATATATTAAATTTATGACACAAGTGTCGTTTGCAAACAAATGACAAGTCTTGTTAAAAATACAGAATTTTATCTTAAACTAACAGGAACGAGGAGATACAAAAAAGCAATAGTATAGATCATTCAGCCAGAAGACTCATTTTGCAATAGTGTGAGTAACACTCTCTGTATTACACAACTTGTGGAGTGGTATTGGTTTTAGAATGCCACACAATTGGTTCGCGCAGAGCGCACGTTTGTGTTGTTGTTAAAATACTTGGTGATTAGAAAAACACTACCATGTCGAAATTAGGAGTGCGATTTTTGTCTAATGTAATGTATAATTCAACATTTTTCGAAAGCTTAGAATGTATTGGATGTTAACATAAGTTGTGTCCGTATTTTCACAAATTTAAAAATCAGCACCAAAAGTAAAACAAAATGGTAGAGGTTATACGTCATTCGAAAGAAAATTTTCTGCTCTACAAGATATTGTGTTTGCTTTAACGTTGCATATATTATTTTATTTGATTACAAGCCTTCAAAATGGAATGTCAAGTAGACGAAAGTGAGCATTTTCGACACCTTCTGTTCGCGTTCATTCGAGGGAATAAAGCTGCTAAAACTGCTCGCAATATTTGCGAATTGTACGGTGAAGATGCTATGAATGAAAGGATAGATGGTAGATGACGGTATACAGTCATGTGACTACAATTCATCTGCTCAGCCAATTCTACGGTGGTTTGAAAAATGTTGAAGGGGATCATCATGAATAATACGATTTAAGCGGTCCTCATCAAAGTCCACTGGTCGTCCGGAACGCTACATGTCTTTCAGGTTGAAATTACCGTCTTTGAAACGCAAAAACCATCAACAATCTGTTCTTTCATTCATAGCATCTTCATTGTACACTTCGCAAATATCACGATCAGCTTTGGCAGCTTTATTCCCTCGATTGAACGCGAACAGAAGGAGGTGTCGAAAATGCTCACTTTCGTCTACTTGACATTCCATTTTGAAGGCTTGTAATCAAATAAAATAATATATGCAACGTTAAAGCAAACACAATATCTTGTAGAGCAGAAAATTTTCTTTCGAATGACGTATAACCTTTACCATTTTGTTTTACTTTTGGTGCTCATTTTTAAATTTGAAAAAAACGGACACAACTTATGTTAACACCTAATACTTTGTTATAACTTAAAGTTTCCTAGAATTTAGTATCACTCCATCCACTATTAGTTTAAAACTTTATTATTTGGCATTGTAATTATGTAATTATGATACATTAATATGTTAAATAATCTTACATACAATAATAATTGTATTTTTATGTACTATAATCTATGATAATTAAAGCTGATGAACATTTTTACTTTATAATACTTGTATTTATATTTATTTTTGATCTTGAAAAATTCCAATATTGTTATTTAACATTTCCTAGAATCTGCCATGCCTAAACAATTAATATGTTAAATAAACTTACTTTCATTTTATATTTATGATTATTACAATTTAAGTTGACAGCATTTTTAATTTACAAAATGTGTGTGTTCATTTCAATGTTTGAATTTTTTTGCTTTTCACTTCATTAAAAAAATTAAGTGACAAGTTTTTGTAAACTATTGCAAAATGAGTTTTCTAGCTGAATGATCTATAATAATAACAAATAAATTACAAATTCATTGTTTAAAACGATTTAATATCAATATGTATATTAAAATTCAATATATGTATGTATGCATATCACAAAATATTACCAATTGACCCAAGTAGACTTACGTAACTGTGGAACACATATTTTATAAAAGTAAAGAACTTAGGTTTGTTATTAGTGGAACAATGCTTACATAGAACAAGAAGAATTGAATTTCTCGAGAATTTTATGGATAGATCTTGAAATATGGAAAACACGTGGGCTCACTTGTAGCACGAGATGCAAGTTGCTTTGCAGAATCGAAACATTCCACATCTTGATGCAGGGTTACTCAACTCCAGAGGCAAAGTATTGTCCTTAATGTTTTGTTTATATTAAGTTATTTATATTGATAAAGGAAAGAATTCCAAAGGATCCTCCAAACAGGTTGTCAAAGACCATAGTTAAACATGTCTTGTTATGTATTTCATCAACTGGAAATAAGAAAAACCCTGCAGAATTTGCAAGGTGTCTGCTAAGTACAAGAAGAGAAGTGAGACCCGGTACATGTGAAAGGAGTGTTATGTAGCTCTCCACAAAGGACAATGTTGACAGAATTACCAAACTAAACTAAATTATTAAAGTACGAGGCATATCCAGAAAGTAAGTGTACTGAATTTTTGTAGATTACATTTTTTTTTATTTAAACAAAAAAATTACGTGGTTACCGTAGTACATATGTAAGCTATTTTTCGACATAGTCGCCATTCCTCTCAATGCAGGTGGTGAAGCAGGGTATCAACTTTTTGATGCCTTCCTCGAAGTAGTTTCCCGCCAACCCCTCCGTCCACCTCCTCCTTTACCTCCTCGTCGGTTGAAAGCCTTTTTCCACCCATGTACAGCTTCAGAGAGGTAAAGAGATAGTAATCTGAAGGTGCTAGGTCAGGGGAATGCGCGGGATGGTTCAGGACATCCCATTTAAACGAGGCGAGCACTTCCTTCGTGGCGTTGGCCGTGTGTGGTCTGGCATTGTCATGCAGCAGGCAGACTCCCTTTGTCAGCATGCCTCTCCTCTTGTTCTGAATCACCCTCCGCAATTTTTTTAGGGTCTCACAGTATCTTGCAGAGTTGATGGTCTCCCCTTGAGGCATATATTCAATTAAAATTATGCCTTGACAGTCCCAAAACACGGATGCCATGATTTTCTTGGCTGAAATTGTGGTTTTGAACTTTTTGGCGGAGGGTGAAGAGGTGTGACGTCACTGTTGAGACTACCTTTTGGTTTCAGGCGTGTAGTGCGCAACACAAGTTTCATCTCCAGTAACGATGGAGCGGAGAAATTCATCTCCATGGAGTTTGCAGCGCCTCAAAAACTCTTGCCTTTTTACAAAATTTCGCACTTGGCGGGAGATTGGGTTGACATTTTTCACGAAACGTGTTGTCGCGTCGACACTTCTCAACGTACTGACCTCAAACCGGTCTCGTTGCGGAGGGGAAGGGTCAGGCTACACGGAAGTGTAGAAAATAAAATCCATCCGGTCGTGAGAGCCTCAGTACACTTACTTTCTGGATACGCCTCGTATTTTAAATTAATATACTAAGTTTCATTACATAATTACTTAGATATAGCCATTTTATTAAACCCTTCACAAAAAATAGAATTTCTCAAAAACAAGTCGGGCTCTGGGAAAGGTTGTCTTGATTTTGATTGGGTCTTAAAGTGTTAAGTTTTATAATGATACTTACACAATGTGTTGTAATTAGAGGTAGGGGCGCTCTTGACCATCAAGGGTGGGGAGGGTGGTGGGAGTGCTGGGGCGGGGGGAGGTGGTGGCGGGGGAGGGGCTATCACCGCATCAGGCATGTCAAACATCGAACCAGTATCTGGAAGATAAAGAAGTTAAGATTTTATTACAAACATTAAATCAAGAAGTACTATCTTTATATTTAAATTTAGTAAAAGTCCCCCCTGTTTAATAGTCATTATGCCGACCGGGGGTCTGTGGGGGTGGTTAGCCCCCAGTCCCTACCAGCAAGTGCCGGTGCGGTTCATATGAGTACTAGGCCTCCGTTCGTTGCTCGCGGCTGGCACCCGGGGTTCCCCCTTACAGACTGCGTCGGACGCTCGGACAGGCAAACCAAAGGCGAATTCCGAGGTCTCCAGCGTACTCCAGGACAGGCCAGCGACTGGGATGGAAGGTTGCTCGGCATTCCCCGCAGGACTAGACTTCTATCCGGTGGTCGATGGTCGCCGCTCGCTGTTGCGGGCTGCCCGAGGGGACATGTCGTTGGGCCCATTTAAACAGGATTTCACATGACCTTTTTGCCGAGAGTCCACTGACCCACCAGTACCTGCCACTGCCACCAAGAGTCCGACACCTATGATAGAGCACCGGTAGCACCCCCTCCGGCGGGCTTCTCTATTCCCTTCTCTAACATAAAAAACGATAATTAGTATTGTTTTGCCTATTTCCAGGCACTGAAATCAACTTGTCTTCTGTTCTACTGTTAATTCGAAAAACCACATATTTCGTATTAAAGTGTTTATGAATTCTAATTATTCTAAATTTTCCACGCAAATTTCTTCAATTGTCCTAAATTCGAGTACATACTAGCCATAGGGCTATTTTCTATATTAAACAAAGAATCTCTAATTATCAACAAAATTCGAAGTTTAATGCATCCTCTGGGAAACCAGTTTGTTGAGACTGCAAATATACGAGTATTTTACCATAGTCTGTAGAACTATTACAGTAGACTGATTATTGCAAAGTTGATGAAGTATTGAATTTGTATTATACAGTCAAACCTCGGGTCACGAACAAATCGGCTTACAAACACAATTTCCGAACAAATTTTGACTCGACCTGCGTACAATGCCTCGGCTCACGAATTTGTTGTAATGGCGCATTATGCAATTACGCATTAGTTGTTCTCAGGTGCGCGCGTTGTGAACATTATGTCATTGCGTTTGTTGTTGATACAATTTTTTTTTGCTTTTTATATATATACGAGTATATATATAGTATACAGTATATATATAAAATATATTTTGCATTTAATTAACTCTCATTGAATGAGTATATATATAATATAAAAAATGAATTTCGGTTTACGAACATTTCGACTAGCGAACGGAATCAAAGAACGAATTAAGTTCGTAACCCGAGGTACCACTGTACTATTATTTTTACATTATTGTCAAATTGATGTGGTGAGGTATGGACAGCTGACTTGAGACAGCCCCGTATCATATGATCAACTGTATATATATTGTCAACTTTTTATGTTTGTAATAATTTTAACTCGTTTACTTACTTGTATATTACTTCAATTGTTTTTTTTTAAATAATGCAAGGTAAATTATTACAGTTTTGATGAAAGAATAAAATAAATAAAAACACGAATCCTCGTACTAGCAGGCAGGACAAGTAGTGTATTATGAGTCGTCGAACGGTTTAATTCCAGGGACTCCCCCTATATCCAAAGATTCAATATCGAAATATCTCAATATTATTATTGTAAGTATAGGGTTTTGTGTTTTCTTTTTGTATAAATTATTAAGTTTTCTTTTATTTTACCTTTAATAATTTCACAACTGTGAACATTAATTTGTGTAGACTATATCATAATCGAGTGCGCAACCAAATAAACACCAGTGACATCATTACATTTACATTACGTGTGCAAACATAAATGAGTAATTTATAGTTAAGGCATTAACATTACGCAGGTTTAAAGACATTGTAATATGTTTTATCAAACACTATTTATTACACTTTAATGTAACGGTATAACCCTACAAGGTTTCAAGGTTTTCCCTTCATCATCATGAGAGCACAAACAAGACTAAATTCTAATCGAAATGGTACCGACATACACACTTTTAACACTAAAAAATCAGGTCGGGGATTGTCGGAAGAGGGAGGCAGGAGACAACCTCAGCAAGCAGCGGCGAGATCCTGGGATTCGATACTAATTTCAATCTCACTCTGAAATTTTTATCAGTCTTGTTTGTGCTCCCCTGATGATGAGGTGAAAGCCTTGTAACTAGTATAGTTATACCGTTTCATAAACATTGTTTGATACAATAAATAAGTGAATCTGTGTAAACAAGTGACCATGATAAAATCAAATAAGTGAAATTAGTGTTTTTTTTTTAGGCATTGACTACCCATAGAAAATAGTTCACATTTTATTTATTTTACCATTAAATATCTTATTATATCTCAATATAGCGGAAATATGTCGACACTTTATTTGACTTATGTATGGTTGGATCGAGTGAATATTCTGAAAGAAAAAAAGTAGAAAAACAGAGGAATCGTACGAGATGTATGACTGTGTGTCACGGTAGGAAAGTTTAGCGCACTATGCCATCTACTCCTTCCCCGACAGGAATGGTTCGACGATTTGTACGCATGTATGAAAATATAATAAAGCAAGCAATGACAAACAAAACAACGGAAAAAAAAAACAAAGGAAAAGAACAACACAAAAATATTGAAAATAAAAAAACATTTATTTTATATCAAATTTATAGCACATGTAACAAATAAACATACGCAAATACACATACATGTGTGACAATATTATGACATGATTCTGATAATATGACCATTTATTTTTCAATATAAAAAAAAAGTACATGTATTTCGATAATCGAAAATATATAATTAATGCAAAATATGAATGAATACAAATTACGTGTTGATGACATTAATCACGCATTATGTAAAGTTAAAAAAACATTGGCCTAAAGCAAGAGTTCCCAAAGTGGTCGATATCGACCCCCTGGGGTCCATTTGATTTTTTCTAGGGGTCGATAGTTTCAATAAAAAAAATGGGGGTCGACGACAAAAAACATAGACGCCCTTACTAATGCTATTTGTTTGTTACTTCAAAATATCTATGATCCCACAATAGGTACCTTATTAAGAATATTTGTCAATATTGGTTCATAAATGATATTTATTTCATAAATGTCAATACTTATTTCATAAATGTCAAAAATTAAAAAAAAACTGCTCGTATTTTTTTGCTTTAATTTTCGTCAGCGCAGATTTCAATATTAAATGTTGCGCAAGATAATGCAATGCATAATCCGTAGTCCTTTTATCATTTTCAATCTTCAATTACAAGTAATTAAAATGAAAAGTTTGTTATCTAGTGACATATTTAATATTGAGTACTGCACAAACTTATTAATTTGAGTAAGTAAAGTAAATGACTAGGAGGGAGACGGTTTTAAAAGTTTTTAGTAAAGAAGTCTGCGGTCGAAAAAAGTTTGGGAACTCTTGGTCTAAGGCATTGTTTCTTAACCTGTGGGAAAATAAATATAACGTGTTTGTACACATCTAACTAGCGCTTCAACAAGCGCCGGTGGCGCAATAGGTAGCGTGTCATTATCTTCTATTGCGGCCTTCACGTCACTACCAATACAGCTGAACAGTTTTGACTTATCACTCGTACATATACTCGCCACAAGTTGCACAAGTCACCCTGTTAGTGACGTAAAATACTAGATATCCTTACCTGATAATGCTTATCGTCTTTGTGCATGTACAACATTTGTGCGGCTACGTGCACATTTTCGTAGGGGTACGTTTTAATTTAATTTTTCTAATCTTTTGAGATGTATCTAGGCCAAAAAGGTTGATAAACAATGGTCTAAACATTATACGATGGTAAATTGATATAACTTAATTTAAAACAGATACTTAGCTTTCAAAAAGTGAAATGTCATTTTTAACTTATCATCAGAAATTGACCAAAGACCATATAAACCATTAAGTACATAACACAAACATTGAAAAATATCATTTTTTTGAAATATTGGATACGAAAAACGTTTTTAATAACTTTTAAAATTTTAAATAGACTAAAATTTGTTCAGATTTGACTTTCTGAAAATAAATGTATTATAAAAAAAAGGTAAAAATTTAAATTACAAACCAATATTTACAATATGTAAATATACATATAAGAAAAATACGTTAAAAAAAATTATATTTATTTCTAGGACTATTATATATTTTTTAAATGCATTTTAAATGAATATTTCTTAAAGGTACGAATATCATATGTATTCTCTGGATATCTACCATATATATTATATATTTATTTATTTTTAATCCTACAATTTAAAAAATGTAACAAAATCTAGACTGGATCGCCATTAGGAACCCAGAAACCCCAAGTGGAAATGTTTAACTAATGTTAAATAAATTTATTAAAATTTAATGGACGTCTTTTATAAATAAATTTATTAAAATTCAATGGACATGTCTTTTGTAAATAAATTTATTAAAATTTAATGGACATGTCTTTTGTAAATAAATTTATTAAAATTTAATGGACATGTCTTTTGTAAATGAGTTTATTAAAATTCAATGGACATGTCTTTTGTAAATAAATTTATTAAAATTTAATGGACATGTCTTTTGTAAATAAATTTATTAAAATTTAATGGACATGTCTTTTGTAAATAAATTTATTAAAATTTAATGGACTTCTTTTGTAAATAAATTTATTAAAATTTAAAGGACATGTCTTTTGTAAATAAATTTATTAAAATTTAATGGACATGTCTTTTGTAAATAAATTTATAAAAATTTAATGGACATGTCTTTTGTAAGTAAATTTATTAAAATTTAATGGAAATGTCTTTTTTAAATAAATTCATTTTATTGTATATTAATTTTTAATAAAAAAAATAACAATTTGGAATGTTTTTATTCTACTAATCAATTTTAAATTGTTTTCGGAGCTAATTTCGTGTTGAATTGACTTGTAGCAGTGATTCACAATGGGGGTATAATTATTGATTATTAGGAGGGTGATTTTAATTTTTAGGAGGCATCGAGATGTACATTATTATTATGGGGGTGTCGGGACTTTCGAGGGAGTCAATCCCATTAATAAAAAAATCTCAGCCAGGCCATATCGCTCGTTTGTCGACATTCGTCTCGCAACTGCTTTTATCCACAGTTTTTCTGTCTTCGTACCTCATTGAAACAGGTTTCAGCAAGGTCAATTAGATACGATAATAGACATTGGTAAGAAATTGGAAGTTTTATTTGAAGACAAGCATTTGAAGACAAGGTCTTATGAAAATTTACGATGTTATATGAACATTACTATACTTTACTATACTTAAAGCCGAATGAGTTACAACAATCACATATTGAAAGATCAACAAAGGTTTCTTGGTAGTTCGTCTTCCTGCAGTAAGTTTTCTGCATTTTTCTTACCAAATATGTTTTTTCCGAACATATGCAGATGGAGAGAAGTATCTAATCTAATGGCGGCAGTCACTACCTTCCTATCCTTACAAACTTAACTTATATATTTGGTAATATTTTTAATCTGTAATTAATGGTGGGTCTGAGTCCCGAATTCGAGCCCCTTGGGGTGAGTTTGCTCCCTAAACGGCGCTATATAAATTGTCTTTTAATTATTATTATTTATAACAATACTGCAACCGAATATAGAAGAACTCGTGCATAAAAATCATCATGCACAAGGCTTTCATAAATATAATCAAACATATATTTCAGATTCTTTGATAGTTTTAGGCCTCGGCCACACAGGTAGGAGCCTCGCTTGGTGCTTAGAGCTATGCTGTGAGCTAAGCGGCATATCCTAGCAAACCAACGCACTGCATACTATCGTAGTTGCCACACTGCACGCTTCGTGCCATCCTACGTGACGATTAGTCACCTAGTGAAGACGTGTCGGTTAATTTCATTGTGTCACCAAGTGATTTTACAAGATGGCGGAAGTTTTAATAACAGCTGTGTATAAAAGGGAGCCTTTGTGGAACCCATCGAGCAAATTATACAAAAATGTACCTGTAATAAAATCACTTTGGAATGAAGTTGCATAGGAAGTAAATAAAGATGGTAAGTTATAATGAAATTGGTTAGTTTTGAGAGTGGCATCATTTGTTGACTCAACCGCTTCCAAGTGTCAAATGAATTTGTTCGAAGTACTTTGGTGTGCCCGAGCATGAAGTCACCTAGTCTATTAGTCACGTAGCACCTAGCGAAGCATTTTGGTGTGGCCTTAGCGTAAAAAATAGTTTTTTGACTAATATGTTGACAAAAAATTAAACCAAAAATATCTAACGTTACACTAGGGGGTTGCTTTGACTTCTTCTAAGGTATTCCAAAGGGACGTTGGACCAAAAGAGCACGGGAAAACCTGTTTTAGATGTTGTTTATAGTTAAGGCATTAACGTTGCGGAGGTTTAAAGACATTGTAATTTATTTTTATCAAACACTGTTTATTCCACTTTTTTGTAACGGTATAACCTTACCGGTTTCAAGGCTTTCACCTCATCTTCACAAGCACAAACAAGACAAGAGTCTTGTTTGTGTTCCCCTGAAGATAAGGTGAAATACTTGAAACCGGTAGGGTTATACCGTTACAAAAAAGAGAAATAAAGTGTTTGATAAAAATAAATTACACTGTTTTAGATGATTGTCAATTTCAGCAAAGTCAACACGATATGAACTCCGAATAACCTTTAAAAAAACTGCTGTGAAAATCTTTAAACATATTTATTAGTTCGTACGAGAAATGTATTCAACAGTCGATAAAAAAATCCTTTTTGGTTTTGACGAGTGGTATGAAATGATATATATATTTGGTATTTTGTAACTCGTGCCAATCCCTCTATAGATATTGTATGATCTAAAATTATAAATAATAGGCCAGGTGAACACAAGCTATTCAAATTCATATACATCAAGTTCTTCCAACCAACCAGCTTATCTTGGATATGTAAAATAGTTTGAACCCTCGACAGATTTTACAAAAAAAAAATATATATATATATATTTATCTATCTAACTTCAAGTAAAACATATACTAATCTCTGAACAATAATGGAAGGTTATTAATTGATTTGGTTTTTATATTGTAGTTGACAAAAAAATCCTCTTTTTGGCTAAAGGGGGAAAAAATCCCAATAATCTGCTTTGAAACCCTTTTAACTGCATAAGTGCATTGACCCTTTAAGGCGCAAATTTTTATTTTTGAGATATTGAGTTTTTTTGTTGAATAAATAATTTTTTGTTTTTGTTGAACAAAAAAAAACTTCATTTGGATTCACCATGTTTTCCAATTATCCGGGCTAGAGTGTCCCCCAATTACCACGAATAATCGGCGTTCTATGTAATTTTTTTAAAAATTTAAACTATTTATTCACAAAAAAAAACACGTGTGTGTTTTAATATGTACCTATTAATAAGGGTTGAGGTTAATATGAGAATAAAGGGTAAGGGATAGTTAACAAGTAAAGAATTTTGGTATCATCATCATTATCACCCTACAGCAGTGTTTCCCAACGTGGGGCCCACGCCCCACAGGGGGGCAATTTGATTTTTAAGGGGGGCAATTCGAAAATTGACTCGTTCGGAGTTTAGTCGTATTTTGATCGCTTTGTCGCGTCACCGTTACGTAGAGGGGCATAAGAATTTTAGAAAGACTTAGGTGGGGCATAGCCCAAAAAACGTTGGGAAACACTGCCCTACATGTTCTATCAGGAACAAAAGGATGCTATAAGACTTCCATCCAGGTTGGTCTATAGCCCGCCGTCCCACATCATTTCATTGCTTTTATGCACCTGACCCAATATTATTTAAATAATCATACCAGTTATCAATGTAACTGAATACTTAACTATTCGAGAAAATGAAAAATAATTAAAACACTCTAAAATAATTAAATTATTCTCTAAGTGTATATTTATAAAAATATGACTTTAAGGGGAAAATTATAATTTAAGCGCATAACTAGTTTTCTAGGTACGTCAATATCTTGCATAGTACGGTTTAGAAAAGTGCGAGTTCAACTGTAATACGGTTTATAAATTTTAAAATGTTGGACATTAATAATATATGCCAGTTAACCTTTCCCTTCCTGTGCTAAAAATATTCGCGCGTTCCGGTGCTGTGTATTCAATACACATGTAAAAATGAGCGATTTAAAATCGGAAAAATAAGAATATTCATAGCCAATAGTTTAAATTAATTAAATTTGAAGTCAAAAGTGATAATAATTGAAAATAATTGCTGAAAATATGAAAAAAAACATCAGCCGACGTTCACAAAACAGACGAAGAGACCACTTCAAATTGATGCCTGAGAGCTACTGAAGCGAGCGTACTGAGATTCTATATCTTGCATTCTCATATACCGAAGTAGAGTGAGAGTGAGACGTGAATAGCGTCGCTTCCTCACCCATAGCGTTTTTTTAGAATGAATATACCTATGTCACACGTTTGATTGTATTGGTGAATTTATTCCCGATTTTCACAAAATATCTCTGATGTGACCGATAAGTGCTAATTATTGTTAATATTATTTTTTTCATTCAATGCGTAAATGTATTACGGAGGAATACCTAAAATCTGAACCCAGTATTTATTATATTTATAGAGATATTAAAGTTTTTAGAAGCAATGTGTACTAGTTACACATCACAGGGAAGGAAGGGTTAAACTTGATATATATATACTCGTAGGTATAGTAACAACATATATGCTGCCTGTATAAAATAATAATGATGTAATGTGGTCAACATATTGTGGAAACGAGAGATTGGAATGCGATATGATTGGAATATGACATTACCAAGTTGTCAATAAGTTCTTAACAATTTCAATTTCTTAAAATTTAAAATATACACGTTTTTATAATTAATAATGTTTAAAATGGACGGATCATATAAGATTGTTTGTATTTACAAGAAATAAAAAAAAACTAGCTATCTAAGAGATAAATTTATATTTATATTACTTAAAATATGCCGAATCCAGTTTGAGAATATTCCAATA
This sequence comes from Odontocerum albicorne, assembly GCA_949825065.1. NCBI lineage: Eukaryota > Metazoa > Arthropoda > Insecta > Trichoptera > Odontoceridae > Odontocerum > Odontocerum albicorne. The sequence continues at coordinate 2,076,272 of OX463864.1, read as the reverse complement.
TAGATTGTTCGATGGTGGGCCTCGCAGTCGAGGGTCCCCTCGCCATTCCAACGTCAATTCAATTGGAAAACAAAGCTGCACCGTGGAGTTTATTTTTTTAAATGAGTAAGCCGTTATACACCAGCAAACTCAATGGCCACATTGTCTTACTCGATCTGATGGCACACCAAAGTGAGACGATCGGAGCACACTGGCATATTTCTTTTTCTCTTTTTGAAGGAATAAATATGACCAAAGTCATAGGTATCCTTATACCCTCGAATATTACGTGGAAAAAATACTTCTGTCATCCAAGGGGAGTAGCGCAGTGTGGGGTTCGAACCGACAACCTTCCGCATGAAGTCCAGTGCGTTACCGCGCGGCCATAACATGCTTTCTTATGGTCTGCATATTTCAATACGTAGATCATGATGAAGGTGTCGTTAATGGTTTTTGCATTGTCACTTTTTACATTTAAAAATTTGGACCTTGGCTTGTTGTCACACAAAATTTGGACCTTGGCTTGTTGTCACACAAAATTTGGACCTTGGCTTGTTGTCACACAAAATTTGGACCTTGGCTTGTTGTCATACAAAATTTGGACCTTGACTTGTCACACAAAATTTGGACCTTGACTTGTTGTCACACAAAATTTAAATTGGAAACAAATATGATTTTCATTAATAATGAATTTAAATGTAACATATTGGAGATATTGCTCATCCTTCAAATTATCTTTAGCGGAATGCTTTATTGATACGTCGTGATGATTATGATTGTTTTGTATTTAAAATAAAATACGTCGATTCAGGAATGTGGAAAGTGAGAGTGAACAATCAATGAATAGTAAATAATCAAGTGAATAATCTTTATTTGTCGATAAGTAGGTATTAATAGATGTGCGTGAATGCGCCCGCAACATATACTCTATCTCACTCCTGCGCGTGCAGAGGCGTTTGCAGACGTTGCGAACAATATAGTGGGTAGAATATTTATCGGCGAAACGGTGAGACAATGCGATGCGTTCTCTTTTGCAACGTAAATATTATTTGCGTGTAAACAATATTAGTGTTCTGGTATGCGAACTTTGGACATATCCAAAGTTCGTTTCGTCGGTCGTTGACTGTGTGTGTTGACATATTTAGGGACGACGGTATTCCCTACAATCTTTTCTCGCATTTTTGCAATTTTAATCATTCCACGTGTAAAACGTAATGTCAGGTTACGGCGGAAAATTCAAAAGTTTTTCATTAGAGTTTCTTAAATAACTTAAAACAAATTAAATATACAGACAGTCCTCGACATTCTCATATTAGATTTTTGTATAATTCACCATCTTACCATGGAGGTCGTCAATACAGTAGGGAATCGAACTGAAAACCCTGTGTGGAAGACCAGTATCATACTAACTAAGCCATGGACATCATCGTACTATTAATACGTCTCTGAATCTAGTTTAGTCTTTATTTGCATTCACAAATATTATACCGATTAGTTTAGATCAATGACGGGAGTTCTATGTGATCCGAAAATGTCAGTAAAGTTAAAAGGAAAAGTATACCAAACGATTGTCAGACCCGCACTCCTCTATGGCTCCGAATGCTGGACGATGTATAACTCTTACTCTAGGCAACTAGAAACTGCTGAAATGCGCATACTAAGATGGTCAGCTGGTGTGTCCCGAAGAGACAAGATAAAAAGCTTACGCATTCGTGGAAGCCTAGGTGTTACAGACATCAACAGCAAGATGGAGGAGACGCAATGATTGAGATAGTATGGGCACGTTAGACGCAGAGTACCCGATCACATTGTGAACCAGGCAATCTCCATGATGGATCTTCCTCGAATAATAACCAGAGGAAGACCAAAGAATTCGTGGGTGGTGCAAAAAGATAACCTGATGCAGAGGCACGGCCTGGGGCACGTAGTCCGGGACAGAAGAGCATACGACCCGAGGACGAGGAGAGCTGACCCCAACAGTCTTCGCAGACAATGAGTTGGGATGGAGCCAGGGAGAAGACGAATATTATATCGATGTTTATATTTTTTTTAGGATAATTATTTTAACACACATCTTGACATATTTTTATTATATTGGTCTACTTTTGTACATATTTTCTGGAATCAAATATAGTAAGTACGAAAATGAAGGACTGCCTTGTATATGATTATATTCTCAAATAGTTTACAAAAAAAATATATTTAAATATATAATTACGTGTTGATATGTTACGATATATATATGGTTGTTTATTATATTATAATAAAAATATTAAAAAATAAATTATCGATTAAACGAAAGAAAGACTTCGATGGGAAAATAATTTTTGATAGATCTAGTCATCTGACACAATGGGAAATAGATAAAAAATTATACATTTTAAATGTACATTTTATAGAAGAAAAAAAAACTTATCAACTAGGTGTGTATTTATATTTAAAATATAGAAGTCAATGAATTTTTTAATTATTTACAAGTAAAATATATTTCGTAGGGATTACGAATGATTCCTTATACAATAAATGTATTTATTATGCTTCTATACATTATAAATGCTATTCTTAACTAACTAGTCATTTTTTTTCTGGACGGAAGAAAAATTCGGAATTTTAAATTAGCTACAAAATTCAAAATAGCACATTTGTCTTTTTATTTCTTTGAAGTTTTATTAAGGCTTCAAAATTACTCTATATAGCGCACATTAATGTCAAATTACTCTATATAGTACACATTAATGTCAAATTACTCTATATAGCGCACATTAATGTCAAATTACTCTATATAGCGCACATTAATGTCAAATTACTCTATATAGCGCACATCAATGTCAAATTACTCTATATAGCGCACATTAATATCAAATTACTCTATATAGCGCACATTAATGTCAAATTACTCTATATAGCGCACATTAATGTCAAATTACTCTATATAGCGCACATTAATGTCAAATTACTCTATATAGCGCACATTAATGTCAAATTACTCTATATAGCGCACATTAATGTCAAATTACTCTATATAGCGCACATCAATGTCAAATTACTCTATATAGCGCACATTAATGTCAAATTACTCTATATAGCGCACATTAATGTCAAATTACTCTATATAGCGCACATTAATATCAAATTACTCTATATAGCGCACATTAATATCAAATTACTCTATATAGTGCACATTAATGTCAAATTACTCTATATAGCGCACATTACTGTCAAATTTTGTTATCTTGCTCAAGATTTTGAAATATCATCAATGGTTAATCATACTAAAGGAATGGCGTTATGTCCTCTTTGCTATCGTAACTATGAAATGTAAATTGATATTATACAATAAATTAAATAAATTCTCTCAGACAGTACTCTTAAAGACATCTGCATTGCTGTTGCCGACATGTTGAAGAGGAGACAATATTTCCGTCTTTGGTTCCGTTAATCGCGCCTTCGGGTTATAGGAACAAAGAAGTAGGCAACTTATTGTAATGTCTCTTACATGTTCGCAATACAACTCCATTGACAAGAGACAACGATGGCCTCGTTGAATCATTTTAAACGGAGTGGGACACTCTTTACTCATTCTTGGGTTAGTTTGAGAAAAGCCGACTCGAATGCGCCACACATTTTAAACAGAGTGGGACACTCTTTACTCATTCTTGGGTTAGTTTGAGAAAAGCCGACTCGAATGCGCCACACATTTTAAACAGAGTGGGACACTCTTTACTCATTCTTGGGTTAGTTTGAGAAAAGCCGACTCGAATGCGCCACACATTTTAAACAGAGTGGGACACTCTTTACTCATTCTTGGGTTAGTTTGAGAAAAGCCGACTCGAATGCGCCACACATTCACGTTGAATAAAATTTTACGTCAATATATGCCGTGCTGAGAAATTTTGCAGACACACACATAGCATCAATAGAAAATGCCCGGTATGTCATGCGCATGGGGCATATGTTTGTATGGACACGAAAGACGTGTCCTCAACACTGAACATATTAAAATATATTTTGAAAGGCTTACTATATTCAAGAAAATGTAGCATGGTCCCTGTGACGTTTGAAATGTCACGTCTCAAAGGGGTGGGATAAAATAGTTTTTTTTTTACAAATCGAAAAATTGTTTTTCTCTAAACTGACGTTTTAATTCCTAGTTTTTCTCTAAACTGACATTTTAATTCCTAATGTGTTATATGATTTATATCTATCTTTAAATAGGCCAAGATACACTATGAATTAATACTAATTATGCACATTTAAATTTATGTATAAAAAAACATCAAAAATCCAATTATCGTATACCCCATCCCTAGCCAATGCAGACTAACGTAGTGACTTTTGACGAATGTCACCAAATATTATTTGATTTAACAAACTGACATATTTTTGCTAATTTGTAACAAGATGTATTAATTTGCCATTATTGTTAGTTTTATGTTTAACGTATTTACCTAAATAATTTGCTATTAGAATCGAGACTTATATTAAAATTGATGAAATAATTAAAATTACTGAACGTTGTTACAAGGTTGTATTGGGGCAAATTTGTGAAAAGTCACAGGGACCATGCTACATTTCCTTTAGTATAACTATAATTATTTATCAATATATATGTCAGAGAGTAAAATCAAACAAGAGATGCCAGAATGTCTAGTGAATACATTAACTGCATCTTAATTGGATTAGCAGAGAGAAAAATACTTCAAAGAAGTAAAACCATTCAACTATTAGATGGTATTTATGGAACTTAAGTCATCTCTAAAGCACAGAACGCAGCAGTGTGGAGATTTATCGGTAAAATATACTTTATCATAGTTACATACTGCCGCCATCTGTGGGGTGTCGATGAGACTGTTATTATCATAATATCAACAGTTCACCCTCTACGTACTGTGTGACTTGGAATATATTAGGTGTTAACATAAGTTGTGTCCGTTTTTTCTAAATTAAAAAATGAGCGTCAAAAGTAAAACAAAATGGTAAAGGTTATACGTCATTCCAAAAAAAAATTTCTGCTCTACAAGATATTGTGTTTGCTTTTACGTTACATATTTATTTGATTACATTTATTTGAGTACAAGCCTTCAAAATGGAATGTCAAGTAGACGAAAGTGAGCATTTTCGACACCTCCTTCTGTTCGCGTTCAATCGAGGGAATAAAGCTGCCAAAGCTGCTCGCGATATTTGTGAAGTTACTGTGAAGATGCTATGAATGAAAGGACAGCTTGCCGAAAGTTTTTGCATTTCAAAGATGGTAATTTCGACCTGAAAGACATGGAGCGTTTCGGACGACCAGTGGACTTCGATGAGGACCGCTTAAACCATATTATTCATGAAGATCCCCTTCAAACCACCGTAAAATTAGCTGAGCAGATGAATTGTAGTCACATGACTGTATACCGCCATCTTAAATCAATGAGAAAAGTCCAGAAGTTTGGCGCTTGGGTTCCACATGTTTTGAGTGAAAACAACAAAAATCAACATTCGACAATTGGTCGAAAATGCTCACTTTCGTATACTCGACATTCCATTTTGAAGGCTTGTAATCAATTTAAATAATATATGTAAAGTAAAAGCAAACATTTTTTTGTAGAATAGAAAATTTTCTTTCGAATGACGTATAACGTTTACCATTTAGTTTTACTTTTGGCGCTCATTTTTAAATTTGGAAAAAAACGGACACAACTTATGTTAACACCCAATACTTTGTAAGTTAGAGACGCTTTTATAATAGCAAAAAAAAAAGCTTCGTTCATCTGGTAACAATACTAGTAGCATTACTAATATGTACGATAACAAACAGCGTGTTTCGTACCTTGTAATCCGATTAATGGGTTGAAGACAATATTGTCCCCTAGCAACACTTTTCGAAATGTGCACATCGTCAATGCGGATATATTTAAGAGTAATATTGTTAACACGTATAATGACAAACAGCGTGTTTTGTGGCTCGTGTCCCAATTATTGAGGCTGAAGGCAATGTTGTCTCCCAGTCACACTTTTCAAAATGTGCACATTGCCAATGCGAATATATATGAATACCTGTAAATTAATTTAATATTAATTGCCCAAGTACAAAGATCTTAAAATAAAACTGCCTTCCTACAGTTACACTAGTGCAGTATTTACAAGAAATCAAACGACAAAGATAAAAACTGCACCACTCCCCTCTCGAATAGCACAGACATTTTTTCCACCAATGGACATATTTATATTTTACAAAAAAAAAAAAAAAAAGAGCAAGACAGCATTGTTGACCGTAATAAGCAGCAGTATAATCAGCCTTAATAACTTTGCTAAAAAAAGTCACATCTTAACCTAATTATCAATAAAAAGAATAAACAAGAAACATCTCCTAAAATTTGACAGTTACACGAACCACGCTTGGCACTGCAAGGTTTTCAAAAACCAATTAGAAACACAAATAAAATATGGAAAAAACAACACAAATGAGTTTATAGCGGAGCGACACAGAGGGACAGTACTTTGGACATTTATTTCATAATCTGTGGACCAAAACTCATTGCAACTAGTAATAAGTATTCAACAATTATAGAGAATCATTATTGATAATGCTTATTTTTTTATTGTAAAAATTATTCTTATTTGACAAAAGGACTAATATTAGTGAACAGTGACGTACCAGGCACTTAAAAGTTTGGGTACCCGGTTACCCGGGAGGTTGGTCATAAAATGCAGATATTTATCTAAAACTATCGAAATTGTCTAGACAATACTTATCACCACCTCCTCCCTCTTCCATGATTCAGAGTTAGAAGACAAGCGCCGTGCCCTACCAACTAGGCCACGGAGGTTGCGCATAATTCATCTAAGTGCACAGAAATCATTAAAAAGTCAGCAATATTTAAACTAAAGACCTCAAGCCGCTTCATAAATACGAGGCATATCCAGAAAGTAAGTGTACTGAATTTTTGTAGGTTACAATTTTTTTTATTTAAACAAAAAAATTACGTGGTTACCGTAGTACATATGTAAGCTATTTTTCGACATAGTCGCCATTCCTCTCAATGCAGGTGGTGAAGCGGGGTATCAACTTTTTGATGTCTTCCTCGAAGTAGTTTCCCGCCAACCCCTCCGTCCACTTCTCCACCTCCTCCTTTACCTCCTCTTCGGTTGAAAACCTTTTTCCACCCATGTGCAGCTTCAGGGAGGTAAAGAGATAGTAATCTGAAGGTGCTAGGTCAGGGGAATGCGCGGGATGGTTCAGGACATCCCATTTAAACGAGGCGAGCAGTTCCTTCGTGGCGTTGGCCGCGTGTGGTCTTGCATTGTCGTGCAGCAGGCAGACTCCCTTTGTCAGCATGCCTCTCCTCTTGTTCTGAATCACCCTCAGCAATTTTTTTAGGGTCTCACAGTATCTTGTAGAGTTGATGGTCTCCCCTTGAGGCATATATTCAATTAAAATTATGCCTTGACAGTCCCAAAACACGGATGCCATGATTTTCTCGGCTGAAATTGTGGTTTTAAGCTTTTTGGCGGAGGGTGAAGAGGTGTGACGCTACTGTTGAGACTGCCTTTTGGTTTCAGGCGTGTAGTGTGCAACCCAAGTTTCATCTCCAGTAACGATGGAGCGGAGAAATTCATCTCCATGGAGTTTGTAGCGCTTCAAAAACTCTTGCCTTTTTACAAAATTTCGCACTTGGCGGGAGATTGGGTTGACATTTTTCACAAAACGTGTTGTCGCGTCGACACTTCTCAACGTAATGACCTCGAACCGGTCTCGTTGCGGAGGGGAAGGGTCAGGCTACACGGAAGTGTAGCCAACATGTCGAAAATAAAATCCATCCGGTCGTGAGAGCCTCAGTACACTTACTTTCTGGATACGCCTCGTATATTGACTGCGTGACACTTTTTCTGCGACGTCGGACCATAAGTCCACTGTCGCTATTATTATTTTCAAACTCGGGTGTGTCGTCACTGGAGGAGAAGTTCCTCAGAACAATTCCTTCATCATCAGTATGTGTGACATCACCATGCTCGTAACAAAGAAAAAGATATCGATCTTTTAGTGTATATGTTGAAGTGCTATGTTTGGTCTGTTCTGTTGTATGCCTCGGAAACATGAACGCTGAAGGTTCATACTATGAATTCATAAATCGTATCAGGATCCAACTGAACTGAATGACTCTTACAATAAAGAAATTACTAATAAATGGACAATACAAAAATCAACGTGAATCTAAGACTAAATTTGATCACAATAAGTTTTGATTATACGTATAAATATTACAATAAGTTTTGGTTATACGTATGAATATAACAATAAGTTTTGGTTATACGTATGAATATTACAATAAGTTTTGGTTATACGTATGAATATTACAATAAGTTTTGGTTATACGTATGAATATTACAAAAATATATATTTATAATGATAAGATGATGCCGAGTAAGACTCGTGTGACAGCACGATGGAGAGAGACGGACACGGAAGCGTAGGACAAAGCTGCTAAGCTAGGCGAAGTCGCCCGGCAGAGACGAGGGAGGTCTAGAAGTATCGAAACTCCCCCTTCTTGCCGAGGCGCTCGCGCCGCACCCAGTCTGCGGAGCGGGACGGGGCGTTACCTGACGTGGCCGGACTGTCCCTGGGGCTGATGCTACCTGCACGGGCTCCGTCCTGTAACAGAGAGAATATTTCTTAAAAATGATCTACTTTTAATAGAATTTAGTACGGCTATGATAGAAAGAAATACATACTAACTACATAAATACCTTCACACCGTCTACATGTCGCAGTAATATTTTTTGTTTTGTTTTATTTAGTCTGAAAAAACGCCCGAAATTCACGCCACTAGAGTACAATACCCTCTTAAAATATTCTTCTAAGTGCACGCAATTTCTACAGCATTTATTTGGGTGTCTTATTCCACGTCCACGTTTCACTCCCATACATCAAAGTTGGTACTAAAATACTGTTGTGGACTATGATCATCTTGGCAAAATTTATACTTACTAAGAAAGATAAATGTATTGAAACAAAATTAAGAATTAAAATAAAAAAATATTTAAACTAAATAATAAAGTGGATAGATAATTGTTTGTTTTAAAAGGATATTATGATAAGATTTTCATTTGAAATTTAATAACAAATTGTAACATTATATCTGTGGCGTTATGGCAGAAGTTGATATGTCCGTTTTTTGTCATTTTGTGTTTATTCTTCCAATTTATGGAAAATATTTTTCAGCATGTTGTGGCAACACTTGGTGTGTCAGTCATTATCCAAACAAAAGATATATTGTTTGGAAAAACTTAAAAAATGCTTATTTGTACTGATTTTAACAGCTTAGCAAAATTAATATTGCTTCTCCTGTAAATTAAGGTAAAACGGACATATCAACTTTTGCCATAACGCCACAGATTTAAATCTCTGGAAAATATATATTTAAAATACACTTTTCAAGTCATATGCGACCCATTTTCAGGAGTATTCCGAATTAACTAAATTTGAAAAGGAAGACAATGAACTTGAAGAACTAGCCCCGACAACATAAAGAGAAGGGAGGGGAAGTGTTTTCTTGTTTAATATTCTAAATAATGATACGGCTGATAGCGCAGCCGGTCGGATAAGACAAAGATGGTGTCAGCTGACATAACATACCTGTGGCGGGTAGTTAGTGGAGTAGAGGGGATTGCTGAAGACATCCTGCGGTGAGTGCGGAGCTACGATAGTGTGTGGCACGTGCGCCGTCTGCCCGCGCCGATTCCTGGCCTTCCACCACTTGCGACTGTCATCCAGCACCTGCCGAGCAAATCATTACTTCATTTTTACCCTTTAATTGTTTATAACTGCTCAATTATAAACATTTTAACCTTTCCCCTGCCAGGTATAGAGTAAGTGGTGTATTCTTGTAGGCCCGACTTTTTTATTTTTGTTTTAAAAATATACATCAAGTATTATAATAAGTAAAAAAGTTGACTATGGAAGTTCTGTTGTTAAATGCCTGTTTCTGATAAAATTCAATGGAGTTTTTACTATCTCGAAATTACATTAAGGGTTGTCAATATACTAAGAAATGTAAACCATAAAATGCAAAACACAAATTTCATTCATATATAACCGAAGGGTTGCCACTAATTTAAAAGGAATATTTGTTTATGTTATATTAACAAAGATTTTAAATATAAAAATAAAAAATTTAATTAGTTTCAAAATTCATAATCCCAAATAAATTGGTTCAACATATAGATGAAGTCAAAGACAAATAAACTATGGGGAATCCATTTAAAATAACTATAAGACTGTTAAGTACTTACTAACTGTTAAACAGATCACTTTAAAAAAATGAGAATACTTGTATCTTGATCAGAAATCATCATAACAAGTGACAAAAATATTTATAATATCTACAGGTGGCAGTATCCGTACTAATTATAAAATATAGCATAAGCACATATCAAATTGTTTCTCACTCCTACATGCAATATTGCGGGCGATTGTCTAGAGGAGATATCCTAGGAAGATGCAAACTTTAGTGTTGATAAGACAAAGGCTGTTTCATGCGGAGATCTGTTCTCAACGTCTATCCCAAAAGGGATATGGTGTGATGGTGTAGATTAATGTATAGAAGCAGCCAAAGGTTACTAGACTTAATTATTGCTAGAGAATATCTTGAGGATCCTTTGAGTTGGGAAATGAATAACAAAACTCACCTCGAGGTACTCTCCTCTGACGACGGTGAGCTCCTTGTCATTGTTGGCCGTGCGAGGGTATGTAACACGCACCACTCTGCCTCCTCGGGCCACTACCTCTTCGGCCCATGCTTGGCCCAGGTCATCTGTAATATCGACATATTAAGTTATGTGGTAATGAGTCATTATCTGCTGAAAGTAGAACATGTATTAGAGTGAATGGTTCATTGACACCTTTCGGATTTTAATATTAGTCAGCAACTCTCTATCAACTTTGGCTTTTTGAAGAACCCTGGTGTTGCTGACCATATCCGTCCAGGGTATCCGTAGCATTCTCCGGTGCATCCACATTTCGGATGCTTCCAGTCGGTTCATACTACTAGCTTTGAGGGTCCATGATTCCACTCAATGCAACAACACTGACCAAACGTAGTATTTGACTAACCGTTGTCGAAGTGTCAAGTTTAGATTAACATCGCAGAATAAGCTTCTCATTTTATTAAAAGTAGCACGAGATGATTCAATTCTGCACTTGACTTTGGTTTCTGGGTCGAGGTCTTCCACTAGGATACTTCCAAGGTATTTAAATTTTGTCACTCTTTCTGTATCAGCACCGTTCAATGTTAAGTTAGTATATTGGGATGAATACCTTCTAAACACATATATTTCAAAGATCTTGCCACCGCTTGCTGAAGTCATCTCCTGCCTATCCCCATCCAAAATTCTCACTCTGAATTTTTACTTATCTCGTTTGTAATCCCCCGTGTATATTTGTTTTACTAAAAAGTATACGAGGGTCATCCAGAAAGTAAGGTTACAACATTTATGTAGGATCGAAAAATGCTTGTATTTAATTGAAATTCACAGGATACTTCACAAATATATTAAACTATTTTTCAACGTAATCGCCGTCGAGATCGAGACATTTCTGTAGTCGGGGCACCAGCTTTTGTATGCCAGTGTCATAGACCTCCGCCACCAGCTCTTTCAGCCACTTTTTCACAGCTTCATCGACCTCCTGATCGTTGGAAAATTGTTGGGGTGTAGTGACACACCCACGCCTCATCTCTCATCATGATAAGAGTCCAAAAAAAAAACAATCCAAAAATTCACGCGCAGCTGTCACGTGATTTTGACGGTGCTCCGGTGTGAGCATTCTGGACACCCATCTCGCGCACAACTTCTTGTAACCAAGATTTTCCGACACAATATCACCGAGGAGACTTCGAGAAAAGTCAGGAAATTCTTCGTGAAGGTCGTCAAGCGTCACACGGCAGTAATTTTGCACAAGTTCGTCAGAAATCACTGCCTTGCCTCGTCGTTTAAGTACGGCCTTCTCTGAATAACCTAACCCACTTCGTGACATGTTGTTGACTCATCACATCACTACCATAAACTCCCACGAGCTTCCGATGGATATTCGCGGCGGTATTGTTCTGCAAAGTAAAAAACGGATGACTGCGTGGATCTCCCACGGACGGGAGGTGGCGGGAGCGCGCGACACCCTCTGCATCGGAAGAATTTACTGTGACTGAACAAAATGGCCGACAAGCACGCGAGACCAAACAAACTGGCCGATAGGATCCCCCCTACACGCCAGGTGCGCCAACTTCGAAATAAAAAATTTCCCTCGGCCTGAGCAGCCCTTGTAATCTTACTTTCTAGATGACCCTCGTACACGGTAAAAATGTGTAATATAATACAACTTGATGTATTAAACCGGGACACCAACTAAGAGAGTTCAGCTCACCTCTATCAGGGGGCGGGGGCAGCTCCCTGCCAGGAGAGGCGGAGTCCCTGAGAGGCACCAAAGTTTGGCGCGCAGTCTGCTGGTAGGGGCTGTACCTCTCGGGGTACTCGTCTCTGGGCTCCTCCAGCATCTGCCCGTGGTAGTTGCTCGAAGCGTCGGACCTGCGTTGGCTTCCCCTATAGAAGGTAGCTCATAATATTGTAATAAAAAAAAAAATGATCATGTCAAACTCAAATGAGGAGATAACATTAAAAAAATGATCATGTCAAACTCAAATGAGGAGATAACATTAAAAAAATGATCATGTCAAACTCAAATGAGGAGATAACATTAAAAAAATGATCATGTCAAACTCAAATGAGGAGATAACATTAAAAAAATGATCATGTCAAACTCAAATGAGGAGATAACATTCAAAAAAGATCATGTCTATCAGAAACATAAAATTAATTGATAAAGCAGATTTTTTCTTATCGATGGTACGAAACCGTTGAACATTTTCATTTCAATGAAAGAAGCACATAAATCATTTTAAAATCATAATAAAAAACCAGTATTTTTTTTCAAAAAGAAATTTGTTCAGGCTTCAAACCAATCTAAAAGATCATGTCCGAATTGACCAATCATAGCTTTCCGATTGTGTCTAACTTCATACAAGTTCCCCAGCAACTGTCAGTTTTAAATCGTACGTGCATTGTAATATCATTATAAAGCTTTAGCTATTGGGTGTTAACATAAGTTGTGTCCGTTTTTTCCAAATTTAAAAATGAGCACCAAAAGTAAAACAAAATGGTAAATGTTATACGTCATTCGAAAGAAAATTTTCTGCTCTACAAGATATTGTGTTTGCTTTTATGTTACATATTTTATTTTATTTGATTACAAGCCTTCAAAATGGAATGTTAAGTAGACGAAAGTGAGCATTTTCGACACCTCCTTCTGTTCGGGTTCTTTCGAGGGAATAAAGCTGCTTGCGATATTTGCGAAGTGTATGGTGAAGATGCTATGAAAGAAAGGACAGCTCGTCGATGGTTTTTGCGTTTCAAAAATGGTAATTTCGACCTGAAAGACATGGAGCGTTCCGGACGATCAGTGGACTTCGATGAGGACCGCATAAACCATATTATTCATGAAGATCCCCTTCAAACCACCGTAGAATTGGCTGAGGAGATGAATTGTAGTCACATGACTGTATACCGCCATCTTAAATCAATGGGAAAAGTCCAGAAGTTCGGCGCTTGGGTTCCACATGTTTTGAGTGAAAACAACAAAAATCAATTGTCGAACGTTGATGAGGTGTCGAAAATGCTCACTTTCGTCTACTTGACATTCCATTTTGAAGGTTTGTAATCAAATAAAATAATATATGTAACGTAAAAGCAAACACAATATCTTGTAGAGCAGAAAATTTTCTTTCGAATGACGTATAACCTTTACCATTTTGTTTTACTTTTGGTGCTCATTTTTAAATTTGAAAAAAAAACGGACACAACTTATGTTAACACCTAATACATACCTACATATATTTATAGTTTTATAGTAATATTTCTTCTTATTTTGTAACACTTTACTTATTTTATTAAATTAAAATAAAAATAAATTACTCTACCCAATTATTTTTTGTATAATATTTTTGAAATGGAACAAAAACCATCATGTCCCAGAGCTGTTCGATCAAAAAAGATTAAAGTAGAATTGTTCTTACAAAAAGGATCATGTCCACATTTTAAACTAGAATAACTATTTTAATTGTTAAGATTCGATTTTAAACAACAAATCAAGTCACCTTAAGCGATTTTAAGGATTTCAGACATTTTTACATAAAAATATATGACACATTTTTACATAAAAATATATACGTTTGCATTAAAAATATATGACACATTATTATGTCATATATTTTTAATGCAAACAGTTTTTTGCGATTTCCCAACATTCTGACATGTTCTTTTTTTAATGTCTTTTCTAAATTTGTCAACTTACCTGCTGTAGTGCTTTTTATTAATTAATTTAACTATTAAATGTGTTATTTTGTCTCAATATTGCGGAATTATGTCCACAAAACTTTGACTTAAATTATTTTTATAGTAAGACAATATGGCCGCAATATTTCCAGCGGTCAGATAGTACCGCACAAATTCAAACTTTTTTTTTAGTGATTGTGTCAATCGAAATTGGATTTTTTTTGTGAAATTTGATCCCTTAAATTTGGAACTAACCAACTTTTACTGTCAGTATTTAAAAACGAACAAATTAAAAGAATTAAAGGCTGCCTATTTGAAATAGACTTGGGTCGAATAAATTAGCTCATATATTTTTTATTAATTTGTCATATCGCATTACCTGGTGCGTCTGCACCCTTTGCCCCTGCTCCAGGTTGGCAATTGAGAGTCTACTGTATCTTTATAATGATGGATTTTAAATAAACAAGCCCAGGAGTGAGACTCTGGCGCCAGTGACTACAGTTTTATAATTATAAGTAAAATAACCTTTGTGGTGTTTCATCAATGACAAAGAAGTCAGGAGACCACCCGTCCATAAAGACTGGCTGGTATGGCTGCACGGGAGTCTTCCATTGGTCTCTGCAGAATAGAAACACTTATATTAAATCACACATGTATGTTCCATAGATTCCTCAGTGTCCCATTAACCGACGACAATTTTAAAAAGGAATTAATAACCATAAAAAAAATAGCTACAAATAATGGCTATCCTGGAAGCCTCATTGATTCACTTTTAAAAAACAAAACAAAAAAGAAACTTATAAAAGATTATATATTTAACGACACCTATAAGCATACCTATAAATGGAGCAAAGTCCTATTTATAAAAAACATATACGAAATAACCAAAAATATTCCAAGTCACATAAAGCCAGCTTTTTACACTAATTTTAATCTTCGGAAACTCTTATTTAACGGGAAAGGCAAAAATGGAATACTTAGCAACAGTGGTGTGTATAAACTTTTATGTGCTGGCTGTGATAATTTCTATATAGGAAAGACAGGAAGATCTTTTGAAAAGAGATTTCGTGAACACAAATCCGCCTTAACAAATACCCTCTAACTTATTCTGAAATGGCTAATCATTGTCACCGTGAAAACCATACTTTTTCTATCGATGATGCCAAATTCTTACATATCAGTAGTAACGGAAATAAATTGGACAGATTAGAGGCCCTAAAAATTTCTAAGTCAGTACACCGATCCAAACATCTGTTGAACAGTTATTTCCCAAAAATCTCTCCGCTCTTGGCCGAAATTGTCCCATGCCTACCTCACCCCTCAGCCCCCCAACCGTTGAAGCGTGCATGTCGGTACCAGTTCGAACAGCATTGAGTCTTGTTTGCGCTCCCCTGAAGATGAGGTGAAAGCCTTGAAACCGGTAGGGTTATACCGAACACAAAAAAAAGTGGAATAAACAGTGTTTGATAAAAATAAATTACAATGTCTTTAAACCTTCACAACGTTAATGCCTTAACTATAAACAACATATATTAAATCTGTGCACAACACACTTATATTAAATAAGATTCACAAGTCCAAATATTTCTTGATATTTTTGCAGATATAAAAATGCAGAACATAATTTGTATTATAGGTGTACTTCAAGATGTTTTAGATTAGGTGTGTGTGTGTGTGGTCTATTGATGGAAATGCAGAACATAATTTGTATTATAGGTGTACTCCAAGATGTTTTAGATTAGGTGTGTGTGTGTGTGTGTGGTCTATTGATGGAAATGGAGAACATAATTTGTATTATAGGTGTACTCCAAGATGTTTTAGATAAGGTGTGTGTGTGTGTGTGTGGTCTATTGATGGAAATGCAGAACATAATTTGTATTATAGGTGTACTCAAAGATGTTTTAGATTAGGTGTGTGTGTGTGTGTGTGGTCTATTGATGGAAATCTTTCCGTTAATAGGCCACACACACACTTTTCATGTGGGTGCTCCATAGTACACATGACACCAGTCTGATACAAGCACTGCTCTCATAACAAACTAGAACTATTCTGGCTGGAGAGGGCCTCGAGATAGGAGGTAGAAAAACTTGTATCGGGTATTAATGTGATTAGTGGAATAACAAAGTTATTTATTGATAAATATTCATTTCCAAGTTCTCTTTTCCATATTTTTTAACACAGCTTTAAGTTCACATTCACACCTATTGGTGCATTCTTCTCAATGCAAGCATTTATACAGCATTCTTATGAGTTCACACTCATCCCTAATCAGTTCATTCCATATTCTATAATACATTTTAACCCCGTGTTATCTTCCAAGTGATCCGCATTTCTACAGCATTTATTTGACTCTTTTCAGTCTTGTTCCAAGGCCACATTTCACTCCCATACATCAAAGTTGGTATTAAAATACTATTACAGATTTTGATAATGTCCGGTTCGAGTATATATGTTTTAGTGCCCCACTGACTTAGTTTCCTATTACTTTACATCATTCAATAGCCCTTATAACTTCTTCTTCTTGATAATTCTTCAGGTTGCTTTTACTTTGTATTACTCACCCATATATCGCATTTACTTTGGATTTCGCAACATTCCTTCTCAGATTTTTCCCATTCTCATACAAGTTGCTTATCAAACTCTGTAATACAGCCCCATTCTCCTCTAACACATCAATCTGTACACATTCCCATTCAACATCTGAATACCACCCATTGGCTTCTGCAGTTCCATCACACACGAATCTATGTTAATATCAAATAAACAGGGTGACATGACACATTCTTGCTTTACCCCTTTTGAAATATTAAACCACTCAGTCAAGGCACCGTTCACTGATACATGCTCTACTTTTGGTGTATATTGACGTAATACCACGTATTAATTTACATTCAATACGATATTCATTCAATATTTTCCATAGCTTGTCACTTATTATACAGATATAAGTCCACAAACACACAATACCCCATTTTACAAATGTACAATTTTGTTTTTTTTAAAGAATAGATATGACCGAAGTCATAGGTATCCTTAATACCCTCAAACGCTAGGCGGAAAAAGTGCCTGTGTCGTTCGAGGGGAGTAGCACAGCGCGGGGTTCGAACCGACGACCTTCTGCACAGGTCCAGCGCATAACCGCGCGGCCATGCACCTCTAAATACAACGATACATTATTTTTTGTCATATATATTTTCCACAAGCATACATACGCAAGGAGAAAATCTTATCCACTTAAAAAGGCACACATACTTTTTCATTCTTTCTTCTATTCTAGTTGTACCACTTGACACCCATTTTCCTAGAGTCATCTGTAAGAAAATGGGTATAACCTGTTCGCAAAACTGAGGAGTTTTTTTTCACTCGCAACTTGGTAAAATGCCAAGGTTCAGAACTGCATAGTAAAATAAAGACCAAATAGTTACTTGAATGGCGTATCATATACCTAGGAATAAGCCAGGCGTCTCCGAGAGAGTGCCACAGCTCTGTCTCCTTGGAGGTGACGCAGTTGCCCAGCAGGTTGATGGTCTCCCGGGTGAGCAGGGGTTGCACCACTCGCGAGGCCAGGCGGGGCTCTGAGCATGACTCGTGTGAGGCGTCAACTATCAGGGCTAGGAAATATCCAGAGAATGTATTTATTGCTTTTTACAACAGTCAGAAAGGAGAGACTTGAGGGATTTGGAAAAGTGACATTTTCAAAAAAATTAACAAAAAATACAAGGAGGAAAAAATATGATATTGCAAGAATAAAAACAGGAAAGACAAAATGTTGCAAGAAAACACACCTCGCACATAATAATATTTTTTTTAGAATGCTAACTCTCCTCAATGCCGCTCTAACTCGGGACTCGAACCCACTAATATTGACTCGAACCCACAAATTTTTTAGAATGCTAACTCTCCTCAATGCCGCTCTAACTCGGGACTCGAACCCACTAATATTGACTCGAACCCACAAATTTTTTAGAATGCTAACTCCTCAATGCCAATGCCGCTCTAACTCGGAACTCGAACCCACTAATCAATTGACAAGATTAAAAATATTACTAATAGCAGAGTTATCTAGGATTACGATACAACCATTAAAGCTTTGTAAAAACCATTAAAGCTTATTAAAAATTTGTAGTCACAGCATATAAACATTTGGCGCAGGGTAGCTACTTTCACAATTTTCAAAGAAATGCCTATAACTCGAAAAGTATAAGGCTTTTGCAAGATTATTGCACTCTGAACCATCATAAGCTGGCCTCTTCCTCGGTACCGGTTTGACGTTGAGACACGGGACACCCTGTATATGACCAAACCATACCCCGAATACTAGACAGAAAAAGTACCCGTGTCATTTCAGTGAAGTAACACAACGGGGGTTTAAACCAGCGACCTTCCGCATGGAAGTCCAGAGCATTACAGTGTGGCCACGCACTTGTATGAGTTGTATGAGAATTTGATAAGACCTCATAAAAAAGGTCGTCTACTAGTTTAGTTTCCTAAAGCTGTACATGCTACCCATATCTCTCAATATTTGGTGTTTTTTTTTGGATTTCGAAAAATAATAGTATTGATTTTACATAGTTAACGACAGCCAGATTATATTTGGACTCCTTTTTCCAGAGCTAACGGTAACGTTTGTAAAAACAAAATGGTAACTCACCAAGCGGTGTGAAAAGGAAATGTACAAGCTCCGGAGCGTTGGGGTCGTGGATGTGAGATTTGAGCTTGGCCAGCAGGTTGAAGGAGAGCTTGAATTTCTGGAAGATGTCGTAGAACTCGTGCTCCGGAGGCGGGCGCGTGCGCATGGACAGCATCCCGTCTCCCGGGTCTGACTTTTTGGACTTGCGGGATCTGCAACTCATCAACAAAATATATTATTTTATAATAATTCAAATAACAGCATTTCGCAAGTGGTTTTTCAGTTTTCCTGCTGCCACTTTCGGTTTTCATTCAGTTCATGTGGAACCCATTTTCCCACCTTCTGGATCTTTCTCATATGGAGACGGCTTCTCGTGTCACATTTAATTGATCCGCGAGTTGTTGTTGTGTTTGAGCGTCATCCTCATCCAACAATGCTTGCAATTCGGCGTCTTCAAACTTTATCGGTGGTCTTCCACGTTCTTCGTTTCTCATGTCAAAATCACTTTTGAATTTTTTAAACCACTCAAAGCACTGTGATTTACCAAGAGCATGCTCACTGTAAGCTTCGACAAGCATTCGATGTGATTCTGCAGCAGTTTTCTTTAAATGGTAACAGAAAATCAATGCTGTCCGCAAATCCTAGTTTTCAGGCACAAAAACAGACATGTTCAACGCTATGAAAACATGTGTAGTTGTATTAAACTTGTATTGTTATGAGTTAAAAATCTTTGACAAATGTAAACACAAGAAAAAGGCGCCAATGACGCGGTTTGAAAGTCCCTACATTGACAACTAGGGCCATCTATGAGCAAATTCCGGTTTCATATTTACAGACCTGGTATATGTAGATGTGGAGAAGGCAAAAGATGTTTGTTCTGATCAAAAGGTTTAGCACCCTGTCACCTCTGCCTATCCCAACAGGCGAAGTATAAAAGAATACAAAGATCTCACCTCTTCCTGCGTTCTAATTCCCTGCTGGCTGCAGCAGCATGCTGGAGCCTCGCGATAAACTTCTCAATGTCGTCAAAACACCTAGAAACATATTTTTCTTTAATAAGAAACTTAGGTTCAAATTTTTCTTTAATAAGACACTTTGGTTAATCATTTTATTAAACAATTATTATAATTATTACCATATAAGCATTAATGCTGATTAATTCCTACTCGTATATCGTGCAGGGTCGGCCTGAGGCATGTGTAAAGGATGCAGCCGCACCTAGCCCCGTGCTTAGCGAGGCCCCGCACTAATATAAAACATATATAATTTCACTTATTTATTTGGTCCCAGCCTATTTCAAATAGGCAGCCTCTAATTCTTGGTTGTACTATGCGTATCCAGAAAGTAAGTGTACTGAGGCTCTCACGACCAGATGGATTTTATTTTCGACATGTTGGCTACACTTCCGTATAGCCTGACCCTTCCCCTCCGCAACGAGACCGGTTCGACGGCAGTACGTTGAGAAGTGTCAACGCGACAACACGTTTCGTGAAAAATGTCAATCCAATCTCCCGCCAAGTGCGAAATACGCGGCGTCATCCGTTATCTCGTTTGGAAGGGAAAACCTCCGGTTGAGGTTTATGAGGTGAAAACTGCATATGGTGATAAAGCTATGAATCGTACGAGTGTGTACAAGTGGTGTCGCGAGTTTAAAAACGGTCACGTCACACCTCTTCACCCTCCGCCAAAAAGTTCAAAACCACAATTTCAGCCAAGAAAATCATGGCATCCATGTTTTGGGACTGTCAAGGCATAATTTTAATTGAATAAATGCCTCAAGGGGAGACCATCAACTCTGCAAGATACTGTGAGACCCTAAAAAAATTGCGAAGGGCGATTCATAACAAGAGGAGAGGCATGCTGACAAAGGGAGTCTGCCTGCTGCACGACAATGCCAGACCACACACGGCCAACGCCACGAAGGAACTGCTCGCCTCGTTTAAATGGGATGTCCTGAACCATCCCGCGCATTCCCCTGACCTAGCACCTTCAGATTACTATCTCTTTAGCTCTCTGAAGCTGCACATGGGTGGAAAAAGGTTTTCAACCGACGAGGAGGTAAAGGAAGAGGTGGAGAAGTGGACGGAGGGGTTGGCGGGAAACTACTTCGAGGAAGGCATCAAAAAGTTGATACCCCGCTTCACCACCTGCATTGAGAGGAATGGCGACTATGTCGAAAAATAGCTTACATATGTACTACGGTAACCACGTAATTTTTTTGTTTAAATAAAAAAAATTGTAACCTACAAAAATTCAGTACACTTACTTTCTGGATATGCCTCGTATATTTTGAAATACTAATGCTTTTTGGGTGTCATTGAGTTGTGATTTGTGAAACACTCAATAAGTGATGGAGCTTGTTAATTAAATATTTATGACCAATATAGTATATCGCATGTTCCATTATATTTTTGTGAAATAAATGAGTACATTTAAAATGGATCTTTTATAGGTGAAATTATATGGGTGATAATTGGCTTATTTTTTACCCTCATATTGATGTAGGTATTAATAAATAGGTAAGGAGGTCCCGCGCCCAAGATTTGCACCCAACGCCGCAATTTAACCTGTTCTATATTCATGGAGAAAAAGCAAAAGAAACTAAATACTACTAAAACAGCACTTGTGGGGTTGTGTGAAGAAAAATTACCCTAAAATTAAAATCACTTGTGGATCGTAAGCACGGCAGGGTGCGTATAATTACTATGTAGCAACAATATAGCGCCCTTTACGACTCCTATACAATCAAGCAAGGGTTTACTATACTCCTCTTTGTATTCAGTTTTAGATATCTGTGAAAAATTAGATAACAGACTCTCCATGGGCGTTTAGATAAGACTCTAGACGTTTTGATAACAGAAAAGGGCGTTTAGATAAAAGACTCTATAGACGTTTGGATGACTATTTTATCCAGAAAAGCTGTAAAAACATTACTTACTTCGGCTCTAACTGTAAATAGAAAGCTAGTATCGTTCCAGATTGGTAACCATTTCAATGACTAAGCCAAATATGGAATTGATAATTTCGAAGGTTCAATCTCAAATTTCCCACTGATTGCAATAAACTGTTTTATGTTACTAATCCCTGTTACTAATCCCTGGATAATTAAACCAAGATGACTGTACAGTACCCGGCGGTAAGTAATACACATTGGGCTTAAGAAACAGACTGTAGCTTCAGCTTTATAGAGCATCGTCTCTTCATTTATACACGTGTTCCATCACGATTTGTCAGCCGTTGTCAAGCGTTCTAGGGTGTGGTCGTGTCCACTTCAAAGTATATGAATGACAGAGACGATGCTCTACAAAGCCAAAGCTAGCCGATTATGGTTGACAGTCTCTTTCTTAAGCCCGATGTGTATTACTTACCGCCGGATACTGTACAGTGGAACGTCGGTTCGCAAACGTCTCTTATCTGTCATCATTTGATTCTCGAACACATTGTTTTAATTAGATTTTTGAACATACATTTTGAATGACAATGTCATGGCTCACTTCAGAAAACTTTTAAAACACAGGCAAAAATAAACCTCATTGGAAAGATTTTTTGTAAGACAGAAAATAGAAAGAACCGTAGGACGGTCACCTGATATTTTTATGCAAGATGACTCCCTTTCCAAATAATATTTCCTCTCCACCTATCTTCTTCTTCTTCCTAGCACTGTCCCAACTCATTGCCTAGGTAGGCCTTTGGGGTCGGCTCTTCTCGTTCTCTGGCTGTATGTTCTTCGGTTCTGGGTGTCGCTTTCATCTAGACTGTTTCTCTGCCGGATTTTGGAGTATTGAGTCATCTAGGAGTTCTTTGGTCTTCCTCTGGACGGTTGTTGAGGAAGATCCACAGACATTGCCTGATTTACAGTATGGTCTGGTGGTCTCCGTCTTATGTGCCCGTACCATCTCAGCTGTCGCTCTTCCCGCTTACTATTTATGCCAGTGACTCCCAGGCTACCACGAATGCGTGAGCTCTTAATTTTATATTTCAGTGATACTCCTGCCGACCACCTAAGCATTCGCATTTCTGCTGTTTCCAGTTGCCTAGAGTAGGAGCTGTACATAGTCCAGCATTCTGAGCCATACATAATCGCGGGTCCAACGACAGTCTGGTATACCTTTCCTTTCAGTTTTATAGGCATTTTTGGGTCACACAAGACTCCTGTTACCGATCTGAATTTTCTCTCCACCTTTCACGTACACCATCAGCTCTCCTCAGTAAAGGTAAAGTGCCGTTTATTTAATCTATTTATTGTGTTGCCGTGGCTGTGTTTTTGAGGGTCTGGAACGGATTATTCCAACTTTCATTACTTATTATGGGAAAACTTGATTCAGTTTTCGAACAGCCTTTTGGAACGGATTAAGTTCGAAAACCGAGGTTCCATTGTATTTGTTTTTTTGTTTACATGGGGATTGATAAAAAAAAGTACGAAAAGGTTAAGCTACACCACTGGTATAGTTGGTAAGACCCATGTCTCGCGTCCGGAGATTACAAGTTTGATTCTTGATGGTACTAAATTAATATTCACCTATTAAGTATAGCGATGTCCTGTTCATAAAGTTTGTCTGATGATGTGCTGGACGCTTCATCTTCAATGTTTCCGTGCGGAGTCAACTCCGAGTCCGACACGGGCTCACGGTATTGATTGAAGTGTGGAATCTGAAAAACAAAATTATTATTAAAAAGAATAAGAATGAAGACATTGGAATCAAGATTGAAAGGATATTTTAACCTCTAAACAAGTATGGCCGTACGGTGTATGAATTTTTACCTCAAGAGAGTATGGACGTACACGGTACGTCCGATGTTTTTATTCCTGAATACATGAATTTATCCATAAAACGGACAAGGCTCAAATGTTTTTATCTATTCAATTATTTTGTGTATGGCGGCCACAATAACTTTTTTTATATTACTTACAAAATCAATTTTTTATTTTACTTACACAATCTCACTTGCTTAGAGGTTAAGTAAAATGAAGATAGGAATGTTAAAATCGTTTGAATATATGGAGAATGAATAACGAAAGAATGACTAAAGTCAGAAGTGCAAGGTGTACATGGAAGAGAAAACGTAGCACTACCAAATGAATCAATTTTTTTAAAATGAAAATTTTGTAGGAACTACGGTCGTCCCTGAATATTGTCAACACGCACGGTCAACGACCGACGAAACGACCTTCGAATATGTCCAAAGGTCGCACACCAGAACATTGATATTGTTTACCCGCAAATACTATTTACGATACATTCCACAGTAGAAAGAGAACGCATCGTGCTGTCTCGCCGTTTTCACCAACAAATTATCTACCCACAATATTATTCGCGACGTCTGCAATATTTCGATCGACCACCTCGGCATGCACAGAGGGAGATAAAAATATATTGCGGGCGCACTCACGCGCCCCGTTCTGAATATGTATAAATACCTACTTACCGATAAATAAAGGATTATTAATCATTTGACCATTCATCACTGTTTACTATTCATTGAGTATTCACTCTCACTTTCCGCATTGCTAATCGACGTATTTTATTTTAAATACCAAACAATCAAAATCATCAGCGCGTCCAACAAGGACATTCGCTAAAGTTTGATTTTTTTATAACAGAACATTGTGCATAACAAGGTGTATGAATACGAATGATGTGAAAATATATAATACTTGGATAGAATATTATGAAGATCTGTTATCTTTGCCTACACGACATGGTATGATGCTGTATATGTACGTAATATCAACTTAAAACTTGTACGAATGTAGAAGAGGCGAAGGATGTGTGTGTCGAGATGGGAAAGTCAGGGAAATGGTGTGATGGTATGTACGCATGAAATTTGTTATTAAGGAATAAGACTACTTCATCATGGACAAAATTAAATTATTAATTGGTATTGCACGAAATCATCGTCAAGAGATAATCAATATTCATAACTTACTTGAGTCCTCCTGACTCTTTCCCTTTCCCCAGTCTCCCTCTCCCGGTCGCGCTCACGCTCCATAACAAAGTCTCTGCCGGGATCATCATCGTCTCCATAGCGACTGTCCTGGCGCCCACTCGAGTGCTGGGAAATTTTGCGGTCTTTGCCATTGCCTCCTCTGAGAAAGAAAAAAGGATAAATATAAATAAATAGAGCAAAATTTCATTCATTAAAGATATAAAATACTAACTATATTTCAGAAATTGTAGCACGGGTCCTGTGACAGTTCACAAATTTGCCCCAATACAACCTTGTAACGACGTTCAGTATTTTTAATTATTTTATCAACGTCTGACAATCGTTTGGTATACTTTTCCTTTTAACTTTACTGGCATTTTCAGATCACATAGAACTCCCATCATTGATCTAAACTTCATCCATCCCACACTAATTCTATGTGTTACATCTGCTGCACATCCTCCATCGCTATGGATGAGTGACCCAAGATACTTAAAGGATTCACAATTTGGTAATGTTTCTCCATCCATTTGCATTACGGGAGTGATAGCATTTGTGTTCTCAAATGGTGTCAGTGCATTGGGATGAACATCATTTAAACACATATATTCCCAAGGTCTCATCAATGCTTGCTTAATTCATCTCCTGTATCCTGCCACCCATAATCATGTTAGATGCGCACCCATAAACCCAAATTTTTATATTGTAATTTATTTTAATCAAACACTATTTATTCCAGTTTTTGTAACGGTATAACCGTACCGGTTTCAAGGCTTTCACCTCATCATCAGGGAAGCACAAACAAGACTTTGTAATTTGTTTTTATCAAACACTGTTTTTTCCAGTTTTTGTAACGGTATAACCCTATCGGTTTCAAGGCTTTCACCTCATCATCATGGGAGCACAAAAAAATCTTGTTTGTGCTCCCCTGATGGTGAGGTGAAAGCCTTGAAACTGGTAGGGTTATACCGGAACATAAAGTGGAATAAACAGTGTTTGATAAAACAAATTGCTATGTCTTTAAACCTCCACAATGTTAATGCCTTAACTATAAATAATATACAAATTTTTATAGTTAAATGTGTGTAGTCTGTCCGGCCTACCCGGGCATAATTCAGTCTTGTTTGTACTCGTACACATAATTCATCCACTCAATACATATAGAAAAACACAATATCTTAACAATTTGGAAAAATAAAAGGACAAAACTCAACACGTATATAAAAACAAGTTACAACACATGAACATTTTAAAATTCGGAAATATTTAAACCAAAACAAGAAAAAATAAATAAAAAATATAATTGATTTATTTAAATAGTTATTTCACCTGAGGTGATTAAGATCTTCGACGAGGTCCTGGGCCCCGACATCGTGGCACTGGAAGATGTGCATCTCGGAGCGTGCGCCAGCGCGCCCGCTCACGATAAAGGCCAAGATGTTGTTGTACATCTCCATGGGGTCGCTCGACGTGAAGGCTGTCGGCTCTTGGATGGACGAGTACGCGAACCTCTCCATTACAGACTGAAATTAACATTGATAAATAGGCAATTTGTATAGAGTTGTTTTATTATAAAATATCATCCATGAGAGTAAGCTCCTGGGCCTGGAAATGAATGAATAGGTCAAAAACTAAGTTAATGATAATAGACCGTAGTGACCAATTGCCATCAAATTATGGTCTAGAAGTGGTCACTGACTTTATAATATTTACTTAGGCTCCATTAGTAATAATGGAGATTGTCAGACTGAGGTAAAAAAAAAAGAACTGGAATGGCAAAAAATACAATGGCAAAGCTCGAAAAGATATGGAAGAACAGACCCATCACTATTACCATGAAAATGCGCCTAGTCAAGTCTCTCGTCTTAACAATGTTCATGTATGGCGCGGAGACTTGGACTCGAGAGCAAGTGAGAGACGTAGAATAGATCCATTTGAAATGTGGTGCTGGAGAAGGATGTCACGGATTCCATGGACAGCAAGGGGAACTGATGCCTCCATTCTCGAAGAACTGAGAATCACCGACAGATTGTCGACAATATGCTTTCGGCGAGTCCTCCGATTCTTTGGGCACATTACTCATGGCCATGGAGGATGCGAGACTAAGGTGGAAAAAAAACTGGAATGGCAAAAAAATGTGAAGTTGAAGCTGGAAAATATATGTGAGAGCAAAACTATCCTCATCACAATGGAAATGCGCCAAGTTAAGATTCTCATCTTCACAATATGCATGTACGGCGCGGAGACTTGAGCTCTGAGAAGTAGAATAGGTGCATTTGAAATGTGGTGCTGGAGAAGAGTGTTACGAATTCCATGGACAGCAAGGCGAACTAATGCCTCCATTCTTGAATATTAGACAATCTCCCTCTTATCTCGCCGAAAATTTTCAGCTTCTTTCCGATCATGGATTAGCGCTACGCTCAAACAGAGATTGTTTATTGACCTTTCCAGTTCACCGCTCCTCTTTCTTTACGTCGTCCTTTACTGTCCATGCTGTGAGACTCTGGAATCGGTTACAAACCAATAAAAGACTCGCTCCGTCTTTGGCATGGTTTAAGAAGTGACTGAAAAAACTCTTAATTTCTTGTCAGTAAAATAACGTGTTTCATTCCTGATTTTTCTTTTCCTTTCCTCTCCACCATCCCTTCCTTTCCTTTTGATTGATGATATCTCACTATTATATGAAAAATAATGTTCGGGTGATTGTCCATCTTTGTGGGGTTCGTGGGCATGTGCTCACGTATGTGTTTATGGATTTCGAGGGGATGAATAGTCATTTGAATGATTTATACGACCATGTAACTTGCTTCATTTACTTTTGTCTAGTTGGTTGAAAGACATTGCCGCCTGGCAATAAGCCCGCCAGATTATATAAAAGTGCTAAAAAGTGTTAAAAGTGTTAAATAAATAAATAAATCTCCGATAGATTGTCGACAATATGCCTTCAACGAGTTCTCTGCTTCTTTGGGCACATGAAATGCTCCAAGATATAGTAACGGAGAGAAATGATGGAGGTTATGCGACAGAAGGCTACCGATAAAGCTTAAGAGCAAGATCTACAAGGAACAATTAAAGTGGCGCTAATAGCAAAGCCCGAGAAGAACTAAGCTGGTATGGGCACGTGCAACAGAGGGACGAAGGGTCTACGCTAATGACAGCCACGAATCGAGAAATCTCAAATAGATGCAGAGGGAGACCCAAGAAGAGCCTATATAAGGAAGTGGAAGAGGACATGACGAAGTTCAGACCATCACCGAGTGATTGGCAAGATCAAGAGAGATGGAGGAAAAAGGTCCAAGCAGCCAGCCCCAAATGGATGGGATAAGGCAAGCGGAAAGAAGAAGTATCGAGTGATTCAGAAGCAATAAGTATCCTTAAATATAATTGTTTTTCTATAGAAACAATTGATTACAATTCCAGATATCCGGATATCGTATTGCGATAAGTATTTTTGATAGTATTATAGATAAATGTAAACTGTCATAGCAGATAAGATAACGAGAAGAATATCAATTGCCGTAACACAATATCACTGCCGCCAGGTTCCCCTCCAGAATAGTGAGTGAAGAAGGTAATAAATCAGTCATACGCAGGAATGTCTCTAGATAAAGTGTTGATTTACCATTATTTCCTCATTTAATTAATCCTAGATTTAATTACCAAACCAAACACCTCCGTGGCCTAGTTGATAAGATGCCTGCCTGTCTTACAAACCGGGGGTTGCGGGTTCCATTCTCGTTGATAACAAAAATAAAAAGGTACCAGTCTAGTTTCACTTAAGGCTTATTTAAAAATTTTCTGGCTAATTGGAAAATATTACCACATGGTAATAAACCCACCAGATATTAAGATGTTATAGTTGGACAGGATAATAATAATAATAATAAAAGGACAATTCTCATCAAGGGCGCTCAAATAAAGAAAAGGATACGTAGTTAGGGCTACATAACAAGTATAAAAGTGGCACTGGAAAGCGATTTCCTTCACGATGGTGGAAAAGTGTCTGCCCTCTGGATGTATGAGTCCTGTGCATGTATTGTTATGTTAATGGAGTCAATAATTTTTCAAGGAATCTCCATTCAACCTTACATAGGTACATCTTCGGACCGATTGGTTACTCTCGTCGTCGTTGCCGGGGCCTCGTAGTCGAGGATTCCCTCGCCACTTCAACGTCAATCTTGAACCGTTCTTCCACATCGATCATGTGATCTTCTGTGAGAAAATAACCCGATCCTAGATGCGGCGCACTCCCTCCCGCAAATGTCACAGACATGTGAATGAGGTTACTCGAATCTAGTGGCGTCAAATATAGTTTTTTTGCATTCGAAGTTTCCTGTGAAAGAATGCACCTGGCAACTTGCTAAGCTGTTTGAACTCCGTACCCCGTAAGCTATTTATAAGTATATTTACTGGCCTGCATCATTTTCCTTCTCCTGTGACATTCAACCTAAGTCTGTCATCTGTATGTACTATTCTTTTCCCGCTCAGGTATGTCGCCACCGGAGGAGTCACTTTGAGCAGTTCCTACTTCGTTACTACATGACATCGCACTCATAAAAAAAAGATTTGAATCTTCCAGTGTACATTGCACTAGATAGGGACTTATTTTGTCTCCTCATAACAGCGTAGATGGTCAAGAGATAGAACTGAACTGTGTGTATAGTATATTGCTTTCGGATGTACATGCAGGAAGATCAACACCTGAGCAGTGAGTGCTACGTAGCACATCGATCAATAAGTCCAGAGATTAACCAATAGATGGCGCCTCTGATAGCAAATCCATACCATTCTCAGTTAGTACCAACTTTTAGAAGTTACGTGTCAAACTTTCATGACATTCCAACATTGTGTCATTGAGTTACAGTGGTTTTAGTTATGCTACTTTTGCTATTTTCAAAACAATGGAAAAAACCGAATTTCGTGTGTTGATAAAACATTGCTTTTTTATGGGAAAAAATACCGTTCAAACTCAGCGATGGCTTGAAAAGTGTTATCCGGGCTCTGCTCCGTCGGAAACAACCATTTGTCGGTGGTATGCTGGTTTCAAACGCGCTCGTACAGACACAAATGATGCTGTTTGCACTTATGCACAAATGATACAGACACAAACACTCTGGTCGTCCAAATGAGGCTGTTACACCAGAAAACATAAAAAAAAAACCCAAAATCGTGATGGAAAATCGCAAAGTAAAGTTGTGTGAGATAGCTGACATCCTGAAGATATCATTTGGTAGTGTTTACACTATTTTGCATGCACTTTGGTCATGAAAAAGCTTTTTTCGAAATGGGTGCCGCGTTTGCTCACAATGTAACAGAAACAACAACGCATCGATGATTCAGAGCGCTGTTTGGCACTGTTTATGCAAAAAAAAACAGGAGTTTTTGCGTCGGTATGTGACAATGGATGAAACTTGGATACACCACTATACTCCGGAATCAAATCGCAGTCAGCTGAGTGGAGAGCAGCCGGTGAAAGTCATCCGAAGCGACCAAAAACTCAACAATCGGGCGGGAAGGTTATGGCCACCGTATTTTGGGATGCGCATGGTATAATATTCATCGGTCACCTTGAAAAGGGAAAAACCATTAATAGCAAACATTACATAGCGTTATTGGAGCGTTTGAAGGCAGAAATTTCAAAAAAAACGGCCCCATTTAAAGAAGAAAAAAGTTCTCTTTCATCAGGACAATGCACCGTGTCACAAGTCGATGGTAACGATAACCAAATTGCACAAGTTGAACTTCGAATTGATTCCGCACCCACCGTATTTTCCAGATTTGCCCGCCAGCGACTATTGGCTGTTCGCAGACCTCAAAAAGATGCTCCAGGGAAAGAGATTTGGTTCCAATGAAGACGTGATTGCCGAAACTAACGCCTATTTTGAAACCAAAGATAAATTGTTCTACATGGCTGGCATAGAAAAGCTAGGAAAGCGTTGGAATGAATGTATCGCTCTTGAAGGAGACTATGTTGATGAATAAAGAAGAATATTGGCAAACAAATGTTGTTTTAGTAGTTAGCCCCGGAACTTATCGATCGATGTGTTACATGCAGGAAGATCAACACCAGAGCAGTGAGCGCTACGCTACACATATGCATGCAATCTCTCGAAATAGAGTTAAATTATCAGAGCACCCTTCGGATTGATTCAACTTATGTAAAAAGCTTTCTACTATTCGCAGTGAATACTCATATTCACGTAATTTATCTCCGCTGATTTCAGTCCTGGGAGAATAGTCACCAGTTTCTTTCTTGGAGCACTGATATATCCCTAGAGACGTTTTCCACTTATCTCGATCTCAGTCTGTCTACTCCTCAATGTACTTCAGGCTACATACAAGACCATCAAGTGACCAACTTACCCCACTTTCATAATCCATGATCAGCACCCATGGGCCATCCAGGCAGAGTTGCATCCTCTGGGACCAAATGCCTGAAACCAATTTGATTAAGTGAATTGAAGTTAAATCTATTTTGAGGTAAATAATTTTTTTTATTTATTTTATTTTATTATTACACATGACAAGAAATATACACAATTTGAGAAAAAACAACAGGTTATTTGATTTGGACATATAATTTTAATGGATCTGGGTTTGTTGCCTTTCATTTGTCGTATCCCCAGTAAACTAGGCTTTTGCCTGTATCTCACTGAGGATATTTAGCATGAAAAAATAAATCGATACTTCTTTCCGATTTTTGATAACACAAAAAGCCCCGTTGCACGCTCTCATCAACCTGACAAACAGTGACACTCAACTACAACTGGAAACACCCTGCGAAACTCAACTCCTCACACATTATCGCTCCAGAAAGACCAAAAATATTCATCCCACAATATACTGCACACAATCATAAGAATAAAAATCAAAACAAATTCAAAACAAAAAAAAGAAAAACACACAGAAACACAAATACAATAACAACCAAAATTAAAACAATAATAAGAGACCCACACTCACGAGCTCACATAAATCCTTTCCACTCGTCATTCATCCTGAAAGCCCAAGTACTCAAAATCCTGTCGCAATAACAACCACGCTCCGATCGACTGTCTAAATGGTTTTCCTACCTTTACTTTTATTGAAGTCGGCACGCCATTGTATGTAATGGGAGCCAAATAAGCATATTGCCTTTGGGCAAAAGAGGTTTTAACTCTAGGGATGGTGAACATTTCATTAGTTGCCATGCGTGTCATGTGTGTCTGCTGAGTTTGCATCTTCCCCTCCTCTCGATGGTAGTGCCAGAGAATGGATTTGAGATGTAAATTGGCTATGTTCAGGACCTGATACTCTCTGAAAAGCTCCGCCGTGGGATACCGAGCAGGAAGTTTATTGATTATTTTCACAATCAATTTTTGGGAAACCTGTAATATGTGTTTCTGGGTTAAGGTGCATCCCCCCCAAACTGATATACCGTAAGAAAGTGCTGACTGACATAAGGCGAAGTATATTGTTTGTTAGCTTCTACTATTGTTTGTTTACATTTAAATTACACACAACTGTCAAATGGGAATTAATATAATACTACTAGGTTAGTCAAAAAGTTTTGAAAGCGGAAATGAAAATACATTTTTTTTGGGGGGAAATCACTTTTATTGCTCAGTATAATCTCCCATAAGATCAATACACTTGGTCCAACGATCTTCCAACTTTGTTGTCCCATCACGGAAGTGACTTTCTGGAAGGACTGCAAAATACTCCTCTACGACGGCTATAACCTCTTAGTTTGATGAAAAATGCTTTCCACGAAGGAATTTTTTGAGGTGTGAGAACAGCCAGAAGTCAGAGGGAGCTAAATCTGGCGAATAGGGTGGATGCTGCAACAATTCGTACCCCAATTCACTGATTTTCGCGATGGTTTTTTGAGCTGTGTGAGCAGGTGCATTGTCTTGATGAAAAATGATTTTTTTCTTCTGCAAACCGGGTCTTTTTTCACAAATTTTTTCATCCAACTGGTCCAAAAGGTCACAATAATAATCAGAGTTGATTGTCTTACCAGTTTGGAGATAATCTATCAATAAAATTCCTTTTGCATCCCAAAAAACTGACGCTAACACCTTCTTGGCCGATTTCTGGACACGAACTCGCTTCGGAGCCAAAGTGCCTGGTTCACACCACTCCTTAGCCTCTTGTTTTGATTCAGGATCATGGTGGTAGACCCAAGTCTCATCCATAGTGATGAATCGACGCAGAAAATCCTTTTTATCTTTTCGAAATTGCTCCAAATGTTGCTCAGAAAGTCGCATTCGAACGTGTTTTTGTTGCATTGTTAGCAAATGCGGCACCCATTGTGCACACAGTTTTTTGAAACCCAAAACTTCAGCCAAAATATGCCATGTTGTTCCATCTGAGATGCCTATGGTGTCAGCTATCACATTCACAGTCGATCGATGATCTTTCAAAACCATATCCTGTATTTCCGCTATGATTTCTGGTGTTGATGCACTTTTTGGACGTCCTGAGCGTGGATCGTCTTCAACGCTTGTACGGCCACGCTTAAACTCCAAAACCCATCGGTGAACGGTTGGAAATGAAGGAGAAGACTCCTTTAATACTTTCACCATCTTTGCATGGATCTCAGTAACCGATAAACCTTCCAAAACAAAGAATTTAATCACTGCACGATATTCGAATTTTTCCATTGTTAAAAAATACACTGACACGTCAACTTCAAATGGCTTGTGAACAAAGAATGAATTGACAGATCGAAATGAAATTTTGAGTACGTTCTTATGAAAGATGAAATATTAAAATGGCGTAGCAATTTCGGTTTTCTACTGCTCCATAGATGTCGCTTTCAAAACTTTTTGACTAACCTATTATGTCATTATACAATAGTATTTAAGTATTTCATGAGGGCTGGCTGTTCCCAATGTGTCAGAATAGTGGACTCCTATCGAAACAATTTTTATGTTCGTTTTAAGCCATTTATTTTAAAATATTTTGCTATATAAACTTGGTAAGTGATGTATTGAATACAGTTTGATAATGCTCTTGTAAAGCGAAACAAATCTGCTGTCACTTTAATTTAAGTTATTGTGTAGATTTTTTGTCACATTTAAGTGTCAAATCATTTTGTAATAATATATATTTCGCAAATGTGAGTGGAAGGCATGGTAGAGGAAGACCAAGGAAAATATGGTTAGATAAGATATATGGACGTAGAAGAGCTGACAAGGAAATACCCGACAGGGAAATAATGTAATAAAATTCAACTGACCGTTGGTCTTCTCAAGCTGCAGAAGGCGTCTCATTCCGTCAGCGGGGAAGACAATACCAGTCTCCCTGGTGACGGTGAATGTGGCCAGGTGCTCCACCATATACGCGGGGCGGCCCCCGTCTCCCTGGCCCGCGCCCGGGCTGCTCAGCGAGTCGTGGAACTGCTCCTGCTGGTAGGAGCTCGGCCCGCTGTTGTTCTTCATTAGGGCCATCTCGGGGATTGCTGATGCTTCGACTGTGGCTGGTGCCTAATTATTGACGATTGTCTGCAACAATTAATTATACATTATCAGCGTGATGAAAGATTTTCACAGATATTGGACTTTAAACTTAAGACTTTAGATATAATATGACAGGACATTTTTCGTGATTGTGTATGATTGTCAGCCATCTTGTGGATGGGAAAAGCCTGCGCCAGTATGGTTTTAAAGTGTACAAGCTATTGCACTTCAGCAAACAGTTCCAATAGCAAGCAGAGATCAATTTATTAAGATTAACAGTATGTTGATGTGGTACAGCATTTCATTCAGAATTATATATAGTGCTATTATTGTGTTGCAGCATATAAGCTACCGAAAAACATAAAATCATATCTAAAAGTAAAACCAGTCCGGAAATAAAACCTGGGGTTATATAAATAAAACCCAAAATCATATCTAAAAGTAAAATCAGTCCAATAAATAAAACCGATTGCTTAGCGTAAATGCTAACCATTAGACCACGGAGCCAAAAAGACAATTGGAACGAGCGTGACGTAACCCGTGTCACATGTGTAACAACAAATATATAGTTGACCCTTGTCTGCCTTGAGAGACGCTGGATATGGTATGACTAATGGATGATGGATCCTTCACCATATACCAGTGCCATAATAGGAAGATTTGCAGTCTCAGCTTAGCTTGGAAGAACTTAGGTGCCAGGTTATGGGTTGATCTGGATGGAGGGATTTTATGGCATACCTGTGTTCCTGATGGAATATACGGGGTGATAATGATTTTTTTTAGAAAACTTGTTAAAGCATTGTTTTCAAACCGTTAAGATCACCTCAAGAGTGTTTCCTGACTAGCAGCTCAATCTATTAACTTATAGAAGACGTACAGAGAGGTGACTTTTTAAGCCGACCGAGAACTTTGCCAATGTAGAGATTTGCCTCATTGAATCTTCTTCTTCTTCTTCCTCTTGGTTTAGGTCGTATGACCTGTTTGTGACGGTGGGCTGTCCTGGGATGATGACGTCCAGCTGTCCTTCCACCTTTTCAGCGGCCTTCCTGGTAATCTCCCGATGTTAGAGTTTTCAGTCTTAGCGATTCTTGCCAGTTTTATATCCTCCATGCGGTCCACATGATCCCTCCAGAAGCGCCTTCTGCTTCTTCCCCACCTCACTATGTCTTCAACACCACAGACAGACCTTATCGTCTCATTTCTGATCCGATCTCTAAGAGTTCTGCCTGCGATGGAGCGTAGGGTTCTCATTTCTCACACTCTGAGAAGGTTTTTTGTCCTGTTGGTATCGGCTCTCGCTTCTATCCCATATGTCATAATGGGGCGGACGCATGTCTTATATATCCCGACCTTACTTTCGGTTAGCATGTGTTTGTTTCTCCATATAGTGTCCCGCAGGTAGCCAGCCAAAGCTGTCACTTTATTAGTTTGTGCTCGTACTTCACTATATGGTATAGGTATGCTAGTTGCTGGAGATCTCTGCACCTAGGTAAGTGAATCGCATGACTTGCTCAATGGATACATTATCGATGATCAGTTTGCATCTGAGTGGCTCTTTTGATATTGTTAAGCACTTTGTTTTATTGACAGAAATCGTCATATTGTATTTCTTAGAAGCAAGGTGAAATTTGTAGAACATTCTCTGAAGATCATCTTCGCTTTCTGCTAATATTGCAGCGTCGTCGGCATAACACACTATATTGATCAATATATTTCCCATTTTGTAACCCAGGCCCAAAGAACGCACCTCCTCTATGATTCTATCCACAATAATGTTAAAAAGGAATGGGCTGAGAATGTCTCCCTGTTTGATACCGGTTGCAGTGGGTATCTCTTTTGTTAGGTCTCCGTTTGCCTTGATCGTGTCTTCCCATTCTTGTTAATACTTGGAATGGTTTTGATTATTGATGCAGGAACTGCGTACTCTCTCATTATGTTAATCACATACTCCAGCAGAATTGAAACATTCTATCAAAATATTTGGGTTTGCCAACTCGACCAGGAATCTCAAGAGTTAACAAGACAACATTTGGATATCTCCTTCCTTCTAAAACAATCCTGAAAATATCGGAAGAACCTGATTAATCACCTCAAGTGCCGAGTCAGTGAAATCATAGAAGTTATATGAGGTGTATGAATGTAGAATATGCTAAGGACATGTGTCGAGATAGGAAAGTCTAGCATTCTATCCTGTGCCTACCCCGACAGAAAAATAGCGTGATGGTATGTATGACTAAGTTTTTCTTTCCATCTGAATTTATTTAGTGACATTCATTAATTTTCTTTTATAAATTTAAAAAACAATGTACTGTTGTAAAATCAAACTCTGCAAGTCTAAAAATTTTGACCGATGCCACACAGGTAGGAGCCTAGCTTGGTGCTTAGAGCTACGCTGCGAGTTAAGCGACATATTCTTGCAAACCAACGCACCGCATACTATCGCAACGGCTACACTGCACGTTTCGCGCCACGCTACATGACAATTAGTCACCGACTGAATCTCCTAGCGAACAGATGTGTTGGTTAATTTTATTGTGTCACCGAGTGATTTTACAAGATGGCAGAAGTTTTAATAGCAGCTGTGTATAAAAGGGAGTCTTTGTGGAACCCATCGAGCAAATTATACAAAAATGTATCTGTAATAAAATCACTATGGAATGAAGTTGGTAAGTTGTAATGAAATTGGTTAGTTTTGAGAGTGGTATCGTTTGTTGACTCAACCACTCCCAAATGTCAAATGAATTTGTGCGAAGCACTTTGGTGTGGTCAAGCATGAAGTCACCTAGTATATGAGTCACGTAAAACCTAGCTTAGCACCTAACGAAGCACTTTGGTGTGGCCTCGGTCTTATTCAATTTATATATTATAAGTTATGTCAGAATTGGGGAGTTGATAGTGATGATAGACATGCACTTTCTTCAAAAATTTATTCATGTGATTTATTACAATGGAATACGAGTATCAAGGAGAAAATTTCAATATATCATTCACTTGATCTAACCATACTTTCCTTGGTCTTCATCACACACCATCAAGTAGAAAATATTATAAATCTTATTAACTAAAAATGTTTTTTTTTTAATTACAAGTCTGAGAGTTTAAATACCAAGCACCTGCATACACGTACATAACATAAATGATTAACTTTAAATATATTTCCTCATCCAAACGAGGATGCCTCCCACAGGCTGTGTGATTGCAGATGCAGCAGCGCAACACGCCCGACGCATGGGTGTGATTAAAAGGTGTATTATTATTACAGGCAACACGTTAATTGTCTGATTATGAAATAGTTCCGAGTGTCGCATGCGGGTGGGATATTGCAACACTCGCAGAACTGTGGGATGAGCGTATCGGCTTTGATCGTTTAATTACTTATGTATAGAGGACAACACGAGGAATTCGTTCTTAGTAAAAACTTCACATTATCACCATTGAGAACTTAGAGCAGGCTTATAAAAATTAATTTTGCACTACAGGAGAAAAGGGTTATTTAGTTTTCAATATTAAAAAAAATCTAAATAAAATACATACTTAACCTATCATTACGCCATTTCCCTGTCGGGGTAGGCAGAAGACCAAGTGCCAGACTTTCGTATCTCGACACACATCCTTCATCTCTTCTACAACACCTCAAGCAACCCTTACAATTTCTCTGATTTTCTTTGCTACCTTCTTTGAAAATATTTATTTATTTTACACATGACAAGAAATATACATAAATTGCGAAAAAACAACAGGTAATTTAATTTGGAATTCACAATTTTAATGGATCTGGGTTTGTTGCCTTTCATTTGTTGTGTCCCCAGTAAACTAGGCCTCTGCCTGTATCTCACTGAGGACATATAGCATGAAAAAATGAATCGATACTTCTTTCAGATTTTTTATTATATTAAACCCCGTTGCACATTCTCATCAACCTGACAAACAGTGACACTCAATTACATATGTATACATCACGCGAAATCAAACCCCTCACACTTCATCACTCCAGACAGACCAAAAACATTCATCCCACAATATACCGCACATAGTCATAAAAATATAAATATAAAACAACAAAAAAAACCACACTCAAGAGCTCACACAAACCTTTTCCACAAGTCATTCCTCTTGCAAGCCCAAGTACTCAAACTCCTGTCGCAATAACAACCACGCTCCGATCGACTACCTAAATTGTTTTTCTCCCTTTGCCTTTATTTAATTCGACACCCCATTGTATGTCATGGGAGCCAAATAGGCATATTGCCTTTGGGCAAAAGAGATTTTAACTCTAGGGATGGTGAACATTTCATTAGTTGCCATGCGTGTCATGTGTCTCTGCTGAGTCTGCATCTTCCCTTCCTCTCGATGATATAATTTAAGTGATCCAACCATACTTTCTTCGGTCTTCCTTTACCACACCTTTCAACTATTTAATTTGTTCGACTTTCTTCATTCACTTATTCCACATGCCCAAACCTTCTTCGAGTGCTCTTCTTCATCTTGCTCAACACATCAGCCTTATGTTTGCATTCATCCCTTATAGCTTCATTACATATTGTCATAGATTGCCATCCTTAAGCTATCACACACATACATGTAAGTTCAACGAATAATAACAATAATAAAAGGAAGGTATTTTTCAGATGTGTGTCTGAAGGATGTTCTTTCAGAGAAAAGCGGAACTTTGAGGTCAATTTCATTTTCATCTAATAAATTGGTTATTCCAAATCAATACAATATGGCGGAATATTGTGATAGAGCTTTTACCGTTGCTGTTACTGTGGTGTGGAAAGGTCTGCCTCCTAGTGTCAGATATATGGGTGGTGTGTAGCTTTAGGAAGTACTTGAAGACAATATTTTTTGTAATGTATTTAAAAAATTTATGAGTGGGTTCGAATCCTGAGTTAGAACGCCCTAGAGGAGAGTTTGCTCTCTCAACAGCACTATAAAAACTATCTTTTTATTATTTTCAGTATTATTTATATTATAGTTAAGGTATTAACACTGGATATTTAAAGACAGTCATTTGTTTAATCAAACAGTGTTTATTCCATTTTATATAATGGTATAACCCTACCATTTTCAAGGTTTTCACCTCATCATCAGGGGATCACAGACCAGACTGAATTATTCAAACTGGTACCGATATACACACTTCTAACGGTAAAAAATTGGGTTGGGGATTGTGGGTGGAGGGAGACTTCAGCAAGCAGCGGTGAAATCTTGGGAATATATGTGTTTGCCAGATGTTCATCCAAATGCACAGACTTGAATATTTCTAGGGCCTCTAATCTGTCCAATTTATTTCTGTTACTACTGATATGCAAGAATTTGGCATTGTTGATAGGGAACGTATGATTTTCCCGGTGACAATGATTAGCCATTTCGGAATAAATTAGAGGATTCGCCAAGGTGGATTTATGTTCACCAAATCTCTTTTCAAATTATCTTCCTGTCTTTCCTATACAGAAATTATTGCAGTCAGCACATAAAAATATACCCACACCACTGTTGTTAAGTATTCCAGTTTTGCCTTTCCCATTAAATAGGAGTTTCCGGAGATTGAAATTATTGTAAAAAGCTGGCTTTACGCGACTTGGAAATTCCCTAAAGTTCAATTTAAGAGTCCATCACCTCCTGACAAATACCTATAGCATAATTTGACATTTTAAGGTGGATAGATGTAACCAACGCGGCCTTGCATTCCTCCAACAGCACTTTTTTTGTTTACCGTCCATAATTTATATTGACCTTCTGATAAAATCCATAAAGCATGCACGTGACCTTCAATGTAAACAATTATTTATTAACAGAACAACAGTTATTCCGCCAGGTAGAACCTTCAAAATACTAATTTTATTGCGTTATTCCATTTATGCATAAATTGTGTAACAATTGACAGACACTATCATATTTGTGTCTTGTACAGTGTTTTCTTTCCTCGAGTAATATCATTTCAAGATCACTTGGTTTTAAATACATACACACAATCATACTGAATCTCTGTCGGGATAGGCAGCAATGACATAGCGCCAGACTTTCTTATTTCGACAGAAATCCTTTGCCTCTTCTTCATTTATACAAGTTATAATTAACTTGCTACGTTTCCTTCTT
The DNA here is from genome assembly GCA_949825065.1 of Odontocerum albicorne. Classification (NCBI taxonomy): domain Eukaryota; kingdom Metazoa; phylum Arthropoda; class Insecta; order Trichoptera; family Odontoceridae; genus Odontocerum; species Odontocerum albicorne. The sequence goes on along the minus strand of OX463864.1, from coordinate 2,035,829 downwards.
TCAAAATATTATTCACTTGATCCAACCATACTTTTCTTGATCTCCCCTACCACGCATATCACTCACATTTACACTGTATATTTGTTGTCTAATTACTTGATAACATGATGGTCAACAACAATATTTTAGTACCACTTTCTTCTTCCCAGTGTCATGTCAGGTCCCCCCAACGTTGAATATCACCTGAGAGTAGACATATTTGTCCCCGGCAGCCCGAAAAAGATTTCCAACGCCCCTTATGCCAGCCCAATCACGTATATTGCGGAGCCAGGAGATTTCCCTCCTGCCAATACCTCTTCGACCCTCTATTTTGCCTTGGATGATCAGGTGCAGTAATTTGTACTTTGCTCCTCTAAGTACATGACCCAAATAGGACAGCTTTCGGATTTTAACATAATATTAGTCAACAACTCTCTATCAACTTTGGCTCTTTGAAGAACCCTCGTGTTGCTGACCATATCCGTCCAGGGTATCCGTAGCATTCTCCGGTGCATCCACATTTCGAATGCTTCCAGTCGGTTCATACTACCAACTTTGAGGGTCCATGATTCCACTCCATGCAATAACACTGACCAAACGTAGCATTTCACTAACCGTTGTCGAAGTTTCAAGTTTTGATTATCATCGCAGAATACGCTTCTCATTTTATTAAAAGTCGCATGAGACGATTCAATTCTGCACTTGATGTTGGTTTCTGGGTCGAGGTCTTCCACTAGGATACTTCCGAGGTATTTAAATGTTCCACTCTCTCTATATCAGCACCGTTCAATGTAAGACGTGCTCCTGCGTGATCCTGCAGGCCAAACACCATGAACTTAGTTTTACTCACGTTCATGTTCAGCCCTGCTTTAGTACCACTTCAATGGATGATAATGAAATGTTGATGTGGAAAAAGACTGATAGAAGCCGAATAAATGCTTTAGAAATTCGTGGATGGGGTGGTACAGAAAAGACCAAAGAAAATATGGTTAGGTCAAGTGAATTGTATTTTAAAAGAAGTCAATGAAATTGTAGGAATTATAGTTTTCTCTGCCTACCCTGATAGGGAAATGACGTCGTGGTATGTATATTGTAATATTGTATGAATAAAAAAAATATTTTAAACTATAATAACTTTTTGTGAAAGGTTGTTCACAACTTATCAACTGTCAATAGAAATTTGTTAAAGACAATTTAAAGTTACTAGTTGCAACCCATGAAATATTCACGGAAGTAAAACAAATTCTACATTTATAAAAATATATATTCATAAATGTAGAATTTGTTTACATATATCATTTATACATCGTCCCCTTTTACACCGGTTATTTTAACATGGATGTTTTGAGTTCAGGAGGTTACTTCTAAGGTTTGATTTTAGATCTTGGCTGGGAGACCGGTTAATCTATTTAATCTTAAGCAATTATTGCATTGTTGATTGAATAAAATTAATTGCATTTGATTAATTTCTGTTTTGACGCATCACATTATGAAAGATATACCATTAAGGTCTAAACAATCCAAAGCATCTATTATGGACACATAACTCATCCACTGAATAACCAAGTGATGTTACAGTTAATATTTGAGATACTGACCCTTACTTGTACGCCAACTAGACCCGATAGAAGACATGTTGTTTCGTTATATTTTGAAATATCAAAAATGTTATATCACGTGATTATCAAGTTTCTTTCTAAAGAAGGGGAAAGCCCGGCAGAATGTTGAGACATCCTTCCTTCACCTTCTTCACATACAAACACTTTCTCATTCTTCTCTTACTCTTTCTTTCTATTAATTTCATTCATTTGATACAACCATATTTTTCTCCATCATCTTCTACCATAACTCCCAATTATACTTATTTTATAAAATTGTTTTATCAGTCTTTCATCATTCATCTGTTCAACACGTCCAAACCACCACGATGTGCTCTTTTTCATCCAATTTACCACATCAGTTTTTAACTCACTTTCATCCTTAATAATTACATTTTTTATTCTGTCATATATTGAAACACCACATATTCTTCGAAGTGCACGCCTTTTCATTTAATTTACTAGGTTCCTTTCAATAATTTTCCACATTAATGTTTCACTCCTATACAACAACGCTTCTTTTTCAACTTTCTGTAGACTCAGGAGTCTGTTATTCTCTGTACATGTTGGTACCAGTATCATCGACGCTGTCATCCCCATCTGACCACATCTTGGACCTCAAAGACCTCTCGGATTGTGGTGTTCCTTACACGATCACGCAGAGTCTTCCCAGTAATAGCGCGTAGAGTTCTCATTTCCGTTGTCCTTAGCATACTTTTTGTCCTGACAGTGTCCACCCTCGCTTCGATGCCATATGTGAGGATAGGTTGCACACAGGTCTTATAAATGCGTACCTTGGTATCTGTTCTCATATCTTTATACAACAATGCATTAGTGCCAAACTTATGCATTGTTATGAATCATAATTTTAACAGATGTTAACATTGTATAGCAAAGATGTAGACTGGGGAAAAGATCTAACAGAGAAATTGAGAAGACCACAGAAAACTTGGAGTCGGAAACTGGAAGATTCTGGCAGTTATAACAGGTTATAAACCTTAGTAGTTCATCATTAACATCTGTGAAGAATCAGAATAGTTACCAGTGCAAAAAATATTTGAACGCTTTTTTTATTTGCGATTTTCTGTTAAAAAAAAAACACTACCAGACCTATCGTATTCCTTTAGTGTTTTACAGTATATTTTAGCGGGTTTATTGCCATGTGGTAAGAACACCTTCAGGTTTTACAAACTAGACATTATTCCTGAACATTTACCTGTTATTGATCTCGAAAAATTGCCTTGCCAAGTGTCGGAATGTATGAAAACGGACGAACAACTAAAATTTCGCTTTTATATAGAGAGATAATCGCAAGTATACCGCACAATTGGTATATCTGTTATCACAGTATTGCACTATCAAGATAGGAATTAGTACATCATCATCCAGCACTCTTAAATAGCTCCATTGTGTGTGGGTACTTGTTATGCGCGTGCGCTTTGCTGCTGCCAAACAACTGTGCGCACTCAAAACGGCTTATAAATGACTTATTGTTAATGAATAATAATAAAAGTGACACATTATAAAACTATTTCGTACCGTTTATGGCTTTCACATTAATGTTTGTTATAAATTATATGCGATGAATCATTTCGTAGAAATTTCAATTCAATTCAACCTCTTTTAAAACTCCACAAGGGAGCATAGGGAGGCCCACCAGTCTTTTCCATTCAGAGCGGTTTTGGGCGGTGTTGGTAATCTCCCTCCACGACATTCCTAACGCTCTGACTTTCTTGTCATAGGAACGGTACACCGTGAGAGAGGGGTCTTCCGGGCCGTCGGGACCCCAATGGACAGAAAAATAGCGCTATACTCGGCCAACTATCTTCTGGCATTCTCAGAACATGTCCCAGCCAGGACCATCGTCTCTCCCGAATTACAGAGACAACAGACCTCTGCCGGGTGCGCCGGCGTGCAGCGTAGTTTGTTATGTGATCATACCACCTGATTCCCAATATCCTCCTGAGACACCTGTTTTCAAAACTATGTTAAGTATATTGCGCTCCTGAGCCTTGGTGAGATGCTAAGATTCACAGCCGTACAGGAGGATCGGGATGATACATGCGTTAAACAGGCGGCATTTTGTTGTGACGTTGAATCCAGTCACTATCCAAATCCTATCCATGTTATATATTTCTTAGAAAATAGGAACAAATAATTGATGGAAATATATGTATTATTATATTAAACTTTCGTTGTATACAGTACAACCTGTTCATAGTTATTGCCATATGGCGGTCTCTTCCAAATAACCAGAAAGATGATAAAGAGGCCTTAAGCGAAAACCAGACTGGAATCTTTTTGAACCATTAATTCACAACCTCCGGATTGGGAGACAAGCGTCTTACCAACTCGGTCACGGAGGTGTATAAACATACATACCATCACGCCGTATCCCTGTCGGAACAGGCGGACGACTACCATTTCTCTGACTTTCTAAGTTTCCTTCTTTCAAAATATTCTATTGATCCAACAATACTTTCCTTGGATCCCTCTCTACCACGTCGTCCACTCACATTTGCACTATATGACATTTGTTTAGTTAGTCTTTCTTCATTCATTCGTTCCACACGCCCAAACCATCTCAATGTGCTCTTCTTACTCTTACTTACTCAACACATCAGCTTTAAGTTTAAACTCATCCCTTATCCTTCATTCTGTTTTCTGACATCCATTGTCACCCCATGTATTCTCCATTCCTTATCCTTCATTCCGTTTTCTGTCATCCATTGTCACCCCATGTATTCTCCATCCCTTATCCTTCATTCCGTTTTCTGTCATCCATTGTCACCCCATGTATTCTCCATGCCTTATCCTTCATTCCGTTTTCAGACATCCATTGTCACCCCATGTATTCTTCATCCCTTATCCTTCATTCCATTTTCTGTCATCCATTGTCACCCTACGTATTCTTCTCAGTGCACACATTTCTACAGTATTCGGCTCCTTTCAGTCTTTTTCCACGTCCACGTTTCGGTCCCATACATCAAAGTTGACACCAAAACACTGTTGTGGACTATCATCTTAGCAGATTTTGATATGTTCTAATAGGTACTGACTGTATTGTATTACCCTTTCATTGAGTACAGTACAACTAAGTAGGTTTATTGCTATGTAGCAATCTCTACCAACCATTCAGAAGATTATCTCGATAGCCAAGTAGATAAGACTAAAGTAGGTAAGTTCCAAACCCGGGGTTGTGGGCACAATATAATTTTTTTTTAAATGTCTAGTTTTCACTTGTCTCATTAAAAATATTTACGATAAGTGGAAATAGATTGCCACATGTCAATAAACCTGCCAGGTTGTGCTAAATACAAGAGAAGTGTAATATAATATATACATAGAAAGATGTAGAATCTGGCGATATATTATTATGTGGTAATAAAGAAAACCAGACTGGAACCCTTTTTAACAAAATTGAGTGTGCAGGAGTTGTATGAGGTCTACTGCATGTAGAAGATGCTAAGGATGGTTGTTGAGATAGGAAAGTCTGATATTCTGTCCTCTCTGCCTTCCCTGACAGGGAAATAGCATGACGGTAAGTATGTGTACCTATAAATATGAAACAACAGCAATTCTCATTGAATAACAATCTATTCCGAGAAGATTCTGATACGAAAGTTGCTAATCTATGATTGATGAGTACCTGCATCATAAGTTTTCTCAAACAGCAAATAGTTTTGCCATTAAATCCAACAGAACAACAAAGACGTGTTATCAACACGGCTCTGATAGCAGAGCTGATGAGATCACGCCTCGATATAGCTCAGCAGTTTATCTGTCGAGTATTTATCAACTCCTGAAGCCAGGGGAATCCTACCAACATCTTCAGAGATATCGGAGCATCTATGATATTTGAGACAACATGAAAAGGCAATGAAAAAACCATCAAAGATGTGACACAGTGATGACCTTCGTGGTCTAATAATAGTAAAAAAAAAAACAATTTATATAACGCCATTTAGAGAGCAGACTCACCTCAAGGGTGCTCGCTCTAACTGAGTGTCATTAAGATTTAAAATATTACAAAATAAATATACTCGTACATATATGTCCTCAGTGAGATACAGGCAAAATCCTAGTTTACTGGAGACACGACAAATGAAAAGCAACAAACCCAGTTACATTAAAACTGTGTATTCAAATTAAATTACCTGTTGTTTTTTCGCAAATTGTGTATTTTATAGATTTCTTATCGTGTAAATAAAATTAAAATAAGTTGGGTGTAACAATAGGAAGGTAGTGGCTGCAGCTATTAGATTTATTACTCCCCCACAACACAACATATTTGTTAAGAAAACGGCAGAAAACTTTCAAAGGTATTTCGAACTACAAAGAAACCTTTCTTCACCTTCCCTTGGTAAGAAACCTTTGTCGATCTTCCGATATGTGATAGTTACACATTAGACTTTAAGTGTAGTGTATGTTATGTGTAGTGTTCATATATAATCATAAGTTTTGATAAGACCTCCTAAAAAAAGGATTTTCAAGTGCTTATTAACCAGACCATTCCACGCCACGGGACTAGCAATGGAAAAGGCCCTGTTATTATACCCCACTCTATTGGATATTAAGAGCTATCAATTTATTTAATGTAGACGGAATCAACCTCTTAAGTTTTTCTCATCTTCGAAGGAAAATTGTAATCTGCTGACCTAGGGGTTGTGGTTTCCATTTCTGTTCGTAACCAGATCTTTTAAATAGGTATTTCAATTAAAGTCTCTTTATAATCTTTCTGTTGGCCAAAATAAAGGTTGCACTGTGTACAACGATAGTGAAATACAATTTAGTTTAGTTAATACCACTCACGCTATTATGGGGGACAAAATATGACCCCGTTCAGTGCGATCTACACTAGAACATCTAAATTTATTATTAGTGTAACGTAAGGTAGTGATGAAGGAACTGCCCAAAAGAGCTTGTTTGGTGGCGACACACCAGAGTGTGAAAAGAACGGTAGTGACGATGGATTAAGGTCCGACGTCACACATAATGGAAAATGAAAGGCAAACGTTTAATCTGCTGCAGCATTTTGCTCTGGCTAATGAGTATGCCAATCGTCTTGGATCTATGATCTCCTGCTATTGGAACTGTAGGTTTGGAACTGTCTAGACCAGGCCTGGGCAAATATTTTGCCCTGGCTAATGAGTATGCCAATCGTCTTGGATCTATGATCTCCTGCTATTGGAACTGTAGGTTTGAACTGTCTAGACCAGGCCTGGGCAAATATTTTGATTGAAAGACCGCATTGAAAATTCAAACGTAAGAACGGGCCAACAAATGAAATATTATCTCTTTTTAAATATTTATTCTATAGTCACAAAAAAGAAATTTATAGTCTAAATTTTTTTAAAAGTGTGCAATCTGTGACAAAAGTATTTGTGTATTGCAGAGAGAACACATCTCCAAACTTCACTATACAAGCACTCAACTTTCATCTCCTCCACATTTATATATCTCGTCATGCACATTCTTTTATTATTCATAACTTTTAAATCTGATCCACTCGATTCAGCTACGTTTTACTCAATCTACGTCTTCTACGCACTGTCCAAATCATAATAATGCTCCGTTCTGCCCCTTACTTAACACTTGCCACCCTATGATGGATAGTGAGTGACCAGGAGTTACATAATAAAATAATTTTATAGCTAATTACAAAAAATAACCTAGCAGATTTTGCATAATTTTAATTTAAAACATACATTTTTCACTGGATGCTGAGCGTCCAGCACAGTGGCTGGCGGAATTGTTTAGCACAGTAAGGCAAGTGTTAAAACACCCTTGCATTAATTTTTTATTATCATCATTCAACTTGTTTTCATACATTGATACTCCACAATTTTTTCTTATTGCACGCAACTCTATCGCATGAATCTTACTCTCACCCTTCTTCTGTCAAGTCCATGTTTCACTTCCATACATCAAGGTGAGCACCAACACAATTATAAATTTACATTTTTGCTACTGTTAATATTACGCGGTTATATACAAAATTAAGTGCTCCGTATACCTTGTTCCCTGTTGCTACCCTTCTTTCAATGATTACAGCTTATGTATCATATATACAAATTCAGGGTAATGTAGATGGCTGTGCATCACACACAGCTACACAAGTCACGCATTCACACCTATAATGCGACTCTGAGCTAAAAAATACAATTTATCAGTAGACATGATTAAATAATATATGTGAAAATTGATATAAATAAATATAAGATATAGCTTACGGGCCACATTGAAATCAGAGACGGGCTGTATGCAATGTTCATTGGAGTCCAGTAGGTTAATAATTGGTGATACTTTGGTACTACTTAACAATAGTTATTTATTTTGTGTAGGTACTGTTACATCGTAATATCATTATCTTTGATGTTTTAATATAATTATGCAGAATATCTATCTATGACAAAACTTATGTACACCATTACATATTACATACGTACATTCTAATGTATTATTCACTAATGCTTTTTCTCTCCTGTCCATCCTGTCTGCCCAATATTTGTACACTACATCTAAGTCGACGTTTTGTCCGGATGAAATGTACAACTTCATTCGTAATAAACATTCTAAATGATCAACGTTCATTCTGTTTCTTGATTTAGATTTAATAGAGTTCATAAGACTGAATCCCCTTTCACATTCGGCACTCGATGCCTGGAACGTTCCCAAACGTCTAACAGGATTGAAATGTCCGCAAAATTATCTTGATAATTAAGTGTCAATAACAATAAATCCGATAAATGATTTTTAGCAGAGAAAACACAAAGTGGTTTTCACAGTAACGCTAACAAACTTAGACTGTATCGCCTCGTAAGGATATGCATTCCTTGTCAGTTACACAATAATGAAACAGTCACATAACCTTTGTTGATACTTTTTCTATACAAGCAAAAAATTTAAAACACCAATAAAATGACACGAAGACCTTTGAACAAGGGATAATTCATGAAGTCTTTATTCGAAATACGTTACATAATACGAGTAGGTAGAGTCCACGCGGCGTAAGGAAAGAATCTGAGACTGTATTGTACTATAGCGTAGGTACACAGAGCGTGTGATTGTGTTAGTCAACTCCTGTGTGCTGATTGGTCAGTTTCTAGTATTAGTGTGTCATCGTGTCAAAAAAATGGTTACAAGTCCCTTTCTTTGAGACATGTGCGGAAGATGGAAACATGTGTGCGGACAATTTTTAACAGATGTGCGGCCGCACACACGTGCACACCTTAGAGGGAACGTTGGCTGTATGTGGCCCATGCGCCGCAATTTACCTAGGGCTGGTCTAGACTGTACTTGCTGACAGCTTACATACAATAAACCAATACACGAAACAGGTGTCTTACACCCGCAAGATGGCTGACAATCATAGTTAAGCTTAAGATTGCCTACGATATCATAGATCTGCTTGCTCCACCTAGCCCAATAGAGAAATGGAATAACGGCGATGATGATGATGATACAGCCGCATTCCCAGAGCATTGTCTCCATTAGAGTTAGGATATAATCTTATCTTAAATTTGAGAGGTACAAATTCCTTATAAAGTTTTTCTCGATAAGAGCCAAGATAAGGAATACTTAAAAATAGGTGATTTACACATATAAATCCAATTATCATTTTGCCAGCATGATTCATTTGACACAATAACTATTTATCTTTGGAATTTATAAATTATCTTCAAAAGATAATTAAACAGTATTTCTTTGTGTATTTATTATAATTATATAATTAAAATCTGATCATCATATAGATTCCAATATAATTTTATCCTCCTTAGACCTGAGAAATAAATAAACAAGTATTTTACATATATATTTTTTTCAATTTCGTCATTATATGTCGAAAGTAGAGTATATAGCAAACCAGGGTGACATAAGCAAGGATGTTACGTCACCCAGGTTGTTCAATAATTAAAGGTATCCCTCGAAAATGGGTATATATTATATATTGGGCCAAAAAGTGATTTTATTGTTAAAAAAAAGGGTCTACATAGCAGTACTGATCTACACAATTTTTTATTTATTTTTCCTGGCAATACATTTAACACAATTCACTCCGTTAAGTTGCTTAACCTGCAAAAGGGGTCTATATGATTCTGACAGTTGCCAAGATGAGACTCGCCGAGCGCCTCTTTAACAGCAGCAGCACTTAAAACGATAAATAAACAACTAAATTTGAAAGAAAATATTAGAAAATAAAAATATCTAGCATTTAGACCCCTTTTCCACTGAAATAACATATTTTTGTTTTTTTTTTACGTTAATGTTTCTTTTTTTAATAAAAATATTTTGTTAAGAGTCCAGTGTGTTTTTATTTATCTAAATAATACTTTTATTATGAAAAATTCCATCCAATATAATTGTGGATCGTTTTTTATTTCTCCTAAAAGTTAGATTTTTTCATGTAGACCTCTTTTCGAGCGATGCCTTCAATTGCATAGATTCATGTGTGAAAGAACTATTGTATATAGGTCAATTGGTGACATACAAATATCAAATGGGAATGTATACAGATTGATGCATGCAAATGATATGGTAGTGTTGGCGGAGAGTGAAGGTGGATTGCAGTTTGATAAGTAAATTGTTTGAGGGATGCGAAGAGAAAGATCTGTTAGGCTAAGGCCACACCAAAGTGCTTTTCTAGGTGCTACGTGACTAATAGACTAGGTGACTTCATGCATGGCCACACCAAAGTGCTTCGCACAAATTCATTTGACATTTCAGAGCCGTTGAGTCAACACATGATGCCACTCTCAAAACTAATCAAATTCATTACAACTTACCATCTTTATTTACGTCCTGCGCAACTTCATTCCAAAGTGATTTTATTACAGGTACACTTTTGTATAATTTGCTCGATGGATTCCACAAAGGCTCCCTTTTATACACAGCTGTTATTAAAACTTCCGCCGTCTTGTAAAATCACTTGGTGACACAATACAATTAATCAACACGTCTGTTCGCTAGGAGACTCACTAGGTGACTAATCGTCATGTAGCGTGACGCGAAGCGTGCAGTGTGGACATTGCGATAGTATGCGGTGCGTTGGTTCGCTAGGATATGTCGCCTAGCTCGCAGCGTAGCTCTAAGCACCAAGCGAGGCTACCTGTGTGGCCGAGGCCTTATTGAATGTTGCCAAAGGAAAAGTAAATGCGTCGTGTGGGTGAGAAATGAAAGATTGGAGCAAGTTGAGCAGTTGTCACTCAGATGATGGAATAGTTAAGAGGCATATTGAACATAGTCAAGAAGGCATTAAAACATATATACTAAAACCGGACAGTATCAAAATCTGCTGCAATAATAGTCCATAAAAGTATTTTGGTGCCAACTTTGATGTATTTGAGTGAAACGTGGATGTGGAAAAATACTTAGGAGCCAAATAAATTCTGTAGAAATGCATGCATTGAGAATACATAGTGACAATGTATGACACAATACGGAATGAAGTGATTAGGGATGAGTGTGAACTTAAAGCTGATGTGTTGAGTAGGATGAAGAAGAGAACGCTGAGATGGTTTGGGTATGTGGAATGAATGAAAGAAGAAAGACTAACAAAATAAATATATATATAGTGCAAATGTGAGTGGAATGAAGTGATAAATGTGAACTTAAGGCTGATGTGTTAAGATAAAGAAGAGTATGTTGAGATGGTTTCAGTATGTAGAAAGAATGAATGGAGAAAAACGAACAAAACAAATATAAAGTACAGATGTGAGTGAAAGACGTGTGAGAGGAAGACTGGAAGAAGTTGGATCAAGTGAATGATATTCTGAAGAAAGAAAGAAGGAAACGTAGTCAGATAAATCGTAGAGGTTGTATGATGTGTGTGGATGTGGAAGACGCTAAGGATGGGTCGAGTTAGGAAGGTACGATGGTCTGCCTACCCCGAAAGGAAAATGACATGATGGTAAGTATATACAATACGTTATTTTTCAATTTCAATTTTGTTAGGTTTATAGATGGTGGGAGGCATATCATACGCGTACAGTACCCGGCGATAAGTAATACACATCGGGCTTAAGAAAGAGACTGTCTGCCATAATCGGCTAACTTTGGCTTTGTAGAGCGTCGTCTCTGTCGCAACTCTGTCTTGACAACGACTGAGAAATCGTGACGGAACACGTGTATGAATGACAGAGATGGCCCTCTACAAAGCCGAAGTTAGCCGATTATGGCCGACAGTCTCTTTATTATTTACCGCCGGGTACCTGTAACATATGTAACACCTTGTAAGTTTATTTATCATAACAAAAAAGATGAAAATATAAACGTTTGTCGCGGAATTTTATTTATTTTTATAAAATGTCCGTGTTCTGGAAAAAAAAATAGTACTTTTCACGAGAATAAGGATTTTTAAATACGTTTAATAATGTTGACAGAATGTGTAGGTTCCTTCGATGCCTTATTCGTGTCCAATCAAGCAGTTAAGCTCAAAATAAGAGCTTTAAGTTTAAAATAATCCGATAAATGGAAAAGACCAAATTCCGACGAAATATTATTTCAAAATCATGATTAAGCAGAAATATGACAAATTACATTTTATGTTTCATAATGATTCACAGTTGCGAAATTATTTAACTTGTTTGGTAGCAAATATAATTGGTTAATTTCATAATTATTATCCACATTATATTTCACCATATCCTCGTTGGAACGAGCCGTTCAAGTCCCTTAATGGGATGTTTCCATCATATTTTTTTTACTCTGTATCTGAGAGATGTTCCTTTGAAGAGGAGTGGATTTTTGAGGTCAATTTTGTATTCATCGAATAAATTTATTTATTCATCCAAGGCTAAATAGAAGGCCGAAGAGGTGTTGGCGGCAGGAGGCAAATCTCCTGGCTCCGCAATATACGTGATTGGACTGGTGTAAGGAGCGTCGGGGATCTTTTTCGGGCTGCTGGGGACAAAGATATCTACTCTCAAGTGATATTCAACGTTGGGGGGACATGACATGACATTGAGAAGAAGAATTCATTTCAACAATCTTTTCGATATGAAGACTTAAAAAAAAAATAGAATTTGACATTGACATGTAAGCAGTGTTATAAGATAGGAAAAAATACAAGTTGAACAACACAACCGAGCAAATAAATGCATACAATTCAATCAATTCATTCTGACAAGAATATTTTTTTCATTTAACTCCTGTAAGGAGTCCATGCTATATTTTCTTTAGTATATTACACAGAGGTTGTGAAAGTATTGAGTTATTTATACATACATACGATCCCGCCATTTTCCTGTTGGGGGTGGAAAAAAGACAAACGTTTACATCACGACAGACTCCCTTAGTCACCTCCTTACCTTTCCTTCTTTCAAAATTTCACTAACTTGGGTTCAACCATATGTTTCTCAGTCGTCCTCGACAACCCCCACGCACGCTTGATTTATAAATGTTTAGTCTTTCATCACACATCCATTCAACATGATCTTTTTCATCCTACTAAACACACCAGTTTTTAGCACATATTCATCCTTAATAATCACATGTCTTATTCTGTCATACATTCACATACCATGTATTCTTTTCAGTGTATAAACTAAAGTTTTAAATAAACAAATTAAATTGCTTACATCATTGAGAGTTAAATTTAGGTGTTTTTCACTGAAAAGTCTCGTAACACTACAAATTGGTCGATTGACACGTGTAATTTGCACATTTTGCTGTAGTATCCACATTCATAGATATCTTAAGGTTACCAAAGTTGCGCAGAAAAAAAATTAACAATGCATTCGTACTTAATAGTATGATCTGTTGGTAAAAGCGATGAGTTTTACAATCTTGTCAGATAGAAGACAGATGGTTGACCTCACAACATTGTTTAAAATTGTCAGCTTGTATTTCAATAGTCCGAAACTAATACAGCTTGTCATGTTACACGTTCCGTGTAGGCCCACTTGCAAAAATGTTTTGTTCCATAGTGAAGTGGTTGCAACTAATATTTGTACAACTCTTGCATAGCAAGACTGCACTTGAGTTAGGACGTATATCGAATGGCGTGTAGCGATAGGAAACAGAGTCAATTGGGTACTAAAACATCTGTACTCAACCCAGACAACATCAAAATCTGACAAGATGACAATCCATAATAGTATTTTGGTACAAACTTTGATGGTATCTAACTGAAACGTGGATGTAGAAAAAGATCGAGAGGAGTCGAATAAATGCGTGTATTCAGAAGAATACATGGAGTGACAATGTATGATAGAATACAGAATAAAGTTATAAGAGATAAATGTGAACTTAAGATTGATGTGTTAAGAAAGATGAAGAAGAGTACATTGAGATGGTTTGGGCACGTGGAATGAATGAATGAAAGAAAGACAAATAAAACAGATATATAGTGCAAATGTGAGAGGAAGGTGTGTGAAAGGACACACATATTTAGCCTCTTCTACATCCATACAACTTCTACGAATTCACGGATGTTTTACATTTCCTTCAATCAAAATATAATTCTCTTGATCCAACTATACTTTACTTGGTCTTCCTTTCTCACGCCTTCCACTCACATTATTTGTCTTGTATATTATGTTGGTCTTTCTTCATTTATTCATTCTACATGCCCAAACCATTTCAGAGTGATCTTTTTTACTCAATACATCAGCCTTAACTTCATTCTTCTCTAATCCCTTCATTTCGTATTCCGTCATACATTGTCACACCATTAATTCATGTGTCTTATTTTTCTCCAACTCCATCTTCTCCAATTACCGTTTATAACATTGCCTTTGATCTGACATCTTCATATTCAACAGGCGTTATACTTCCAGTTTCAGACAGACCAGCTTTTCTTTTTTATAATAAAAATTGTCCTTTAATCTGATATTTTTTGGTAGAAAGAGATTGTCACATAGCAATAATACATATAAAATGTTAGGTTCACATTTATCCTTAATCCCTTTATTCCTATTCTGTCATACACTGTCTGTATTGTAATAGAATTAAATAATATTTTTTTATATATAATATGAACAAAACAAATATACAGTACACATAAATGTGAGAAAAAAGGTGTGGTAGAGGAATACCAAGGAAAGTATGATTCAATCAAGTTAATTATATTTTGAAAGAAGGAAATATAAAGTCAAAGAAATCGTTGAAATTGTATATAGAAGAGGCAAAATATGTGTGAAGATATAGAAGTCTAGCGCTTTGTCCTCTCTGTCTACCCCAGCAGGGAAAGGGCGTGATGATACATACATACCATCACGCCATTCCCCTGTCAGGGCAGGCAGAAAGGACAGAGTGCCAGACTTGAATGACTCGACACACATCCTTAGTCTCTTTCATCCATACACCTTCTCAACAACACAACAAACTATCACATACATACATACCATCACGCCATTTCCCTGTCAAGGTAGGCAGAGAAGACAGAGTGCCAGATTATCCTATTTCTACACATCCTTAGCTTATTCCACAGCCTTAGCCTCTTTCACCTCCATACGCCTTCTCAACAACATAGCAAACTATCACATACATACATACATTCACACCATTTCCCTGTCGGGGTAGGGAGAGAGGACAGAGTGCCAGATTATCCTATTTCTACACATCCTTAGTTTATTCCACAACCTTAGCATCTTTTACCTGCATACACCTTCTCAACAACACAACGAACTATCACATAATACATACCATTACGTCATTTTCCTATCGGGGTAGGTAGAGAAGACAGAGTGCCAGATTATCCTATTTCTACACATCCTTAGCTTATTCCACAGCCTTAGCCTCTTTCACCTCCATACGCCTTCTCAACAACACAGCAAACTATCACATACATACATACATTCACGCCATTTCCCTGTCAGGGTAGGGAGAGAGGACAGAGTGCCAGATTATCCTATTTCTACACATCCTTAGTTTATTCCACAACCTTAGCATCTTTTACCTGCATACAACTTCTCAACAACACAACGAACTATCACATAATACATACCATTACGTCATTTTCCTGTCGGGGTAGGCAGAGAAGACAGAGTGCCAGATTATCCTATTTCTACACATCCTTAGCTTATTCCACAGCCTTAGCTTATTTTACCTCCATACACCTTCTCAATAACACAACAAACTATCACATACATACATACCATCACGCCATTTTCCTGTCGGGGTAGGCAGAGGCCAGAACGCCAGATTTTCCTATCTCAACACACGCACTTTCTACGTTTTCTTCTTACAGAATATTATTCACTTGATCCAACCATACTTTCCTTGGTCTCCCTCCCACACGCCTTCCACTCACATTTGCACTATACTATGTATATATATGTAATACATTTTAATATTAAAAATATATACGCAGTACTATCCTGCTTAACACAAATCGTTTGGTCACTTGAAGCATATATGAATAACTTTTCGTATGAACGTTTCGTATACGCAACAGAGATTCAACCTTTTTGAGAATATTTTAACCTGTAAAATATATTTAAGGAAATATACCAGACATATTGTTTATTTATAAATTTTGTAAGACGGAATTGGAATGTGTAATTAAAATAAATCTTGATTTGATATTTTTACACGTCATTTTGTTCAAGTTAAACAAATTAGTGTATTTTGTGGATTGGTTCTTTTCTGCGTATATTATATATCGTCCCGCGTATAGGAAGTCAATACCTTAGAAAGAAATCAAACAGCAATTGAATTTTAATGCCAACAAACGTTCGTTTGGTAGCATAACATTGGACGAAACACGTGAAATAACTGTATTGAATAAAAATCAAACGCATTCCCGTTCATTTTCTGCCTTCAAATAGCCGATTAAATAGTAAATTTCGATAATAAGGTTCTAGAAATAAAATATATATCTGTACTTAATTTAATTATTACGTATTTGAAATGTCACGAATAATACATATTTGGAATGTCAATTAATCTTTGGTCGAATATTCAAAATGATTTATCATCAAATAATCAGGAAAAAATCATAACTGCACACATGTATCACAATTGAAAAAAATGCTTTTATCGGCTGATATAGTAAAAATGTTTGATATCGAAAATCGTTAAACTAGAAAACTACGTATTTTTTTTATATTAATAATTTTATAATCTTATGAATTAAATTTAAAATTCATCTAATTGATTGGAGAAAAAAAGGTGATAGAAAATCAGAGTAATGGTCAAATAATTTAAAACAAATTAAGAAAATCTTAGATTTGTAATAAGTAAATTAAGATATATTATTTATTGATAAATTGAATTATATTCTTGTTTGTAAACTTTTGAAAACTATTCGATATTCAAAATCAGATTTCATATCCCTACGAGGAAAAAATATAAGAAAAACGAAAACAAAACACGATCGCGAAATATGAAAAAATTACCATAAATATTGTTTGATATTATTTTTCCGAGATAAAACTATTACAGAGCTATAATAGTGAAGGAATCCAGTTAGCCGCGGGCAACAATATTGGATAGAAAGTAAAAAGTTGTAGCCGAAGAATGCAAATTCCTCTGTGGTATGTGAAAAATGTCCACAACGCAAGCTAGCATACACACCCAAATTATTACCATATCACGTACACAGAATCTGTCAAGCGGGTTTGCGAAGTGCGTCGAACATTAAAAAATAAATAATTCACTCAAATACGTTGATAAAAGGGTTAGTTACAATTAAACACACTAACTTACCTTTATTTCGCAAGATATAACAACTTCCTGGTGCTGTTTTTATTGAATTATAACAAACACACACTACCGCGAACATTAGCAGCCATTTTTCTAGCGCAAACTAAACTATTCGACGAAGTTTCAAACTTACCTGAGCACGTTCCAATTATATTGTAACCGAATGCAACGTGTACATTTTTTTCTCTTTCTAACAATGTGCACACTATGCTGAGAAGAGCGAGGAAACAATATGGTTATCAATACTCTTTTCACTTGTCAAAAGTTATCTCAGTGCTGTCAGGTGTGGTTCAGGTGTTGTGACTAAAGACGGGAATTATGTTTCTTTGATTCCTTTTATTTTTCAGCTTTTGTTTATTAAAAACAACTTAATTGCAGTAAACAAATGTAAAATACTATATAAATCACTATTAAATTATATAATTCGCTTTTAATAAAATCAGAATGTTCGTATTAGTAAATCATATCAAAATAGGTATTAAAAATGTTGAATAACATTGATTTCCAATATTTTTTATAACTTTTGAAGAATTTATGAACTAACTTTGGATTACTTATAAATTCAATAATTTTTCATATATATTTGTATGTTTTTGGGCTCCCATCGGCTTTTGATAATAAACATAACTTAATATCGAAAACGTTTTTGGGTTCATTTCGGACAAAAAGAATTTTCATATGAAATTAGAAATTCAATATCTAATGAAATATTTTGTTTATTACATTTTTCTAATATATTCTTCTAAATAAAAACTATTCCAACTGTATGGATAGATTTTTGATAAATTAAATCTCCTTAGAATTACATTTTTCTTCGAGGTTCGGTAAAATTAAATTTTTGAATGTTTATTTACCATCGCATATTGTTTACAAATCTTTGGTTTCAAATAAACAAGCTTTTTTTATTTATTAAGTATCATCTTAAGAGTTTCCGATTATTGTAAACCTACCTCCTAATATATGACGCGAAGACGCCTTAACCTTTTTACGGCGATGGCTCGAGTATCTTTCGTGTGTCCCACAGGCGGCGGTGTTTTACCTCAATAAATTTATATTGTATCTACATAAAAAATATGACTCACCATTATCCCGAATCTGATTACTGTGGAACTGTGCGCCGATGCATTTTTTAGCTGACACTATACACACGTAATATTATCCAAATCAAAGCTATAAATAAAGTGCGACAATATAAGAAGCAATAATCGAAGAAAACAATAATCCATAAACAATGAAAAAGGCAATTAATTCAATACGCAATACGCGTACTTACAAAAAAAATATCGACTCAAAATACGTCATATTGATCGGGAGAAATCGTCATTAGAAACATGACCTTCAACACACCCGAACGTGTGGCGCTAATATTTAAAATGCTTTAAATTTCGACGGCCTCGAATCGGTCTGTTTAAATCCTTCTTATGGATCAAGTACTTGAAGTTTTGATGATTTTAAAAGAGATGTCACTAGAGGACACGTTTTGTCTTATATTCAGGTTAAAAATTTTAAAGAAGATTTAATTTTGACTGAGATATCGACACGCAAAGTTAGTGGCCACTTAAATGGCCGCTCGCCAGGACGGCACGTATTATGTATGGGCCAGTTAAGTGGTCCCCCGCCGTGAAAGAGTTAATTAATAAGTATTAGAGATGACATGCTACCAACGGATGTGGGTGTTTTCTGTCCTTCAACTTGCCTTAGATAATATAATTAGAGATGACATGCTACCAACGGATGTGGGTGTTTTCTGTTCTTCAACTTGCCTTAGATAATATAATTAGAGATGACATGCTACCAACGGATGTGGGTGTTTTCTGTTCTTCAACTTGCCTTAGATAATATAATTAGAGATGACATGCTACCAACGGATGTGGGTGTTTTCTGTTCTTCAACTTGCCTTAGATAATATAATTAGAGATGACATGCTACCAACGGATGTGGGTGTTTTCTGTTCTTCAACTTGCCTTAGATAATATAATTAGAGATGACATGCTACCAACGGATGTGGGTGTTTTCTGTTCTTCAACTTGCCTTAGATAATATAATTAGAGATGACATGCTACCAACGGATGTGGGTGTTTTCTGTTCTTCAACTTGCCTTAGATAATATAATTAGAGATGACATGCTACCAACGGATGTGGGTGTTTTCTGTTCTTCAACTTGCCTTAGATAATATAATTAGAGATGACATGCTACCAACGGATGTGGGTGTTTTCTGTTCTTCAACTTGCCTTAGATAATATAATTAGAGATGACATGCTACCAACGGATGTGGGTGTTTTCTGTCCTTCAACTTGTCTTAGATAATATAATTAGAGATGACATGCTACCAACGGATGTGGGTGTTTTCTGTCCTTCAACTTGCCTTAGATAATATAATTAGAGATGACATGCTACCAACGGATGTGGGTGTTTTCTGTTCTTCAACTTGCCTTAGATAATATAATTAGAGATGACATGCTACCAACGGATGTGGGTGTTTTCTGTCCTTCAACTTGTCTTAGATAATATAATTAGAGATGACATGCTACCAAGGATGTGGGTGTTTTCTGTCCTTCAACTTGCCTTAGATAATATAATTAGAGATGACATGCTACCAACGGATGTGGGTGTTTTCTGTTCTTCAACTTGCCTTAGATAATATAATTAGAGATGACATGCTACCAACGGATGTGGGTGTTTTCTGTTCTTCAACTTGCCTTAGATAATATAATTAGAGATGACATGCTACCAACGGATGTGGGTGTTTTCTGTTCTTCAACTTGCCTTAGATAATATAATTAGAGATGACATGCTACCAACGGATGTGGGTGTTTTCTGTCCTTCAACTTGCCTTAGATAATATAATTAGAGATGACATGCTACCAACGGATGTGGGTGTTTTCTGTCCTTCAGCTTGCCTTAGATAATATAATTAGAGATGACATGCTACCAACGGATGTGGGTGTTTTCTGTTCTTCAACTTGCCTTAGATAATATAATTAGAGATGACATGCTACCAACGGATGTGGGTGTTTTCTGTTCTTCAACTTGCCTTAGATAATATAATTAGAGATGACATGCTACCAACGGATGTGGGTGTTTTCTGTCCTTCAACTTGTCTTAGATAATATAATTAGAGATGACATGCTACCAACGGATGTGGGTGTTTTCTGTCCTTCAACTTGCCTTAGATAATATAATTAGAGATGACATGCTACCAACGGATGTGGGTGTTTTCTGTTCTTCAACTTGCCTTAGATAATATAATTAGAGATGACATGCTACCAACGGATGTGGGTGTTTTCTGTTCTTCAACTTGCCTTAGATAATATAATTAGAGATGACATGCTACCAACGGATGTGGGTGTTTTCTGTCCTTCAACTTGCCTTAGATAATATAATTAGAGATGACATGCTACCAACGGATGTGGGTGTTTT
Organism: Odontocerum albicorne; assembly: GCA_949825065.1. Classification (NCBI taxonomy): domain Eukaryota; kingdom Metazoa; phylum Arthropoda; class Insecta; order Trichoptera; family Odontoceridae; genus Odontocerum; species Odontocerum albicorne. The sequence continues at coordinate 2,015,183 of OX463864.1, read as the reverse complement.
CTGTTCTTCAACTTGCCTTAGATAATATAATTAGAGATGACATGCTACCAACGGATGTGGGTGTTTTCTGTTCTTCAACTTGCCTTAGATAATATAATTAGAGATGACATGCTACCAACGGATGTGGGTGTTTTCTGTTCTTCAACTTGCCTTAGATAATATAATTAGAGATGACATGCTACCAACGGATGTGGGTGTTTTCTGTTCTTCAACTTGCCTTAGATAATATAATTAGAGATGACATGCTACCAACGGATGTGGGTGTTTTCTGTTCTTCAACTTGCCTTAGATAATATAATTAGAGATGACATGCTACCAACGGATGTGGGTGTTTTCTGTTCTTCAACTTGCCTTAGATAATATAATTAGAGATGACATGCTACCAACGGATGTGGGTGTTTTCTGTTCTTCAACTTGCCTTAGATAATATAATTAGAGATGACATGCTACCAACGGATGTGGGTGTTTTCTGTTCTTCAACTTGCCTTAGATAATATAATTAGAGATGACATGCTACCAACGGATGTGGGTGTTTTCTGTTCTTCAACTTGCCTTAGATAATATAATTAGAGATGACATGCTACCAACGGATGTGGGTGTTTTCTGTCCTTCAACTTGTCTTAGATAATATAATTAAAGAAGAATTTTATACCATCACATAAATACACCACCAACTCCTACGATTTTTCTGACTTCTTACATTTCCATCTTTCAAAACACCTTTCCTTTAACCCTGAGGCCACGACCAACTACAATGTGTAGTGCAAGAAAATTGGTCCCTGCGTACGACCAACTACACGTTGTAGTTCAGAATATTCGTCATGTTTATCTCCACGTATTTCGTTAATTTGACGGTAAAAAACCAAAAGAAAAATTATCATACTATAGAGTCAAGTGTTTACTACAATACCCTTTAAAAATATTCTCCTTTTTACTTACAGAAATATTTTTAATAAATTTTCCGTGACAAACATCCAATCATTAGTAATATTGCATTTCGGGAATTCGCACACATTCTTAGTCATCCTTTCCATATGCGACGTCTGTCCGTTGCCGCTTGTCTGTACACGATACCCGCGCTTGTGTGTACATGATATCCGCGCGTGTATTTGTTTATTTTAGGGTGCCCATTATTTTATACTCGACTCGGAGTATTCATTAGATGAAATACTTCGTTGTTTCATTTATTTTGTAAACATTTCCTTTAGTGTAGTGATCCCTTTCGATTTAGTATTTTATTTATGTTTATTATTTGAATGACACTAATTATTTAGTTGTTACGCATCATTTTGTGTTTTTTGGATTCAGATTTATCAATGAGCGATGAAAAAGATTATATTCCGCAAAATTTGGTGAACTTAGAGCATACGGGTATAACGCCGCGCCGGTAAACAGTGAGAGTGAAATGGACAATTCTGAAATATTAGAAGAACATCCCCCCAGTGAAATAAATTTTACAAATTTCTCACCCCAGTGGGAAAGTGGCATTAACTTCCAACCAGATGTACACAATTTTAATTAACAATCTGGTTTAAGAGATTGTGAATTCATCAATGAAGAGAGTTGTGAATTAGATTATTTTGAGTTATTTTTATGTCGAGACATTGTGAGTAATATAGCAACTGAAACTAACCGATATTGTGATACTGTAAAATTGAAAACAATATTAGCTCCGAATTCCAGATTACACAAATGGAAAAATGTTGAAGTTGAAGAAATGTACGTGTTCATTGCCTTGACCATGCTTATGGCAACAAACAAAAAGGGTCAAATCCATAAATATTGGTCATTAGACAAGTTCATTTGGACACCAATATTTGGAGAAATAATGCCAAGGGATAGGTACTGGTATTTATCAATCCTAAGTATGCTTCATTTCTCGGATAATGAAAAACAACAGCCAGATGACACGACATACAAAGTAAGAGATTTTGTTGACTCAGTGTGTAGCCAGTTTAAAAAACATTTTTATCCAAACGAGAATATTTGCATTGACGAGTCGTTAGTATTATTCAAATGCAGGTTGTGCATAAAACAATATCTTCCAGCGAAAAGACATAGATTTGGTATAAATTTTTTTGTGTTATGTGGTTGTAAAAGGGGACTTGTTTTAAAATTCGTAATTTATTTTGGCGCTAAAACGGAAATACTAATATCAAATATGGAAGAAACTATGTCGAAGCAATTGGGGATTTCTGGAAAAGTGGTTGTTTCATTATTAGGTGATTACTTAGGAAAAGGCCATACAGTGTATATAGATAACTGGTATACTAGCCCTTTTTTATTTAATTATTTACATACCAAGCAAACCAATACCTGCGGTACTGTAAAAAAAACCCGTAAATTCATGCCATCGTTTGGATTAGTCAAAAAAGGAGATGTAGACACAAAACAAGCTGGATGCCAACTTGCCATGAAATGGCATGACAAGAGAGACGTGCATCTGTTGACTACTTCACACGACGCATCAATGATGGAAACGGGAAAAGTTAATTGGAAAAATAAAGCTCCCGTGTTGAAACCCAATTGCGTCCTTAAATACAATAAAAATATGGGAGGTGTTGATAGGTCGGACATGCTGATAACATTCGTCCAGTGTGTCCGAAAGACAGTAAAGTGGTATAAAAAAGTTGCTTTTCGAACAATCGATGTCGTTTTGATCAATGCCCATGCCATGTACAAATTAAAATTTTAAAATAATATTAGTTTAACAGATTTTCATTTACAAGTAATAAAACAATTAGTTCATAAGTATCATATTCCTGGGTCAATAATAAAAGTTAATCGAGTTGGCGAGTACCCACTGAGGTTGGTCGAAAAACATTTTGTTGCGGACATACCAAAAACAGATCATTCAAAAAGAAAATCGGTTTACAGGGAGTGTCATGTTTGTAGACACGCAAAAAGTGGCCCTAAACGTCGTGTCCAGACACGTTACTGGTGTGTCGAGTGTGGTATTGGTTTATGCCTAACCAATTGTTTTAAAATACATCACACCGTGAAATTTTATAAATCAAAAGTGTCCGAAGCTCCGAACAATCTTGTGGTCACCCTATTAAATGCCGCCACGGAGCCCGTGTAAGTATGTGTGAATGGCGGAATATTATCTTAGAGACCTTTTAAAAAAATCCTTATAATTATTGTGTAAACAAAACTCCCAATAAAACTGAATATGTTTATTCCTAAATGTACATTCTTGACACAGTAAAATGAATGTTTACGATGCGACTATAAATGAAGTCTCTGTGAGTGGTTCTTTTATGGAGAGGAGCATTTCGAAGGTAATTTATAATTTAAACTTCATCTAACATATAAATAAAATGAAAAACGGATCATTTTAACTATGCATAAACAATTCAATAATGTTTAACAATACGACACGATTTTTTTAATAATTTTAATTCTATTTGGTAAAGCACAAAGCAGTGAAATGCACAACAACAAAATGCAGACAAAGATTTTGAGATTCTCGCCGTTCCAGATAGCAAATTAATACGAAACCTTCCCGTCGCCTAGGGGTTAAACCAATCATAATTTCCTTGGTCTTCCTCTACCACGCCTTCCACTCACGTTTGCACTATATATTTCCTTTGTTAGTCTTCATTCATTCGTTTCATGAGCCCAAACCATCTCAGAGTACTTTTTTCATCTTACTCAATATCTTTATTCCATGTTCTATCACATATTGTCATTTAATTTCTTATTTTTAGTGCACATATTTCTACAGCGTTTATTTGACTTCTTTCAGTCTTTCCACGTTTACGTTTCAATTTCATACATCAAAGTTGGTACGAACATACTTTTGTGAACTTGACCGAAATCTTAGCACATTTCGATAAAGTTCGGTATATGTTTAAAAGCCTCACTGGCTTTATTTTCTATCGCTACACTCCGTTCGATATCTCTCGTAACTCTTCCATATTATAATAAACCAAAAATACAAAAAAAAACATAAGTTATCGCGATGGATTTTAGAATTGGGTGACGACTACAATGACTTAATATTTAAAATACTTATCTATTACACAGGGGTTTCGATTTCAACTTTAAATGATATCTTAACTAAAAGGTCCCATTCAATTTTTTTCTTACTAGGCCATTTCAAATAAATATTTTTGTTTAAAAAAATACCATATTGTAAAGGATATCATCCATATTACAATAATCCTGCCAGATTGTGTTTTATATAACATAGTGTAATATAATATAACATTGTAAAAAATACATACCATCTCACTTTTTCCTTTCCTTTATAATTTAATAGATGATTGAAAAATATGGTTAGGCCAATCGAATAAAATTAGATCAAGTGAACAAAAAAATAGTATAAAACATTTAAAAACCTTCTCTGATCAGAAAATGTTCCCAAATAATTTATAATTCAATAAAATTTATTGAATGCAACGAAAATATTCTTATTTACCTATATTTTTACTGCACATTCTATTGTGTTCAGAAAAATATAATATTCATTATATACACATAGGAATGTAACGATCACTTGAAACAATGCTTGCTTATTTCATATTCCAATAAACCGTCGTCTTCGCTAGTGATGTAAATTTCCTGTCGTTAGTCGGTGCAACTTATTTTTCATTCGATCTGACAACACTCAACACACCTGACTACCGCGTTCACACAGGTGTTCTTTTTTTTTTCAATCGCAGGTACTCACTTTTCCACATATTTGTCGGCTCTCGCGACCGTCCTTGCCTGGCTTGCATTATAGAGATGGGAATTCTAGTTCTTTTTTATTATTGGTCGATCATCAAGGTCTTGCTAATTCGAAGGATATTTTATTATTTCCATTTAAATAGTATTGGTACGAATTCCTAGTCCGATCTTAATACAAAATCTTGACTTTTTTTAATGAAGAAATTAGAATTTAAATTTTTACCCAAATTTGTCGTAGGTTCTTTAAATAATGAAGTTACGTGGTTTGACTACATCTTTTTAAAGTTTGGAGAGTATTATTACAATTACTTCCATCAAAATATAATTCACTTGATCCAGCCACACTTCCCTGACCACAATTTCCACTTTGATTTGCGTTGTATATTTATTTTGTTAGACTTTTTCATTCATTGGTTGCACAAGCCCAAACCACTTCAATGTGCTTTTTTATATACAATTTAATACATAAGCCCTAAATTCGCATTCATTCCTAATCACTTCCTTACGTATTCTGCCATACACTTTGAAAATATTTTGTAATAATTTAAAATTTCATTAAATAACCCAATATACAATATTTTCTCATTTGGTACATTTAAATTAAATTAAGCGTAAAGTTTATGATGTAATAAATATAGAAATCTGTAGGCGCTCTTTATTTCCAAATCAAGGACAATGCCGGAAATATTTACAATGAATCATAATTCTGGTCTTTGTCAAACGCAGGACGTGGAAATAGATTTGATAATTTGTAATATACTCGTATAACGCAATTACACATTAGTTGTTCTAAGGTGTGCGCGCTGTGAAAATTGTTTGTCGTTGCGTTCGTTGTTATTGATACATTTTTTTGCTTTTTATATATATAATATACAGTATATATAAAATATATTTTGCATTAAATTAACCCTCATTATAGCTCCCAAGAAAATGAATTTCGGTTTGCGAACATTTCGGCTCGCGAACGGAATCAATGAATGAATTAAATTCGTAACCCGAGGTACCACTGTATGCCGTATCTTTAAAACCAACATAAATGTTTAGTTGATATTAAAACTGTAGGCAGAATGACATAATAATAAATATGTTGCTTAGTTCTTCAGTTCTGATAGTGATACAAGTTAGTTTTTTTAGCAGTTGCTCACGACCGACTTATCTACACTGCATTCGTTCTGCGATGGGCTATCGTCGAGTGTTTTTACTCATTCAGTAATCGGCTGTCGTTGTGTTTTGACTTGTTAAATAATACAATAAATATAAAAAAAAAACAATGTCCGCAAACGGCGCGGAGAGTGTCCCGCGATTGTGTCACGTTATCAAAGTGAGCACATTCGACGGTTACGGGTTCAATTTACACGCGGAGCAAGGAAAACCGGGACAATATATCGGCAAAGTTGACGATGGATCTCCTGCCGAAACGGCTGGTTTGAAAGAAGGCGATAGAATATTAGAAGTCAACGGGGTCAGCATCGCAAACGAAAATCATAGACAAGTCGTTCAAAAAATTAAATCTATACAAAACGAGACAAAATTACTCGTTATAACGCTGCCTGCAAATGAAAAAGTGCCAGGATTGAATAAAACTACAGATAAAAATAATAAAGTCGAAAGTAAGATAGAAAAGAACGACAGTAAGTCGGAGAAGAACGAAACTATAAAGGTAGAAAATAACGAGAAGAAGGAAGAGAATAAGTCTAATGGAGCTGAAAAACATGAAATTATCGGAATGAAGACGCAACAAACGAACAAATTAAATCTTGGGATGACTGCAGCTGAAATGCGCGAACAACTAGCTGCCAAGAAGAAATTCGATCCGAAAAAGGTGCAAATGGATTTAAAACATAAATTCGAAATTGTGAAAAAGTTGTAGTGATGTTTTCTCTTAATGGGACTGTTTGTTTTTGTCATTCTAAGTGTTCCGAGTGAATAACTATTTGAATGTGGATGTGTTTTTTTTTTGTCGATCTGTGGCTAATGTTGTATTATCTGATGTGTTTTTAATCAAATGACGTATTTGACCTTCGTAATATTGTATTTTATAATACCTTTATGGTTGATTTTGATACATCGTTGTATCAAATTAATGTTTACTGAGTCAGGGTTATCACAAAGCTTTTTTTTTCTGGGGAAAAATATATTTTCCCTCTACATCCCTGGAAAGGGATTTTTTTTTTCGAAAAATGGCGAGGAGCCTATCGATGGGATAAAATTACGTTTTCATTGGAGCTTTGAGTATCCATTTTTTTCGTGTTGAAGGGTTGATTTTTTCTTTGTTTTTATCGAGGTACCGTCTGAGAATAAATATTGCAAAATCCAAAGTCATGGTGATAGGAAAGTATGAAAGGGAAAGTAGATACGATATTTTGGGTGAACAATGTGAGATATGAACATGTTGAGGAATTCTGCTATTAAGGTAGTATTTTCTCAGATGATGGGAGAGTTACGAAGGATGTTGAACGGCGTGTAGCGATAGGAAGCTAAGTCGATGGGGCATTAAAACATGTATACTTGAACCGGGCTGTATCAAAATCTGCGAAGATGGATAGTCCACAACAGTATTTTAGTACCAACTTTGATGTGTATGGAAGTGAAACGTGGACGTGGAAAAATACTGAAAAGAGCCGAATAAATTCGTGCATTGAGAAGAATGATGTGATAAGGGATGAATGTGAACTTAAGGGTGATGTGTTAAGTGAGATAAAAAAAAGCACGCTGAGATGGTTTGGTCATGTGGAAAGAATGAATGAAGAAAGACTTACAAAACAGATATATAGTGCAAATGTGAGAGGAAGACCAAAATACTGAAGAGCGGAATGAATGCCGTGGAAATACGTGGGGTGACAATGTATGACAATACGAAATAAATTGATAAGGGATGAGTGTGAACTTAAGGCTGATCAGTATTATAATTCTTTGAAAGAAGGAAACGTAAATCGTCAGATAAGGAGTAGGAGCTGTGTGAGATGGTGTACGAATGTAGAAGAGGCGAAATATGTGTTGCGATAGGAGAGTCTGGCGCTCTCTCCTGTCTGACTATCCCGATAGGGACACGGTGTGATGTACCGTCTGTGTCTCCACACTGGATGGTGTTATTGTTGTTAAAAAGCAGGAAGTAGTTATCTGGTGCGATGCGCGAGGATTTTTTGAAGTTGTTTTTTCCCACCAAGAAGGCTCGTCGCCGTTCTACAGAAAGAAGTAAACTCTGCAATGGGGGAAAAGTACGAACCTGGTAATAACGATTATATTTCCATGCCATAAATTGTTATTTAAAAAACACTTTTCGTGGGTAAATTTTTTTTCCCGGGAAAGAAAAATAATATATCGCGGGATGGAATATTATTCCTGTAAATAATATTCACAACTGTGGGCTTTGGTCCAAATCTGATTAAATCAAAATGACACTTCTCAGTTTGAGATATTTGAAACATTATGTGAATTGACCTCAAATGAAAATTTGTGTATCCAAACACACGAAATAACGAGTTGTATATGGTATTTCAGAATGTTGTAACGCGTAGTTTGGTTTAAGATGCAAACGTTTCGAAAACGTTGCAGTTTTCCTATTCAGGGCATGTTTGCAGATAACTTCGCTATGTTAACACTTGGCATATAGCGAAATCTTAACTGTAACGTGAATGAATCATGGGTCCGTTCCGGTTCGCGATCGCAACGTACAGTACCCGGCGGTAAGTAATACACATCGGGCTTAAGAAAGAGACTGTCGGTCATAATCGGCTAACTTCGGCTTTGTAGAGCGTCGTCTCTATCGCTTGACAACGACTGACAAATCGCGATGTAACACGTGTATGAATGACAGAGACGACGCTCTATAAAGCCGAAATTAGCCGATTATGGCCGACAGTCTCTTTCTTAAGCCCGATGTGTATTACTTACCGCCGGGCACTAGAAGCACATGGTTCCATCGCACTACGGAATAAGGTTTTGATCATTTTCATTCGATTGTTACTTCGATTTGATTATGGAGTACCATGCTGATTTGAGGTGGAATCCATCGTCTGTGTTAATATTGTTTAGATATTTGTATATTTCTATTGCCTCTTTGATTTGATTTGCTGAATATTTTTGGTTCAAGTGAGAAAGAAACGGTGGCCTTTTTAGATGAAGTGTTCGTCCAAAGTTAATTTTTCGGAATAAGCGAGAAATAAGCTTCATGAGTTGGAATTAAGCCAAACCACGTTGTACACACCCCGAAAGACCTAATACAACTGTTACAAATAATTACGAAACCTTCAAAACATGAAATTACTAGATTTACATAAATCATAATTGGATCTAAGATCACAGATATATTACATGAATTTTATCAAAACATTGACGTGTGTACACAAAAGAATACGAAATGTTGATTTAAGTAGAATTTAAGTTACAGGTTTTCATTGTCCTGACGAAAAATGCTTGCACCATTCTTGAGAGTAATTTTCTTCGATTGGAACTCAAAAGTGATGATTGAATTATCAAGCACTTACTTAAAATTTGGGATTGATATCTGAAAATAGTTAAAAATGTGATATTCCATTTTCTACACCACAATTATTTTAAAAATGTTTTTTTGTAACATAGAAAAAAAATTACATGTATAAATAAAAAAAAAGAGTATTCAGAATTGTTTTCATTTAGAAAATGTATTATATTTTTATCAGTATAAGTTGTTCTATATTAAAAGATAAAACTAAAGTTTTTTGCAAGTTATTTCGTTTTTTTCCTTATATGTTATTTCAGCAGTTCACATCACTCGAAAGAAGGAAAAATCATCGCATTCATCTCTTCTAAGAACCATATGTTATATGTATACGAGTACATGACCTCAGATAGTCAAACGCCTCATCTATAGTTTAAACCTTCAGGAAGACTTTTCTAAGCCGATCTATCACTCATTAGTTCTCCCTAGTTAATCTTTAGTCCTATCTTTTGAAGATCCTAATGCACGTCGTCTAAAAATCTCTTATGTAAGTGTACCATGGACCTGTTTCCCTGTTCAAGGAACTATATTCATCTAAAAATATGTTGGGTGTTTTTACAGTTATATTATATACGAATAACATCATTGTGGGAACGAGGAAACGTTGGATCATTGATTGTTCGAATGCCCACTAAATTATGTCAATTTTTTTATGAAAATCTACTTTTTGACCGATAACTATGACAACCAAAATGAGAAGGCTCATTACAAACTTGACTCCTTTCGTTTGATGTGTTAGGGAAGTTTGTAGTTTTTAATGGATTAATGATATAAAAATTACATACATACATTATGTCATTTCCCTGTTGAGGTAGCAGAGAGGACAGATACAGGCTTTCATATTTGCAAAACATATTTTGCCTCTTATAAACCCGTACAACTCAATTTCTGACTAAGTTTCCTTTTCTCAAAAAAATATTCAATGTATCCAACAGTACATTCATTGGTCTTTTTTAACCACGCCTTGCACTCACATTTGCACTGTATATTTGATTTTTTGGTTTTCATTTATTCGTTCCACATGTTCAATCCATTTCAGAGTGCTCTTATTGATGTTACGTAATTTATCAGCTTATGTTAAGTTCACATTAATTAGGAAACAAAGTCAGTGGGGCACTAAAACATATATATTCGAGCCGGAAAGTATCAAAATCCTCTAAGTCCACAAAAGTATTTTGGTGCGAACTTTGATGTATGTGAAACGTGAACGTGGAAAAATACTGAGAGGAGCCGAAGAAATGCTGTAGAGATGCATGCATGGAGTGGTTATATATGACAGAATACGGAATAAAGCGATAAGGGATGAATTAAGACCGACGTGTTAAGTAACATGAATAAGAGTACGTTGAGGCAGTCTGGGCATGTAGTATGAATGAATGAAGAAATACTAATAAAACAAATCTACAGTGCAGATGTGACCAAGGAAATTATGATTGGATCAAGTGACTGAAAAACATGTGGTGTCCCCGTGGCTGGGCTCGCCCTACATTGGTGGGGTGTATCTTGGCCGAGGGGATGTTATTAAATGAGCCCAGACCTTTTGATGGCTTCTGTCTTTAATGTATTTTCTGCAATTTGTGTTTTTTTAAAGTGTATTTAAATATATTATGTACATACTATGTTGCTCTCAATAAACCTATATTTATTTATTCATATTATTATTAATTGCTTGGTTTTATACCAAGCAAGTGGGTGCCTCAAGTTTGATTCCTGGTGGATTCACTTTCAGACGAGTATTACATCTGAATTTATGTTTTTAAAATGCTTATATGCTGCTTAAAACAAATTCATGTAGCGCTGACGTAAAAATAATTTTTCGAAAAAACTCTGCCTTACGAAATAAACTATCAGATTAAACAGGCCGAACTTTGATTTCATTGCCATCGAAACTTAAGGTTCGACTTATAAAGACAACGTACTTGCTGAAGTACAGTAGCTTGTGCATAATACATCAATACATGCACTGGTATCTCCCATCCGGAGATTGCTGTCAATCACGAGGGATTGCCTATCTACCATGTGAATATTCTCATTAGCACGCGACGGTATCTTCCATATCGATGCAATTCTGATTAACTACCCTGCTGGCGGAAACGTGCAATTAATCTCGTAATCTTAGATATTGCTGGATAATCTTCATTATTGAAATAACATGTATTGATATGCGTGTTATTTTCAAATAATTTATTCTTGATTTGCGAAATAAAGTTTGGCCACTTTCGCGTGTCCCTCTGATGTTAAATATTTCCATGATAAAACTTAAAGATTCTTTTTAAATTATCTGAAAAATGAAATTTAAAATGTTTAAAACTGGAGATCGACTGATAAACTATTCAAACTGTAAATAATCGTTTAAACCTTTTGATAAGTGTTGTTAAATTGCAATCATCTCTTTGTCTTATGATGGCAATATTAAACAATCGTCTATTTCAACGTGTAAAAGAATTGTATTTTTGCTATCAAGAATAATAAATAAAATTCCATTTCTGGCAACCCTAATTACAATATCGAACTAATTGATGCGAAGCGACGCGAAAAAATTATCATTCTCCATTTGATTCAGATGAAATATCGAGGGTTTTTTTTTACATTTATGCATCGAGAAGTTTTCGATTTCGCAGAATTGTTTTTCTTTTATATTTTACCGCAAAATTGTGGTGACATAATTATAATATTCTGATTTTTCTTTGACAGCTCTGTAGAAAAAAAAATGGATGCTATAAATTTGACGTGTTAAATTATTGTCTATGGACAACGGAAATTCCATTCCATATTTCAAATTATTTTCCTCTTTGTATAAATACAGTGATCCTTAAACTGTTTTTAAGCGATTTTTTTTGTAATATTTTTTTTAGATTAAATTCAAACGTTAAATTGCACCAAATGCTAGTGAATTATGGTTTTGGATATTTTCAGTATCTCAGAAATACTCGTATGTTATGTCATAGAAAGCTAGTTACTCGCGAGCAAAGCCTTGATTTCGTCGTCATCAGAGGAAATTAAACCATCTTCGAGTATCGTATCACCATTACAGCATACTATACATTGTGTTTGTGTCGCAGTTTTTTCTTGGTGGTAGTAAATCAAACAACGAAAGATCAACTTATTTTGTTCCATCTTTAAAATAACGCAAATAAAAATTTGGTTAAACAATGGCTGAAAAATGTGCTTAACAACCTTTCATAATAATATATAGTACACTTAGCATGTTTGGAATGAAGTAAGCCACGAATATTTTGTGCTAATGTCATATATCGGCATCGATAGATTTAATCTACTGCAACTATTCATAAGGCAGACTCTTATGTATCGCTAATTTTACGTTTTTTTTTTTAAATAACATTATACGTATTTATGAAACGTACCGTATTACCTAGGGAAAAACAAATTTAGATCTATGTAAAACGGTCTAAGAGTGAAAAACCAGTTTGGAATTGAATCCACCAGGAATCGAATCTGGACAATTTATAAAGCACTATTTTAAGTGCCGACTATTATTAAGAGTGCTTTAAATCAGAACCCAAACCCAAGCATTATTGACATTAAAAAAAAACAAAAAATAAATATATAAATTGAATGAAAGGATTGGAAGGTAGTGGCTGTCGTTAAACCACGGCCGTAGACATCTAATCATCGGCGCTACAACCCAGGATTGGTCTTGGGTACTTTGTCGTAGCCTCATTTGTCTATGCTCAGCCTTTCTTCTTCAGCTACAGTTACTTATATAGTGCAATAGTTCATTTCCACCCCACCCATCACCTTTTTTATATATTTTTTGTTATATTATTAATAATATATTATAAATAATTTTATTATGTTATATTATTAATTGATCATATTAAAATTAATTATAATATTATTATTATTATTTTAATAACAGATATATATTATTATTGTATAATTATATATTAAATATAAATTATACATTAAATAAATATTAAATAAAATAAAATAAATTAATTAAAAAAAAAAAAAAAGATTAAATATATAATATAAAAATAATATATATATAAAAAAAAATTGTTTTAATAATAAATAATAATTTTAATAAAAATAATTTTAATAAATAATAATTTTAATAATAATATAATACACTTAATGAAATAATTATTGAAATTAAAATAATTAATAATCATTTATTAATAAATTAAATATTTAATAATAAAAAATAATAATAAAATTATAATATAATACACCGTTTCACTTTTCGTGACGTTCAGGCCAATTTGCCCTACCGCGCCTATAGAAGTTTCACTTCAAAAAATTATCCTTACTAGAATTGAACCATCGAGTTGTAAAACATATAAGTGCCGTATTAACTATTATAGATTCGAGTTTGTCGTATTAATGTACCTTTAATAAGATCGAATGTTTTCAACATAATGTTAGCTAAAATAGATTTGCAGTACGAGGTGAGGTATTCGTATCGGAATGCCCTGCGTAATCACAGGTATAAAAAATACTAGGAAATAATTGCGTAAATGAAATTATTTATCTCAAACTGTTGCGAATTGGAATGCGCATGCAGTCAGGTGACTGACTAAATGTAGGGCTTCCAACCAACCACTTAATTTGACTAATTGATTTTCGATTGTTTTTATTTACATACCATCATGTTGTTTCCCTGTCGTAGTAGGCAGAGAGTACAAATTGGAAGTCTTTCCTATCTCGACACATACTCTTAGCTTCTTCTTCATGCATACATCTTCTACGATTTATTCGACTTTATTCGTATCCTTATTTCAGAATATCATTTAATTGTATCAACCAATTGATTATTTCACACGTCTTCCACTCATATTTGCACTATAAATCTGTTTTGTTAGAATTTCTTAATTAATTCGTTATAAAGGTTTTTTCAAATTGAGTGGGTTTTTTTAATTATATTTTTTTTAATTCTTAAATAAAACACAATTTACTTTGATTTCAAAAAACTTTTTATTGGTCATTGAAGTATAATGTATGACATTTAAACACAAAAAACAATATCCGCCAAATGTCCACCTCTTGCAGCTCCACATATGTCCACTCTTTTGTCAAAATTTTCGTTGACATAATTGCGTTTCTAGCTCGCCAATAACGCGAATAATTTCGTCCTTCAGCTCAGGAGTTGATCGGGGGTCATTTTTATAGACTTGGCTTTTCACGTAACCCCAGAGAAGATAGTCCAACGGTGTCAGATCACATGATCTTGGTGGCCAATTAACATCACCGTTTCCGAAGATTATAATATATAAAATAATTCTCAATTTGAACGCGTTGTTGTATTGTATAAGACTCTGTTTTTATAAATGTTATACATTACACTTCTCAAATGTCACAAGACCCAGGCAAGTTCGCGGCGCCATCTGTGTTTTATCCAAGAATATAAAAAAACGCTCAATTTGAAAGACCCTTTACGTGCAAAAACTATATTTGAATAATTTTCTTCATCTTACTCAACACATCACTTTGAACTTCTCACTCAACCCTGATCAATTCATTCTGTATTCTATCATAAATAGTCATACCATGCATTCTTCTCAATGCACGCATTTCTACAGTATTCATTTGACTGCTTTCAGTCTTTTTCCACGTCCATATTTCACTCCCATACAACAATGTTGACACAAAAATATCATTGTGAACTATCATCTTAGCAGATTTTGATGCTGTCTGGTTCGACTATATATATATATGTTTTATTGCCTCATCGATTAAGTTTCCTATCGTTACACGTCGTTCGATATCAATCTTAACTCTTCCATTATCTGAGAAAATAATATTCCTCAACTTGGTCCAATATGTCATTTTGCTACATCCAAGAAACCGGTTCGTCAGTTGTTCAAAATGTATATTCATAAAACCTTGTAATCAAGTAAAGTGTGAGAATTCTCCACTCATTGTCTATCACAGTGGTTCCCAAAGTGTGCGCCGCCTCTGGCTATAAAATAATGAAATATTTTCACTGAAATGACACTTATGTGGTTTTTCAATCGGACCATGATGTGCTGATCCAATGATAGGAAGCGACATCTAGTGTTTAAGAAAATCTGCGATGAACGACAGGCTCACTTGTACCATTAATTACGATGTATTCATTATATTATATGGCTGTTCAAAATAGTTACTTATTATAATTATTATTGTTAAATTTGAACACGTGTTTAATTTATTTTTAACCTAACCTAAGCTAAGTTAATCTAACCTAACCTAACCTAAGCTAATCTAACCTAACCTAACCTAACCTAAACTAATCTAACCAAACCGCGCCAACATAAATGCAACTGTTATGTATGTTCTGATTTTGGGTGCCGTGGAAAAATCCTGATACAGCAAGGGCGCCGTGAATAATAATAAAATCCTAACGCAGCAAGGGCGCCGTGAATAATAATAAAATCCTGACACAGCAAGGGCGCCGTGAATATTAATAAAATCCTGATACAGCAAGGGCGCCGTGAATAATAATAAAATCCTGATACAGCAAGGGCGCCGTGAATAATAATAAAATCCTGACACAGCAAGAGCGCCGTGAATAATAATAAAATCCTGATACAGCAAGGGCGCCGTGAATAATAATAAAATCCTGATACAGCAAGGGCGCCGTGAATAATAATAAAATCCTGATACAGCAAGGGCGCCGTGAATAATAATAAAATCCTGATACAGCAAGGGCGCCGTGAATATTAATAAAATCCTGATACAGCAAGGGCGCCGTGAATAATAATAAAATCCTGATACAGCAAGGGGGCCGCGAATAATAATAAAATCCTGATACAGCAAGGGCGCCGTGAATAATAATAAAATCCTGATACAGCAAGGGCGCCGTGAATAATAATAAAATCCTGATACAGCAAGGGCGCCGTGAATAATAATAAAATCCTGATACAGCAAGGGCGCCGTGAATAATAATAAAATCCTGATACAGCAAGGGCGCCGTGAATAATAATAAAATCCTGATACAGCAAGGGCGCCGTGAATAATAATAAAATCCTGATACAGCAAGGGCGCCGTGAATAATAATAAAATCCTGATACAGCAAGGGGGCCGCGAATAATAATAAAATCCTGATACAGCAAGGGCGCCGTGAATAATAATAAAATCCTGATACAGCAAGGGCGCCGTGAATAATAATAAAATCCTGATACAGCAAGGGCGCCGTGAATAATAATAAAATCCTGATACAGCAAGGGCGCCGTGAATATTAATAAAATCCTGATACAGCAAGGGCGCCGTGAAAAATAATAAAATCCTGATACAGCAAGGGGGCCGCGAATAATAATAAAATCCTGATACAGCAAGGGCGCCGTGAATAATAATAAAATCCTGATACAGCAAGGGCGCCGTGAATAATAATAAAATCCTGATACAGCAAGGGCGCCGTGAATAATAATAAAATCCTGATACAGCAAGGGCGCCGTGAATAATAATAAAATCCTGATACAGCAAGGGGGCCGCGAATAATAATAAAATCCTGATACAGCAAGGGCGCCGTGAATAATAATAAAATCCTGATTCAGTAAGGGCACCGTGAGTTATAATATAAGAACAATTTATAAAGCGCCTGTAGCGTACCTTCGTCCCCTAAATAAAATTGAATTGTCAACATAAGTTATTGTCAATATTGTAAACATACAGGGTCAACGACCGATGAATTATTTACAATTGTCACAAACAAAACGTCAACAATGTTTACTCACAAATATTTACGTTCTGTCTCGGCAAATAAATATCCTACCGTCAATCAGTGCACGCGCAAGAGTGAGACAAAGTATGTATCGCGGGCATATTTACTCACTACTATAAAATACCTACTTGTAGACAAATAAAGATTATTATTCATTCAACTGTCAAGACTTGTTAATATTTACCCGCTATTCACTTTCGCTTTTATCCGCATTCCTGAGTTTTATATTTAAAATAAATACAAATCAAAATCATCACGACGTATCAAGATAAGCAACTCGCTACATGATGACCCTGAACGAAAAGGAACGCAGAATTCGACTAAAACGAATATAGCGATGTCAACATCAACGTCATCAGCACGTCCTAATAGGACACATGCTACATTGATAACGAACATCGCTACACGCCTTTTAGATTAGACTCTCAAAGGCGTTCTAACTCGGCATTCGAACCCACTATTATAGACAGATTTAAAATATTACAATAAAATAAAACAAGTTGAGTAACATACAAGGTTTGGAAAAAATTAAATTAGGAATTTCCTCGCATTAGCATAACTGTATTTGGTAAAAAAAAACATATTTGGAAAACCTACCAAGGAAGAGGGGCTGCAAAGAAACCTTTGTAGATATTTCGATACGCAATAGTGACACATTCGGCTTTAGGTGGAGTGTATGTATCTAGTGTTTATAAATAATCGATCCAAAAAAATGGGTAATCAAGGCTAAAAATGTGCTTAACAACTTTTCATAATAATATACACTCATTAAGTTTGGAATGAAGTTAGCAACGAACATTTTGTGCTAATGACATATATCAGCAACGGCAAATTTAATTTACTGCAGCCTTTCGTAACGTTATAAGAATTTATGAAACATAGCATGTATTATAGCTTTTGGATTCAGTTTTGCTATGTAATAGTAACATATTCGACTTTAGATGGTGTGTTGGTGTCTAGTGTACATAAAGAATCAAAAGACCTCCCTAAAAGGTTTGTCTTCAAGGGCTTCCTCAAGCTGCACACGTCACCCATATTTCTAACACTTAGAAGTAGACTAATAAGGCATGGTTAGATAACTGTCTTCTAGTTCGGAGGTTGCGAGTTCGGTCCTTGTTGATACCTAATTTTATAAGGAAGAGTCACAGTCAGTTTTTTTACATAAGGTATCTTTGAGATCTTTATTTATTTAACACTTTTATTGCAAATTCAATCTGGCGTGATTATTGCCAGGCGGTAATCTCTTCCAACCAACCAGATAAAAGTAAATGAAGCAAGTTTAATGATTGCATTAATCATTCAAATGACTATCCATCCCCACGAAATCCATAAACACATACTTTGAGCATATGCTCACGAACCCCACAAAGACAATCACCCGAACATTCTTTTTCATATAAAGTGAGATATCATCAATCAAAAGGGATGGTGGAGAGGAAAGGAAAAGAAAAATCGGGAATGAAACACGTTATTTTACTGACAATAATTTTTTTTTCAGTCGCTACTTAAAGCATGCCAAGGACGGAGCGAGTCTTATATTGGTTTGTAACTGATTCCAGACTCTCACTGCATGGACAGTAAAGGACGACGTAAAAAAAGAGGAGCGGTGAACTGGAAAGGCCAATAAACAATCTCTGTTTGAGCGTAGCGCTAATCCATGATTGGAAAGACACTGAATTTTTTCGGCGAGATAAGAGAAGGCGGCGGGACAGTTAAGGATATTATACAATAGAGACAGTTTGTGAATTTGTTCTTTCTGGTTGGTTGTAATAAAGCTCTCAGGTTGTAATGTATATGTACACTGAAAGTGTTATACAATACAAGATAATAGTGTTTACAATACAAGTGCTGTGTTCATATTTAATCATTAATTTTGGTAAGACTATCGAAAAAGAGTTGTTTTCAAGTGCTTCATAAAGATGCACACGTCTAGAGTTATACAAAATGTTAACTAATATGAACCGAAAAAGTTCAGGCACCACTGGTCTACTACTGTATTATCGTCGTTTTGCAGGTAGAAATTTCTTTATGTATATATTGTTTAATGCGTTGAGGGTATCTCTATACATCGAACACTTGTTAAAAACACTTAAATTGAAAATGTGATTACGGAATATTCACAAACACAACCAATGTATTTATTTACATTTTTCTATTGTAATATAAATAATTTATTTATGATTGTTTTTAATTAAAAAAACTTGACAACAGTTAACCAATCGTTGCCAACAAGCCTATGATATAACACGTCGTGTTTAAAGCTATGAACAAAAACTCGTTCGTTCCGTGGTTGCAGTCCTAAGACTGGTTTGCAGCAATTTGAACTCTTCTCCTCCATTCCCCCCTGTCCTGTGCGGCTCTTTTTAAGTCTGTGTATGTTGAGCAGCGCACGTCCACCAACAGGTCCTCCAGGTACTCTCGGCGTGGGCGTCCCCTAGAGTTTGTCCCCTCGGTCATGCCCTCCATTATGGCATGCAAGAGGCCCTCTTGTCGTATTATATGCCCGATCCATCTTGCACGCCTTTCGGACAGGATCCTGAGCAGGTGCCTTCCTCCTTCGATTCGTTGGAGAACCTCTTCATTTGTGATGCGGTCTCTCCAGGAAATTCCTAATAGTCTTCTATAGGACCACATCTCAAAAGCCTCTAGTCTTCGTCTATCTCTTTCGGATAGGCACCATGTCTCGCAGCCGTACATCAAGATACTCCATACATAGGTCTTGATGAGGAGTATTCTCAGTTTAAGGTCTATATTATTTGATTCTATTATTTTCGACCTTTTATTAAATGCAAGTCTAGCCTGATGTATACGGCTGTCGACCTCGCTCTTGGACCGACCGTCCCATGTTATTTTGCTCCCGAGGTAGACAAACTCCTTGGTGTTCTTTAGTGGTTTACCCGACATCACTATTCTCATCTGGTGCTGCGCTCGGCCTACAGTCAGCAGCTTTGTTTTGTCTTTATTTATCTTCATACTGTAGTTATTTTGAAGAATGCTTTCCATAGTTGTTAAGGCCTCTTGTAGTTCCTCTTCACTTTCAGCAACCATAGCAATATCGTCAGCGAACCTTATCATGTCCACCTTTTGCCCGTGTATCTTTACACCTTCTCTGTGACTCATTCTCTCTCTCAAGTCGTCAATCGCGCTCTGTATATAGGCGTTAAAAAGAACAGGTGACAGAGAGCATCCCTGCCTTACCCCTTGTCTTATATTGGCTTTCTTTGTGTCTTCGTCACATCTGATTATAGCGGCCTCATTCTTGTATAGCGCCTGGATTATACGTCTATCTCTGTATTTGATATCAATTCTCTTCAAAATCTCGAAGAGTCTTTTCCATTCTACTTTGTCAAAAGCTTTCTCCAGGTCTATGAATGCGATGTATGTGTTTTGGTTTCTTCTTATTCTATTTTCTAGCAGTATTCGTAGAGACAGTACTGCTTCTCTGGTTCCCACACCTCTTCTGAAGCCATACTGGTCTCTGGAAAGGATGTTCTCTACTTTTGGTTCAATTCTCTTTAGAATGATATTAGTCAGTATTTTTGAGGCATGGGATATTAGGCTAAGAGTTCTGTGTTGCTCACATTTTGTCGTACCTGCCTTCTTTGGTAATGTGACAATTAGGCATTTCTCGAAGTCCTCTGGTATCTTTCCGGTCTTATATATTGTCTGTATCATTTTAAACAGGGCATCTGTGATTCCTTTTCCTGCTGCCTTAATTAGTTCGGCCGGAACGTCATCGATTCCGGGTGCTTTCCCGTTTTTGAGGTTTTTCAGTGCGAGGTCGAACTCTTCTCTAATGATTGGGTCTCCCAGATCATCCGCGTCTACCTCATTTTCTCTCTCTATCAATGCTTCACTGTCAATATTTCCCTTGCCATTGTACAGCATTTCGAGATATCTTTTCCATCTCTCTCCTATTTGGTCATTTTCGAATAGTATTTTGCCGTCTTCTCCTTCTATTGCATTGCTCTTTCCGATTCTCATCCCAAAGAAGTCCTTCACCGCAGCGTGAGCTCTTTCTACATTTCCTCTCTTGAGGTCGTCATTTATCTCAACGCATTTATTCTGATAGTATGTTTCTTTTGCTATTCTTGACTCTCTATTTATTTTGTTTCTTAGCATTTTGTATTTCTCTTGTGATTCATCTCTTTTATCATTTTTGAGCTCTCTTCTTTCTTTTATCATATTGAGAATTTCATCGGTAATCCATTC
Source organism: Odontocerum albicorne (assembly GCA_949825065.1). NCBI lineage: Eukaryota > Metazoa > Arthropoda > Insecta > Trichoptera > Odontoceridae > Odontocerum > Odontocerum albicorne. The sequence continues at coordinate 1,994,151 of OX463864.1, read as the reverse complement.
CTTCCTTGCTTGGGGTCTTTCTTTACCTATAATTTCCTCTGCCGTAGTTTTTATCTTCGACTTTATCTCTCCCCACATAGCATTCACGTTCTCCTCTTCCATTAGGTTACACTCTTGTGTCTTTTCCTTAAAATTGTCACTGACCTCTTTTATCTTTAATACCTTTGTATCCCATTTGAAATTATTTCTCCTCTTTAATTTTTTCAGTTTTAGAAGACTTTTGGCCATTACCATATTATGATCACTATCTATATCTGGGCCGGAATAACTTCTGCAGTCTTTTATTTGGTTCTTAAATCTATATCTAACTATTATATAATCTATTTGCAGTCTTTGTCGGTCTCCAGGGGATTTCCAGGTGTATCGCTGTCTTGGGTGGTGTTGAAAACAAGTGTTTGCTATCACTAATTTGTGTTTTTCGCAGAATTCTGTTAATCTGTTTCCTCTGTCATTTCTTGTACCTAGCCCAAAGGGCCCTACGCAAGTTCCTTCGCTTCCTACTCCTACAACAGCATTCCAATCCCCTAGGAGAATCAGATTTTCGCCTGCTTTTATCTCTAATATAAGGTTATCTAGCGCACTGTATACATCTTCAACCTCTTCGTCGCTATGACCCGACGTTGGCATATATACCTGGATAATTACAGTATCAACGGGCTTAGTTTCTATTTTGACTAGAACGATTCTTCCACTATATTGCACGTATCCTTTAACCCTTCTTCCCCACTCCTTGCATAGCACAACGCCCACTCCTCCTTGACCAGGTCTGTCCTTTATGCATCCTGTGTGTATGATTCTGTAGTCACCACTCCAGAAATCTCCACAATCGGGCCATCTCATCTCTGCTATACCTAGAGCATTCAAATTTTTGTTCTGCATTTCAACTTTCAGATTATCCAGTTTGCTGTTTTGCAGTAATGTGCGGACATTCCACGTTGCCCATCTCGCTATTTGGTTTTTTTTTGTATTTGGTTTCTTTGGTTTCATCGTTGATTTTGTGAATCCACCATCTCGAGCAGTCCCCACCCGGAGATCCGAACGGGGGACTATTTTACCTCCGGAGAATTTTACTTGAGATTGAATCATGTTTTGCTGGTTCTTGGGATGCCACTTGGGCCTTTAATGTGGTAGTTTCCCGTTTCTTTCCACATCCTATGCCGTTGACCACGAAAGTTCTTCCGCCTTTGGAGATTATTTACTTCTCCAGGACAAGAGGGTGCCCTAAACAACAGACGAAAGTTGGTGGTCAGCTTATTCCGGCCAATGCTCGGTCCCTGTCTATATTTGCCGACACGAGGTCGTTGCTCACTCCCCACCACGAGAAGGAAATAGATCAGGATTTTCCTTTCCTCGAACCTGAGACCAGAAGGCATTTCTCAGAGTTCTCCAGTACTTTAGGGGAGTACAAACAAAAACTATATACTCTTAAAAATATAGCAAAAATAATGTCACTGAACAAAAAAATCTAACCGGTTAGTCAAATAAAAATAACCGGTTTAAAGTTATTTTGAAATTTTATAAATAACCGGTTAACCGGTTTGGAAGCCCTAACTACATGTGATATGAAACTATTCGCATAGAACAGGACTGTCCAACCTTTTGTACACGTGAGCTACTTTTTATGGTCGCGATCTTCTGGTGTACAGGAAAATAAAAAAAATTATAATAATAAAAAATAATTTAATACTTATTATAAACAATAAAGTTTGTACGATCAAGAGCCAAGCTACATTGAGATATAAGACGCTAATAAGAACAACTGAGATGCATTTAGTGACAAATTAAAGATGTTAAATCTGTCACTCGGTAAGGTCTTTATATTTCACGTTATAAAGGGGCTTTCAAATTGAGCGGTTTTTTCAATAATTTATTTTAAATTCTTGAATAAAACACACAATTAACTTTGATTTCAAAAAACTTTTTATTGGCCATTGAAGTATAATGTATGATATTTAAACACAAAAAACAATATCCGCCTAACGTCCACCTCTTGCAGCTCCACAGATGTCCACTCTTTTGTCAAAATTTTCGATGACATTTTGACATAATTGCGGTTCTAACTCACCAATAACGCGAATAATTTCGTCCTTCAGCTCAGGAATTGATTGGGGGTCATTCTTATAGACCTGGATTTACACGTAACCCCAGAGAAAGAGAAAATAGTCCAACGGTGTCAGATCACATGATCTTGGTGGCCAATTAACATCACCGTTTCCGGAGATTACAATAGATACAATAATTCTCAATTTGAACGCGTTTATATATTGTATACGACTCCATTTTTATAAATGTCATACATTACACTTCTCAAATGTCTCAAGACCCAGGCAAGTTCACGACGCCATCTGTGCTTTATCCAAGAATTAAAAAACCGCTCAATTTGAAATACCCTATATAAGGTTCAAGGCCGCGCGGTAACGCTCAGGGCTTTCGTTCGGAAGGTCATCGGTTCAAACCCCGCGCTATGCTAGCCCCCTCGAATGACACAGGCATTTTTAACGCTTTGTATTTGGGGGTACAAAGAAATCAATGATTTTTGTCACATCTATTTGTATCGGACGTATGCGTCACCTAAAAATATGATTTATGTATATTTTCTTGTTTATTTGATATTTAAAGATGTTTCGTTTGATGTACTTGCTGTGTACCGATTATAAAGAAATGTTCCTTATGCGTGGCTTCCGCGAGAGCTACTATCAAAAGTCGGCCGGCCCATGCAAGCGAAAACGTGCGAGATACTACGTATCCCGTAAGCCATGACGGCATAAACGGGCCAAAATAGGAGCTTACGATGAGCGATTGGCCGCAAATAAGGAACGCAAAACGCCAAAAATATATTTTCAGTTTCTCGAACGTCAACTGTTTTTTACTTACGACCATCCACTACCTGCTAAAGAAGAATCTCTTCACCCTGCTACTTTTCACCGGAAAAGCATGAAGTGAGCCGAAATCTCCGAGTATTGAGCGGCAGTCATCCACCTATTTTACAGTCTTTGTATGGTGCCGTACACTATTCTTTCAAAAAAAGAGAAAAAAAAAAAACATGCCGATGTGCTCCGATCGTCTCATTTCGTGTGTATCATCGGATCCAGTACAGCGGTGTGGCCTGTGAGTTTGCTGATGTGCAACGAACAGCTAAAAAAGCTAAAAAAAGAAGGAAGGAAAGAAAACACCACGGCACAGCTTCGCTTTCCAACGAATTGGCGTTGATATGGCGAGGGGATCCCCGGCTATGAAGATCAGCAATGACGACAATATACTTGACGTTTAAAACACAACTAATTTCGCTTTTTCAGTTCGTCGTATTTCTCATTAGAATCGACTTAAATAATATTTTTTTTGTATATGCAATAGAAGAAAAAGTTAAGATTTACTCAAAAGCCTGACGCGATCAACAGGTTGGGTACCCCTGGAAAGAACCAAATTGCTGGCGCCGTATTTTAAGTGTTAAAGAACGAAAAAACTTGAAACCCTCGCATGGAAGGTAAACGTTCTACCAATTAGATCACGGAGGTTTTTTTATGTGAAACTTCTATTAGCGCGGTAGGGCAAATTGGCCTGAACGTCACGAAAAGTGAAACGGTGTATTATATTATTATTTCATTATTATTAAATTATTATTATTAAATATTTTATTTATTTATATTAATTAATATTATTAAGTGTATTATATTATTATTTATTATTGAAATTATTATTATTTATTATTAAAAAAAAAAAAAAAATATTTAATGTTATATATTATTTTTACATTAATATATTTAACATTTATTAATTTACTTTAATTTTCTTTTATTGAATATTTATTTTAATATTTATTTAATATAAAATTTATATTTAATATATAATTATAATAATATATATGTACCATATGTGTTGTTATAATATTATTATTATATTATAATTAATTATAATGTAATTAAATAATAATATAATTTAATAATATTATTAATAATAAAATAATAAATAATTATTTAAAAATAATTAATTTAATAATTAATAATAAAAAATATGAATATATTATACATTAAAAAATATAAATTAAATAAGTATTATTAAGATGATATTGTTAATAAAAAAATTATTTATTATTAAAATTATTGTTATTTTTTATTAAAAATACTAAAAATAATATATTTTTTTAATTAAGAGAGATTTTCTTGAATTACAATAAATTCCACAAAACCATTTCCTAATCCTAAAAAACCTAACGTTAACAAATGGAAAAAAAGCAATGCATAAAATCAACTTTTCCTAGGAGCTAAGAAGTTTCACTTCTACCGCGTGAGAGTCTCACGCATTTGTTTTTGATGCTAACTTTTTTTGTGGAGATGGGGTGACAATATATGACAGAATACGGAATGAAGTGAATAGGGATGAATATGGACTTAAGGCTATTTGATCGAAACAAATTTAAGGCAGTTTTCCAATATAACATAAAAACGTTGGTGTCTTCTTGAAATGAATACTAGTTTTTTAACTGTCAAACTTAATCCAACTTTTTAACTGTCAAACTGACTGATTAATTCCTTATTTTACAAATGTTATGAATAATATATTATATAATATAACAGTATCACATAGTTTACAACAGTATCCTAATTGTAACCTTCGGAAACTCTTATTTAATGAGAAAGGCAAAAATGAAATACTTAGCAACAGTGGTGGGTATACACTTTTATGTGCTGACTGATAATTTCTATATAGGAAAGACAGGAAGATCTTTTGAAAAGAGATTTCGTGAACACAAATCCGCCTTAACAAATCCTCTAATTTATTCTGAAATGGCTAATCATTGCCACCGTGAAAACCATACTTTTTCTATCAATGATGCCAAATTCGTACATATCAGTAGTAACGGAAATAAATAGGACAGATTAGAGGCCCTAGAAATTTCTAAGTCAATACACCGATCCGAACATCTGTTGAACAGTTATTTCCCAAAAATCTCTCCGCTCTTGGTTGAAATTGTCCCGTGCCTCCCGCACCCCCCCAGCCTCCAACCGTTGAAGCATGTATATCGGTACCAGTTCGAACAGCATTTAGTCTTGTTTGCGCTCCCCTGAAGATGAGGTGAAAGCCTTGAAACCGGTAGGGTTATACCGTCACAAAAAAGTGGAATAAACAGTGTTTGATAAAAACAAATGACAATGTCTTTAAACCTCCACAATGTTAATGCTTTAACTATAAACAACAGTATCCTAATACTCACATTGATGTATGGAAGTATAACGTGGACTGAGAAAAAGACTGAAAAGAGCTGAAGTGCTGTTAAATACGTGCACTGAGAAGAATACGTGGAGTGACAATGTATGACAGGAATGAAGTTTTATGGTTGAATGTAAACTTAAGGCTGATATATTAAGTATGGATGAAGAAGAGCACTCTGAGATGGTTTGGTCATATAGAACGAATGACGAAAGAATAACAAAACAAATAAACATTGAAAAGGCTTGGTAGAAGAACACGAAGGAAAAGTATGGTTGGACCAAGTGTATGATATTTTGAAAGACGGAAATGTAAAAATTCAGATTGTATTTAGAAGATGTATGGATGTAAAAGACACGAAATATGTGTGTCGTGATACGAAAGTCTTGAGTTCTCTCCTCACTGTCTACCCCGACAGAGAGATGGCGTGATGGTATGTATGTACACATATGTATAGGTTTTTCAATCGCGAGTTACGGTTTCGTCATTGTCAGATTTTTTACATTCAGAGTAACAAACATTCTATTTCGTTAGTTTAAAATATTTTTTAAGGAGTTTTTTCCTGTTGTTGACGTTTCGAAAGTGCTGCAGTCTTCATTTTCCGGGTGATGTTAAAAATATTGCTGAATATGGATAATGTTTTTAATGTCACCGTAAAGACAACATCTGCAATGCCTTCGAAACGACAGTCATCATTAAAGATAATTTTAAACTAGTATGATAAATAACTTTGAAAATTTTCGAATATACCATTCCAGTCTTTTTTCACGTCCACGTTTTACTTCTATACATCAACGTTGAAATTAATGTTGTTACATAATATTTGAAAAATATGGAGTTAATCAATTCGGCAGTTACAAATTTAAAATGAGTTTGGCAGTTAAAAAAATAGATATAGTTTGGAAGTTTAAAAATTGGAATTAACATAGTTTGGCGGTTTAAAAATTGGAATTAGTTTGGTAGTTTAAAATTTGGAATTTATTTATTTATTATTACACAAGACAAGAAATACACATAATTTGCGAAAAAAACAACAGGTAATTTAATTTGGACATACATTATTTTAATGGATCTGGGTTTGTCGCTTTTCATTTGTCGTATCCCCAGTAAACTAGGCTTTTGCCTGTATCTCACTGAGGGTATTGAAAAAATAAATCGATACTTCTTTCCAATTTTTGATTACACAAAAACAAAACCCCGTTGCACGTTCTCATCAACCTGACAAACAGTGACACTCAATTACAACTGGAAACATCATGCGGAGTCAAACTCTTCACACATCATCACTCCAGAAAGACCAAAAATGTTCATCCTATAATATACCGCACACAATCATAAGAATGAAAATAAAAACAAAAATTTACAGAAACACAAATACAAAACAACAAAAATTAAAACAACAAGAAGAAACCCACACTCACGAGCCCACACAAATCTTTTCCACACGTCATCCATCCTGAAAGTCCAAGTACTCAAAATCCTGTCGCAATAACAACCACGCTCCGATCGACTGTCTAAATGGTCTAAATGAATTAGTTTGGTAGTTTAAAATTTGTAATTAGTTTGGCAGTTTAAAATTTGGAATTAGCTTGGCAGTTTAAAATTTGGAATTAGTTTGGCAGTTTAAAATTTGGAATTAGTTTGGCCGTTTAAAATTTGGAATTAGCTTGGCAGTTGAAAATTTGGAATTAGTTTGGCAGTTTAAAATTTGGAATTAGTTTGGCAGTTGAAAATTTTGAATTAGTTTGGCAGTTTAAAATTTGGAATTAGTTTGGCAGTTTAAAATTTGGAATTAGCTTGGCAGTTGAAAATTTTGAATTAGTTTGGCAGTTTAAAATTTGGAATTAGTTTGGCAGTTTAAAATTTGGAATTAGTTTGGCAGTTTAAAATTTGGAATTAGTTTGGCAGTTTAAAATTTGGAATTAGTTTGGCAGTTTAAAAATTGGAATAGGGCAGTTAAAATTTTTTTTTACTTCATGATGACAAATATTGAAGTTTTCCTGTCGATTTGAAAAATATGCCACATTAAAATATATATTTTTTTCATGTTTTTAAAACAGATTTGAAATCTTCATAATATATAAATATTATGTGCAGCTATCGATTTGTTATCAGGGATAACGAAATCTATATTATCGGTCATATTATCAGAAGGGAACTATTTGACTGATAACGTATGTTATTTAGAATTTGGAATGGTTTGAGATTAAAGATTATAACTACAAAGATTGAAAAATAACTGTTATGTAGCGCCGTTTATATAAAAATATGTGTATATAAAAAAAAATATTGTTTATATCATATATTGTTTATAGTTAAGGCATTAACGTTGTGGAGGTACGAGTACTTGCAACAGTGGTGTGTATACACTTTTACTCGTATGTGCTGACTGTGATAATTTATATATAGAAAAGACAGCAAAATCCTTTGAAAAGAGATTCCGTGAACACAAATCCTCTAATTTATTCTTAAATGACTAATCATTGTCACCGTGAAAACCATACTTTTTCTATCGATGATGCCAAATTTTTACATACTAGTTAGTTAAAATGTTTTGAAAGCGGAAATGAAAATACATTTTTTTTGAGGGGAAATCACTTTTATTGCTCAGTGTAGTCTCCCATAAGATCAATACACTTGGTCCAACGATCTTCCAACTTTGTTGTCCCATCACGGAAGTGACTTTCTGGAAGGCCTGCAAAATACTCCTCTACGACGGCTATAACCTCTTCGTTTGATGAAAAATGCTTTCCACGAAGGAATTTTTTGAGGTGTGAGAACAGCCAGAAGTCAGAGGGAGCTAAATCTGGCGAATAGGGTGGATGCTGCAACAATTCGTACCCCAATTCATTGATTTTCGCGATGGTTTTTTGAGCTGTGTGAGCAGGTGCATTGTCTTGATGAAAAATGATTTTTTTCTTCTGCAAACCGGGTCTTTTTGCACAATTTTTTTCATCCAACTAATCCAAAAGGTCACAATAATAATCAGAGTTGATTGTCTTACCAGTTTGGAGATAATCTATCAATAAAATTCCTTTTGCATCCCAAAAAACTGACGCTAACACCTTCTTGCCCGATTTCTGGACTCGAACTCGTTTCGGAGCCAAAGTGCCTGGTTCACACCACTCCTTAGCCTCTTGTTTTGATTCAGGATCATGGTGGTAGACCCAAATCTCATCCATAGTGATGAATCGACACAGAAAATCCTTTTTATCCTTTCGAAATTGCTCCAAATGTTGCTCAGAAAGTCACATTCGAACGTGTTTTTGTTGCATTGTTAGCAAATGCGGCACCCATTGTGCACACAGTTTTTTGAAACCCAAACTTCAGCCAAAATATGCCATGTTGTTCCATGTGAGATGCCTATGGTGTCAGCTATCACATCCACAGTCGATCGATGATCTTTCAAAACCATATCCTGTATTTTCGCTATGATTTCTGGTGTTGATGCACTTTTTGGACGTCCTGAGCGTGGATCGTCTTCAACGCTTGTACGGCCACGCTTAAACTCCAAAACCCATCGGTGAACGGTTGAAAATGAAGGAGAAGACTCCTTTAATACTTTCACCATCTTTGCATGGATCTCAGTAGCCGATAAACCTTCCAAAACAAAGAATTTAATCACTGCACGATATTCGGATTTTTCCATGGTTAAAAAATACACTGACACGTCAACTTCAAATGGCTTGTAAACAAAGAATGAATTGACAAATCGAAATGAAATTTTGAGTACGTTCTTATGAAAGATGAAATATTAAAATGGCGTAGAAATTTTGGTTTTCTACTGCTCCATAGATGTCGCTTTCAAAACTTTTTGACTAACCTATTATCAGTAGTAATGGAAATAAATTGGACTGATTAGAGGCCCTATAAATTTCTAAGTCAGTACATCCAGGCGAACATCTGGTAAACACATATATTCCAAAAATATCTCCGCTGCTGGCCGAGATCGTCCCATGCCTCCCTTAGCCCTCAGTCCCCAATCTAAATGTCCCCGATCGTTAAAAGCGTGTATATCGGCACCAGTTCGAATAGAATTCAGCCTTTTTTGTGCTTCCCTGACGATGAGGGGAAAGCCTTGAAACCGGTAGGGGTATACCGTTACAAAAAGTGGACTAAACAGTTTTTGATAAAACAAATTACAAAATATATATAATTTATAAAGCGCCGTTTAGAATGTAAACTCGTCAAATACGCTCTACTCGGAACTCAAACAAAATTAATAAACATAACTGTATTGTACAACATAACAATTATGTTGTATATAGTACAATTATGTTGTATATGATATACTGTGAAATCTTTACCCTTCATTCGTTTAAAGCGTCGCCAAGATTCCTGCCTACTTAAATCGAAATTTTACTCGTGCAATCTTAGCTCTTTCCGATTTTGGACTATGCGGACGTCTGTTATTTGGATATTACGGAGGAACAATTGATTAAATTACAGCGTCTTCAAAATGATTGTCTAAGATTTATTTTTAACCTGAGAAAGTACGATCATATGACTTCATACCAGAAGACACTGAAATTGTTAAACGTGAGAAATAGACGCCAAATTCACATACTATATTTATTGTATAATATCCTTAACTGTCCCGCCACCTCCTCTTATCTTGCCGAAAATTTTCAACGTCTTTCCGACCATAGACTAGCGTTACGCTAAAACCGAGATTGTTTATTTATTGGCTTTTCCAGTTCATCGCTCCTCTTTCGTTACGTCGTCCTTACCTGTCCATGCAGTGAGACTCTGGAACCAGTTACAAACCAATATAAGACTCGCTCCGTCCTTGTTTTATTTATTAATTTTACTAATCGGTGAATCCTGTAATGTGGAAGGACTTAAAATAAAATAAATAAACGGACATTGAATAAATAAATAAATGTACTTTAAAAGGAACTTTGGATTCGATCTCACAATACTGTGTACGTTCTGAAGTACAACAGCTTGAACACAATAGACTAATTGATGAAAGTGGAGCTGTACCGTAGTGTTTTGTTTCTTTCCTTCTTTTTTTTAGCTTGAGTGAACCGTTGCACACCAGAAAACTCCTCGACCTCACCGCTGTACTAGATCCGATGGCACACTGAAGTGAGACGATCGGAGCACACCGGCATGTTGTTTTTTTTTTTTTGGAAATAATAGAATAATCGATATGACCGAAGTCATAGGTACTTATCCTTATACTCCTGAATACCAGGCGGAAACACTGCCTTTGTTATTCGAGGGGAGTAGGCACAGCTCGTTGCTCGAACCGGCGACCTTTCGCACGAAAGTCCACTGCGTTACCGCGCAGCCATGTACTTCACATAAATATATAACAGAGTTTCTCAAACTTTTTTGCTCACCGTCCCCTTTTTAAAGTTTCTTTTTCAGCGCCCCCCCTTGGGTTAAATTTATTTCTACCTCAACTAAATGAATTTGTAAGTGCCGTTGTGTCTATAATTATGTCATTTGATCAAAATATGTATTTCAACATATATAGCTGTGCATGTAATTTTTTAATTAAAAAAAGTTGGAAATGGAATTGGAAATAAAACAGCATGGAACACACTAAATTGCTCACTATTATTAGTGATCAATATCAATCAAATCAGTAAATTTTAAAATATTCACTAAAGAGAAGGATGAGCATGGTGTTGTGCTACCGATCTATCTATATATTCACTAAAGAGAAGGATGAGCCTGGTGTTGTGCTACCGATCTATCTATATATTCACTAAAGAGAAGGATGAGCCTGATGTTGTGCTACCGATCTATCTATATATTCACTAAAGAGAAGGATGATGCTGGTGTTGTGCTACCGATCTATCTATGTATTCACTAAAGAGAAGGATGAGTATATTGTATTATATTCACTAAAGAGAAGGATGAGCCTGGTGTTGTGCTACCGATCTATCTATATATTCACTAAAGAGAAGGATGAGCCTGGTGTTGTGCTACCGATTTATCTATATATTCACTAAAGAGAAGGATGAGGCTGGTGTTGTGCTACCGATCTATCTGTGTATTCACTAAAGAGAAGGATGATGCTGGTGTTGTGCTACCGATCTATCTGTGTATTCACTAAAGAGAAGGATGAGTATATTGTATTATATTCACTAAAGAGAAGGATGAGCCTGGTGTTGTGCTACCGATATATCTATATATTCACTAAAGAGAAGGATGAGTCTGGTGTTGTGCTACCGATCTATCTATATATTCACTAAAGAGAAGGATGAGGCTGGTGTTGTGCTACCGATATATCTATATATTCACTAAAGAGAAGAATGAGTCTGGTGTTGTGCTACCGATATAACAATCTATATCTTAGGCTCTACAGTATATTTGTCAGCTGCATCCTTAAACCCCTGCGGTCAACATTTTACAGTATGTTCCTCTTTCTATTCAAAAGACTTGTGACCGTACTAAATCGTCTTCTTATTGCAACTTGCTGCTCAACGCCCCTACTGTCACTTGGGCTAGCAACGCCCAAGTGACTGCACTTGAGTAATCAATGGTATAAACCAAAACACGCGTTACCCTCTTCCCTCCACATGTTAGTTGACAATTGTATTACTTTTACGTTGTATACCGTATAACCTGGTGTGCTTAGTGCTATGTGAAAATCTCTTCCAACTAACCAGATAATTGTTAAAGAAACCTTAAATTAAAATCAGATTGGAATCCTTTAAAAAAAATTTGGATTTTAATATTCATACATGACATGAATTTCAATAAGAACTCCCAAAAAAAGGGAGCTCTCTTTTTTTTACGTCGTCCTTTATTGTCCATGAAGTGAAACTCTGGAACCAGTTACAAGCCAATCTAAGACTCGCTCCGTCTTTGGCATACTTTAAGAAGCGACTGAAAAACTCTTAAAACACGCACTACCGTTTTCCATCCACAGGATGACTGAAAATTGTATTACTCTTACGTTGTATATCGTACAACCAAGCGGGTGTATTGCCATGTGGCAATCTCTTCCAACAAACCAGAAATTTGTTAAATATACCTCAAATGAAAACCAGACTGGGATCCTTTTTTCTTTTTTTTTTTAAATCTGTGTTAGGAGATAGACGTTTTACCAACTAGGCCATGTCAACTATAACCAACCATCCCATAGAAGCCGTCAACCATACTCGATCACGAAGGATAAGGATACCATATCGTTTACAATGGCGCAGATCACATTTTGTATTTTGCGTGGTTCATTAGCGTTGTATTGTTGATGATTTCAGATTTATGTTGTAAACAAATAATAAAGAAAAAACCTGTTCTCTAAAAAGAGGATTTAGTTCTTGGAACAGACAAACCAAAATGAACATATCCCTCGTTTTACGCTATTAATTGGTTCTAGCAAAGATGATGTATTGGGTTGTGGGAAAAACTGTTTTTCGTATCTTGTGACGACCCTTGTGACAATGCTTGTGACAACCCCTATGAAGATCCTTGTGATGATCCTTGTGACAGCCCTTGTTACGGCCCTTGTGATGACCCTTGTGAAAACCCTTGTGATGACCCTTGTGGTGTCCCTTGTGACGGCCCTTGTGATGATCCTTGGGACGACCCCTATGAAGACCCGTGTGATGATCCTTGTGACAGCCCTTGTTACGGCCCTTGTGATGACCCCTATGAAGACCCTTGTGATGATCCTTGTGACAGCCCTTGTTACGGCCCTTGTGATGACCCTTGTGATGACCCTTGTGATGCCCCTTGTGGTGACCCTTGTGATGACCCTTGTGACGACCCTTGTGACGGCCCTTGTGACGATTCTTGTGACGACCCCTATGAAGACCCGTGTGATGATCCTTGTGACAGCCCTTGTTACGGTCCTTGTGATGACCCTTGTGACGACTCTTGTGACGGCCCTTCTGACGATCCTTGTGACGACCCCTATGAAGACCCTTGTGATGATCCTTGTGACAGCCCTTGTTACGGCCCTTGTGATGATCCTTGTGACGACCCTTATGTAGACCCTTGTGACGACCTCTTCCTTATCAACTAATTGTGACATGGAATCTTCTAGTGCTTCTTTATAAATCCTGTAACTATTTATATGTATTTGTATAACATATTCATTTATTTTATTTTTTCTACATATTGAAAAAACACGAGTCTTTTCTCAAATAATTCATTGATATATTTCCCGCCATTTCCCTTGTCAGGACAGAGCGCCAGACTTTCCTATCTCGACACATATCCCTCGCCTCTTTTATCTGCTAATTCAACTCCTACAATTTCTCGATTTTTATTATCATTTTATTTCAATAGCATTATATAGAAATCGCATATAACGAGGGATACCTGTGCTCGGATATGCAAAAAGAGTCTTAGAAGGCAATTTTTTTTGGTTTATTTAAAATATCAATCAAGTATACCTCATAAATTCCATCTAAAATAACATTTCATACAAGCCCATACAGAGCGACGATGTGTTTAATTGAATATGTCAAAACAGGCAGTCATAAGGTTATTTATAAAGTTTAAATAACAATATTAACTAATTTTTAACTATGTTACATCTATCATTTTACTACGTCTATCATTTTACTACATGTATCATTTTACTACATCTATCATTTTACTACATCTATCATTTTACTACATCTGTTATTTTACTACATCTATCATTTTACTACATCTATCATTTTACTACATCTATAATTTTACTGTATCTATAATTTTACTGCATCTATAATTTTACTATATCTATCATTTTACTGCATCTATCATTTCACTACATCTATCATTTTACCACATCTATCATTTTATTACATCTATCATTATACTACATCTATCATTTTACTTCATTTGTCATTTTACTACATCTATAATTTTACTGCATCTATAATTTTACTATATCTATCATTTTACTACATCTATCATTTCACTACATCTATCATTTCACTACAACTATCATTTTACCATATCTATCATTTTATTACATCTATCATTATACTACATCTATCATTTTACTTCATCTGTCATTTTACTACATCTATCATTTTACTTCATCTGTCATTTTACTACATCTATCATTTTACTAAATCTATAATTTTACTAGATTTATCATTTTGTTTTTCATTTTAGAAAGACTGTCCAGTATACATTTGAATGGAAATAGTTCACGTATACTGGAAGGATTGTCCAGCATACATTTACATGGAAACAGTTCACGTGTACTGAAAGGATTGTCCAGCATACATTTACATAGAAACAGTTCAAGTATACTGGAAGGATTATCCAGTATACATTTGCTTGGAAACAATTCACGTATAGTGGAAGGATTGTCTAGTATACATTTACATGGAAACAGTTCACGTGTACTGGGAGGATTGTCCAGTATGCATTTGCTTGGAAACAATTCACGTATACTGGAAGGATTGTCCAGTATACATTTACATGGAAACAGTTCACGTGTACTGGAAGGATTGTCCAGCATACATTTACATAGAAACAGTTCAAGTATACTGGAAGGATTATCCAGTATACATTTGCTTGGAAACAATTCACGTATAGTGGAAGGATTGTCTAGTATACATTTACATGGAAACAGTTCACGTGTACTGGGAGGATTGTCCAGTATGCATTTGCTTGGAAACAATTCACGTATACTGGAAGGATTGTCCAGTATACATTTACATGGAAACAGTTCACGTGTACTGGAAGGATTGTCCAGTATACATTTGCTTGGAAACAATTCACGTATACTGGAAGGATTGTCCAGTATACATTTACATGGAAACAGTTCACGTATACTGTAACATTGAACAGTCATGGCTATCATTAGATTTTAAATATGAACTAAAGTGAATGCATTCTTCTTTAAAGCATTCATCTAAATTGTTCTTGAACATACTTTAATAACTTACATATATATGAATCTTAAGGCGCTGTCTTTAACTCGGCGGCCCTAGGTCTAGGTTTGCATATTAGCAAACACGGCTCTGACTGCACCCACTAAAACGTCTGCAACTATATTCAACTGACACGTGTTGTTATTATATTATCATAATAACAATAAAATAACAATTTAAACCAACGCTTTTATTGTTTTACTCGTATACAGTGATAAAAATGTAAATTTTATGCGCGTCAATTAAAATGATATTTAATTGTTATTTGTTACAGTGGCGTTGTAGAGGGCACAGAAGGGGGCACAGAAGGGGGTACAGAAGGTGGGCTGTTTTTATCGAGGGCCGTTCTTCATGATCACCATGGCCATTTATTTAAAGGCCAATAAACAATCTTAAACAGATATTGTTTATTGGCCTTTCCAGTTCACCGTTCTTCTATTTTTACGTCGTCCTTGACTGTCCATGTAGTGAGACTCTGGAACCAGTTACAAACCAATGTTAGACTCGCTCCGTCCTTGGCATGCTTTAAGAAGCGACAAAAAAAAACCTTCATTTCTAGTCAGTAAAATAACGTGTTTCATTCCTGATTTTTCTTTTACTTTCCTCTCCACTATCCCTTCCTTTTCCTTTTAATAATGATATCTCACTTTGTATGAAAAATCATATTCGGGTGATTGTCCATCTTTGTGGGTATATGCTCACGTATGTGTTCATGGATTTCGTGGGGATGGATAGTCCTTTTAATGGTTTTTTGCAACCATGTAACTTGCTTAATTTACTATTGTCTAGTTGGTTGGAAGAGATAGCCGCCTGGCAATAAGACTACTAGATTATATTTGCAATAAAAGTGTTAAATAAATAAAATAAATATCAGAATCTGCTGAGATTATAGTCCACAAGTTTGATGTATGGAAGTGAAACGTTGTCGTGGAACACGACTGAAAAGAACTGAATAAATGCCATAGGAATGCATGCACTAAGAAGAATATATGGGGTGACAATGTATGACAGAATACGGCATGAATTGATTAGGGTTGACTTTGAACTTAAGGCGTACGTGAATGACGAAGACCTCTGCAAGGGTTGGAAACGTAGAACGAGTGAATGAAGAAAGACTAACAAAACCAATATACAGTGCAAATGTGAGTTGAAGTCTTCGCAGAAGAAGACCGTGTATTGTTGGATCTAGTGTACGATATTTTGGAAGAAGGAAATGTGGAAAGTCAGAGAAATCGTAGAAACTGTATGACAAGGTGTGTGGATGAAGAAAAGGCGAAATGTGTAAATGCTAGCGCTCGCTCCTTTATGTATACCTTGATAGGGAGACGGCGTGATGGTATATACTCGTATGTTAAAATTCCAGAAAAATCTAATTCGTCTTGTTCTATGTAAACGTTGTTCCACTAAAAAAACAAATCTAAGTTCTTTATTACTATAAAATATGTCTTCCACAGTTACGTAAGTCTACTTGGTAAAATTTGGCAATGTTTTGTGATATACAAACATACTCGTATATTGAACGTAAATACACATTTTGTGTAGTTAGGTTAGGTTGGGCTAGGTTAGGTTAGGCTAGGTTAGGTTAGGCTAGGTTAGGTTAGGCTAGGTTAGGTTAGGTTAGGTTAGGCTAGGTTGGGCTAGATTAGGTTAGGTTAGGTTTTTTTTTGAAGTTGAGTTGGAAAGGGAGCTACCTTGCTTATCATGTACAATATTGCGAAGTGTACGGTGAATACGGTGAACAAATATCGCGAGCAGCTTTATTCCCTCGATTGAATGCGAACAGAAGGAGGTGTCGAAAATGCTCACTTTCGTCTACTTGACATTCCATTTTAAAGGCTTGTAATCAAATAAAATAATATATATATATATATATAATGTAAAAGCAAACACAATATCTTGTAAAGCAAAAAATTTTCTTTCGAATGACGCATAAAATTTACCATTTTGTTTTACTTTTGGCGCTCATTTTTAAATTTGAAAAAAAAATGGACACAACTTATGTTAACACCTAATATAATAATTTCTCTTTCTTGTTGCTGTATATAATGTATATTTAAGCTTTGTATATAATTGGGTTAAACCTATATATGTTAGCTAACATATATGAATTAAATAAATAAACGGCGGTATATAAATTGTCATCTTACTATAATATATTACATTGTTATCATTAAAGTGATAAATTTTAATGAATATGGGACACGCGTATATTTAACAGTTGGCTGATATTGTTTCGGATCTGAAACTTGGCTGAAACCAGTCAACAGGAAATGTGATTCACATGATAAATACGGCCATGTATGTAAGTAAGCGCATGTGTACTTTATCTGCGCGCCATTGTGTGCACAAAATACAGCGATGAACCAGACAAGTTAAATACAATAAAACAGATATCATAAAAAATATTATGTTTGCAAAGTGTTTTTATCTCACTGTGTCTAATGCTGTTCTGTGATACGTATAAGTACACATATTTACCATCAAGCCTGTTGGGGTAGGCAGAAAGGACAATGCGCCAGTCTTTCCTGTTAAGACACATATCTTTAGCATCTTCTACACCAGTGATTCTTAACGGGGGCGCCAGCGCCCTCTTGTGGGCGTTTTAGAGGTCTGGGGGGGCGTTTATAAATTTTTAGAATTTAGGGGGCGCTGCAGGAGTTCCAGTGGGCGTTATGTCGAAATACAAAAATAAGGTATGCTCAATTGGTGCGTGCACTGCAATTGGATGACAGTACTCTGCATAATAATGAATCTCTACTTCTTGCTTATGTACGATTTGTGAAGAATGAAAAAATTATTGAAGAAATGTTATTTGCAAAATTACTTACTACTAACTCGACTGGTGCATCAATATTTGCTCGTGCTACTGATGGAGCACCAGCGATGGTCGGTCGGCATCGTGGTTTTGTATCAAGATTGAAAAATGTGGCACCAAATGTTCTAACAATTCACCGCATCATTCACCGTCAACATTTAGTCGCAAAATATCTTAGCGGACGTCTTCACAAATCGACGAGTATTGTTATAAAAGTTATCAATAAAATAAAGTTCTCTCCCTTGAATGATAGATTATTCCGTCAACTGTGTAAAGAAAATGATGAAGAATTCGAAAGACTTATCTTACATACAGAAGTAAGATGGCTATCGAAAGGAAATTGTTTAAAAAGATTTTATTCACTGTTTGATACAATTGTGGAGTTTTTGGATGTAAACAGTGAAAACATACGCATTGAATTAAAATTACTACGAAATGATGCGGCCTATCTTTCGGATATATTCAAAAAAATGAATGAAAATCTCCTGAAACTTCAAGGAAACAATATCAGCCTTATTAAAGCCAAAGGAGTTGTACTGAGCTTTATCAATAAACTTAAATTATATAAAAATAATCTTAGTCGGCGAGAATTCCATCGGTTTCCTTCTTTACAACAATTAAAAGAAGATATGCTCGAGGATTCTGATTTGGAACCATATAGTACTATACTGTAGCCACATTGACGCCCTTATCGAAGATATGATAATACGATTCAAAGACTTGCTGGAACTTGTAATACCAGCTTGGTTAATTAATCCATTTTTATCAGACATAGAAAGTGTCAGTCAAAATTTAAAAGAGCAGTTTATTGAGCTACAAAATGACTGTGAGGCTAAAATAATATTCAATCAATGTGATTATGATGCTTTTTGGGTTCGTTTTCGCCATCAATACCCTCTTCTGTGGAAAGAAGTAAAATTACCCATCATAGCATTTCCTTCGTCGTATTTAGTGGAAAAGGGTTTTAGTGCAGTAATGCATATATTAAAAAAATCACGAAATGGATTACAAATAAGCCAAAGAGGAGATTTGAGATTGTATTTAAGTAAATTTGAACCTAATATTACGAAATTGGCGCAATCACACGAGACCAGGTGAAGAGGATCTCATTACAAAGAGGAGATTTGAGATTGTATTTAAGTAAATTTGAACCTAATATTACGAAATTGGCGCAATCACACGAGACCAGGTGAAGAGGATCTCATTACAAAGAGGAGATTTGAGATTGTATTTAAGTAAATTTGAACCTAATATTACGAAATTGGCGAAATCACATGAGGCTCAAGGATCTCATTAAATTTATTTTTTATTATAAATTTCGTATTTCTTATTGAATCATGTACTTTTTTTATTGAAATAATATTATAATGTTGTGTGTAATGTTAATATGACAAAAAAAAAAGCAATAAATACATAATGTTTATAAAAATAATCACGAGTTTTATTTTTATTTATCCTATTTTTTTATTTATAGTAGGAAATCGATTGCATAAAATACATACGTGGAGAAAAGTGTAAATTTTGAATTTTGCATTTTGTGGGGGGGGGGGGGCGCTGGATAATTTTACCGTGGTAAAGGGGGCGATTCTTTCAATACGGTTAAGAAACACTGTTCTACACGAATACAACTTCTACGAATTTTCTCATTATCTATGTTTCTTTCTTTTAAAATGTGATTCACTTGATCCTACCATACTTTCCTTGGTCTTCCTCTCACACACTTTCCACTCACATTTGCACTATATATCTTCCTTCGTTCATTCGTTCCACATGCGTGTCTTCTTTATCTTACTCAACACATCAATCTTAAGTTCACATTCATCCCTAATTAGTTCATTCCATATTCTGTCATACATTGTCTAAATAGAGTCGTAATTAGTTCATTCCATATTCTATCGTACATTGTCTAAATAGAGTCGTAATTAGTTCATTCCATATTCTATCGTACATTGTCTAAATATAGTCGTAATTAGTTTATTCCATATTCTGTCGTACATTGTCTAAATAGAGTCGTAATTAGGTCATTCCATATTCTGTCGTACATTCTATAAAGATAGTCGTAATTAGTTCATTTCTCATTCTGTCGTACATTGTCTGAATAGAGTCGTAATTAGTTCATTCCATATTCTGTCGTACATTGTACAAATAGAGTCGTAATTAGTTCATTCCATATTCTGTCGTACACTGTCTAAATAGAGTCGTAATTAATTCATTCCATATTCAGTCATACATTGTCTAAATAGAGTCGTAATAAGTTCATTCCATATTCTGCCGTACATTGTCTAAATAGAGTCGTAATTAGTTCATTCCATATTCTGTCGTACATTGTCTAAAGAGAATCGTAATTAGTTCATTCTATATTCAGTCATACATTGTCTAAATAGAGTCGTAATTAGTTCATTCCATATTCTGCCGTTCATTGTCTAAAGATATCTAAATATGGCACATGGTGGGTATTGTCCCACCGACAGGCGGATCACAGACTTTCAGTTCTAGCTCTCCAAGAAATCAAAGTGTGTCTCCAAGAAATCACCCATTAATTTTGTATGTTGTTTTATCAATATTTTTATCAAGAAATAAATAAATAAATATATAAAAGCGTGAGTGATGCTGGGTTCGAACTGAACTGATAGCTAACAGTATCTACAGTCAATCAGCAGTCTTAAAGTATGTAAACCTTTTCATTGGGACAAGGAAGAAGACTCAAAGTAAGGTGTTCTAAAACGAATAGAGATTTGTAAACACCCGGTGTCCCTCGAAACAGTTAGGCCGAGGCCACACCAAAATGCTTCGTTAGGTGCTAAGCTAGATTTTACGTGACTCGTATACTAGGTGACTTCATGCCTAGCCACACAAAAGTGCTACGCACAAATTCATTTGACAGTTGGGAGCGGTTGAGTCAACACACGATGTCACTCTCAAAACTAACCAATTTCATTACAACTTACCATCTTTATTAAATTTCTGTGCAACTTAATTCCAAATGATTTTATTACAGGTACATTTTTCTACAATATAATTTGCTCGATGGGTTCCACGAAGGCTCCCTTTTATACACAGCTGTCATTAAAACTTCCGCCATCTTGTAAATTAACCAACACGTCTGTTCGCTTAGAGATTCACTCGATGACTAATCGTCATGCAACGTGGCGCGAAACGTGCAGTGTGGCCACTGCGATAGTATGCGGTACGTTGGTTCGCTAGGATATGTCGCCTAACTCGCAATATAGCTTTAAGCATCAAACGAGGCTCCATCCTGTGTGGCCGAGGTCTTACTTCTTACTTCACGTATCCAAGCCAATCCTTATTACTAAAACAGATACCAAATCAACAGAATAAATAAAATAAAACATAATTATACTCGTGAGCAAGTGTTGCCGCAGTTCCGTGAAGGATCTTCTTATTTGAAAAGGTAGAGTAGAGTCATCATGCGTGCTTGTGGTCCACCTGACCTTCCCAAAATTAGTCACCGCCGTCACGACTCGAGAGCCGGTTGAGTAGTACTGCTAATCGGTAGTGCCGTCACAAGGAACCTTCTAGCCCAGGAATGGTGAAACATATACTGCCCTCATAAGCAAAAACGCAGCTAATGGCAAAAGTTAAGTTTTGAGAAAACTGTACTATACTTTCATGTTTTTCATTGCTGCTTTAAAATGTCGTGGTTCATAAACAAAAAAGCAGTAAAATGTGATTCATAAGCAAAAACGCAACAAACGCATAGGCACTTGCTGTCTTTTTGCTTATGAATTACATTTTACTGCTTTTTTGCTTAGAAAAACCAAGCAATTTGTAAAATTAAAGAAGGCATTATGTCGATTTTTGTATTGAAATAAATGGTTTTCTGTATTTTTTTTATGGATTATGGCAGTGCTCTGCAACCTTTTCTCACCTACGACACACCAAAATTCTTCCTAGAATTCCGCGGCACACCAAAAGCTAAAATATATAGGTATTAAATTAGGCATGAGTCTTCAGCGACGCGCATAAGGGTCATTTTTCTTTGTCTATGACTAATTTGGTGCGGCCATGGTGTGTACAAAGCACACTACGCAGTTTTCAACAGTTGGCACCAGTTATTGTGTATTAAATACATAATGAAAAATTGTAAAATGTCAAATACTCGTACATTGAATTTGACCGCGGCACACCTGTATCCGGCTCACGGCACACCAGTGTGCCACGGCACACCGGTTGCGGAGCACTGGATTATGGTACAGAATTTGATATGGGATATTGCCTCATACTTAGTTAAATTTCTGAGTTTTTTCCGTTAGCTGCGTTTTTGCTTATGAGGGCAGTGTGACACGCGGACAATTTTTGTTGACACGCGGACAAAGTTCGAATTTTATTTGAAAAATATATTTAACATAAGTCAAGTTAAGCAAACAATAAGTAATTCAACTAAATGAACTAATTAATTTTACTGAACGACCGAAAAAAGTTTCGTTCACCTTAGTGAATTACTCTTTCTCATCTCTAATACAATACGCGTACGCGGTGTGGGTCTCTTATATCTTACGCACGCATGCCACTTTATATAGGGCTGCTCAACAAGAGCTGCAATTTTAAAATTGCCGCCATTTTTCAGCTGTTGAACATATATATGTATATTATCTTTCACACATAACTCCCATTCACATTAATTGTATTGATATCAATAAACATGAACATTAAAAAGAAAACTGTTTTTTTTTATTAATTTAAAATTGTAGTTCTTGTTGCGTTTCCCTGGTTCATTTGCGAGTCTATCTCTTACTGCATCAATATTTCCCCTTGAACGAACTAGACAATGAGGAATTGCTGTTTGCTTGTTTACAACAGAATCTTTTGATTAAATTCTTCCCTGCATTGAATGTTGTCGCATGATTTCGCGAGAAAACAGCACCAATTTTACGAAGTGCATTGCTGATGTTTTCACCATTTTTATAATTAATTTTAATAATTTCTAAATGTTCTGCAATCGTGTACCGCTGCACGATTAATTTATATGTTGTTTATATGACGTATGTCCATTATAAATATTATATGTGTAACAGCTGACAAATGGCGGCAAATTTAAAATAGCAGTTGTTGTTGCGCCATCCTATAAATGAGGGAGCAACACACAGAACATTTTTGAACAAACGTGAGGTAGAGAGGGTGTCTTGTTGTGTATGGAATATTTTTCACCATTATTTTATAAAAATATCTGTGAATATTGTCAAGGCCTCGAATATTGTCAATTCAACATTTCGTAAAATATTTTTAAATAAAGTATTTTGAGCTGTCCAAGTAATGTGAATTAGTTGTTTCTGTTTAACAATAATTTTTATTTGTTAATAGTTACTGTAACACTTTCGTTGTATACAATACAACTGACGGGCTTATTGCCATGTGGCAATATCTTACAAACTACTAGAAAGCTCTCCGAAAAATTTCAACGTCTTTCCGATCATGCACTTGCGTTACGCTAAGAGATATATTGTTTATTGATATTCCCGGTTCACCGCTCTTCTTTTTTTACATCGTTTTTTAATGTCTATGCAATGAGACTTTGGAACCAGTTACAAACCAGTGTTAAACTCACTCCATCATGTTTAAGAAGTGACTGAAAAAACTCCTGAAATCTAATCAATAATATAACATGTTTCATTCCTGATTTTTCTTTCCTCTCCTCCATTCCTTCCTTTTCCTTTGATTGATGATATCTCATTTTCACTGTATGAGATATCATTAATCTGTATATCCATAAATTTCATAAAGATGAATAATCATTTGAATATTTTTTTGCGACCATGGTTGGAAGAGATTGCTGCCTGCCAATAAACCCGTCAGATTGTTTTTGCAATGAAGATTAAATAAATAAAAGATGTTAAAAAGGCCTTACGTGAAAAACAGACTGGAATATTTCAAAAAAATCTGGGTTCCATCGGGAATCTAACGAGCCACCTCCGGGTTGGAAGGCAAGCGTCTTGCCACGTACGTCGTCGATTTTTATGTCTTGCTTCTGTATATTGTTATTTTTAAGTTTTGTATATACTTGGGTTAAACCTGTAAATGAATATATAAATTTCATAAAATAAGTACTAAAATAAATAAACTGACATTTCGATAACCTGGTAACGGCCCAGCAAGGAGTAATAACGCTGACGTGTTATTAGATTACCCAACATAACCTCAAATCAATTAGCATTAACATCAGCAGCGCTGATTGCCGGTTGTGGTTGCGTTTTGGATGATGAGACGCCAGTGTGACGAGATCGAGGTCAGCTAATGTGAAAATCATTCGATAACAGTGTGACGGTAAGTACTGTACAATAACAACAACGCATTGTTCACGTTCCCCCTAACTTTCAATATTTAACAAAACTCATAAATATAAATTTATTTTTGCAAAAATATCAGAATCTAAAAGCAAGAGAACTAATTTATTTATTTGAATAAGTAAACGGTATAATATATTGGGTGTTAACATAAGTTGTTTACGTTTTTTCCAAATTAAAAAATGAGCACCAAAAGTAAAACAAAATAGTAAAGGGTATACGTCATTTGAAAGAAAATTTTCTGCTCTACAAAATATTGTGTTTGCTTTTACGTTACATATATTATTTTATTTGATTACAAGCCTTCAAAATGGAATGTCAAGAAGACGAAAGTGAGCATTTTCGACACCTCCTTCTGTTCGCGTTCAATCGAGGGAATAAAGCTGTCAAAGCTGCTCGCGATATTTGCGAAGTGTACGGTGAAGATGCTATGAATGAAAGGACAGCTCGTCGATGGTTTTTGCATTTAAAAGACGGTAATTTCGACCTGAAAGACACGGAGCGTTCCGGACGACCAGTGGACTTCGGTGAGGATCGCTCAAACCATATTATTCGTGAAGATCCCCTCCAAACAACCGTAGAATTGGCTGATCAGATGAATTGTAGTCACATGACTGTATACCGCCGTCTTAAATCAATGGGAAAAGTCCAGAAGTTCGGCGCTTGGGTTCCACATGTTTTGAGTGAAAACAACAAAAATCAATTGCCGAACGTTGGTTTGTAATCAAATAGAATAATTTACGAGTATGTAACGTAAAAGCAAACACAATATCTTGTAGAGCAGAAAATTTTCTTTCGAATGACGTATAACCTTTACCATTTTGTTTTACTTTTGGTGCTCATTTTTAAATTTGTAAAAAAAAACGGATTCAACTTATGTTAACACCTACTTACTACCTTACAACAAAAATAAAAAAAGTAAAAGAGTCAGTACTCAACGAGTGCTCAACACATTAAGATTGACATAATATATAAATATATATCCTGTCAATCGTAATGTGTTCAATCAGAAAGAAACAGGTATTAAATCGTACAAAATCACATGTTGCCAACGCAATACGGGGGCGTCCACAGGGGCACAGCCCGCACTGCATAAAATATATAAAAAGAAAAATCATTGAAAAACAAAACACTAATTGAAAACAAAGTATAACATACGAAATCAGATGGTTACAGAAAAAATCACAAAAAAAAGAAAAAAAACACACAATAATGACAAGTATTGTGGACGGAGAAAAAATCACAAAAATAAGCAAAAAAAAACACACAAAAACATATTCAAAAGTCCTCGAAAGACACGCGGATCCCATTTAATTTATCAAATGTTTCAGCTTGTACTTTATGAAACTCCATATTTAGAATATTTATAAATAAATTACTTTGTTACAGTTTCAATTCCAGAAACAGGCGCAGATTAATGAGTTATGTTATCTGAGCAGTGTTTTTTGACGTGTGCTGGGCTAGCTGAAAGAAGTGTAGCAACAGGGAAAGAGGTAAACGGAACACCTAATGTAGCATACTCGTAATATACAACAACACAGATTTGTTAAAAGTAGCAAATATAGTATGACATAAAATATTAACCATCATTCCAAATCACTCATATTTTATAGCTGTAAAGAAATATTGGAATACATATTTTGTAGCTGTAAAGACATATTGAAACACATGATTTATAGTTGTAAAGACATATTGAAACACATGTTTTATAGTTGTAAAGACATATTGGAACACATATTTTATAGTTGTAAAGACATATTTTAACACATATTTTGTAGTATGAAATACATATGGGAACACATATGTTATAGTTGTAAAGACATATTGGAACACATAGTTTATAGTTGTCAAGACATATTGGAACATATATTTTATAGTTGTAAATACATATTGGAACACATGTTTTATAGTTGTCGTAGACATATTGGAACACATATTTTATAGTTGTAAAGACGTATTGGAACACATATTTTAGAGTTATAAAGACATATTGGAACACGTGTTTTGTAGTTTTTAAGACATATTGGAACATGTATTTCATACTAGTAAAGACATATTGGAACACGTATTTTATACTAGTAAAGACATATTGGAACACGTATTTTATACTAGTAAAGACATATTGGAACACGTATTTTATACTAGTAAAGACATATTGGAACACGTATTTTATACTAGTAAAGACATATTGGAACACGTATTTTATAAATACAAAAATTAATTAGAAGATAGGAAACATAAATACAAAAATTAAAAAACAAATGAATAAAACAACATAAAATCGGTTGACGCAAGCGTGTAACATTTTACAATATAAAATCGGCTGTACTTGCGTCAGCGTGTAACATTTTACAATATAAAATCGGTTGTACTTGCGCCAGGGTGTAATATTTTACAATATAAAATCGGTTGTACTTGCGCCAGCGTGTAACATTTTACAATATAAAATCGGTTGTACTTGCGCCAGGGTGTAATATTTTACAATATAAAATCGGTTGTACTTGCGCCATTTTACAATATAAAATCGGCTGTACTTGCGTCAGCGTGTAACATTTTACAATATAAAATCGGTTGTACTTACGCCAGGGTGTAATATTTTACAATATAAAATCGGTTGTACTAGCGCCAGGGTGTAAAATTTTACAATATAAAATCGGTTGTACTTGCGTCAGTGTGGAACATTTTACAATATAAAATCGGTTGTACTAGCGCCAGGGTGTAAAATTTTACAATATAAAATCGGTTGTACTTGCGTCAGTGTGGAACATTTTACAATATAAAATCGGTTGTACCTGCGTCAGTGTGTAACATTATATAATACAATATAAAATCAATTGTACTTGCGTCAGTGTGCAACATTTTACAATATAAAATCGGTTGTACTTGCGTCAGTGTGCAACATTTTACAATACAAAATCGGTTGTACTTGCGTCAATGTGTAACATTATACAAAATGAAATCGATCGTAGGTGCGTCAGTGTGGAATGTCATGATCCGATAGTTATTATTTGATTAATGTCATATTTCTTCTGGCCTCTAAATAATGAACAACTCTTCTGAATAATGGTCGTGAACTCATATAAGAGTACATGAAGGAGTATACGCCAGTGTCAAGTGATGTAATATCACAGAATATTTTTATTTTTCAAATATTATTTGACAGCTGTCACTTTTTAATATGATCATATGACATAAAACTGCCATCCGTTCAACATGTCCCACCTACTCGCAATCAATTCACTATTAATTTATAGTCCTATTTCTGATTTTATTGTCCAAAACTCTTTAAATATTAAGAACTACAGTAGTTCTAACATACCTTATTTCCTTCATATTGTTATTGGGACAAACCATCATCTTTATAGGATAGAATGCCTAATTAAATAAAATAATCATAATGAATAATATAGGGTCTTTCAAATTAAGCGTTTTTTAAATTCTTAGATAAAACACAGATGGCGTCGCGAACTTGCCTGGGTTTTGTGACATTTGAGAAGTGTAATGTATGACATTTATAAAAATGGAATCGTATACAATACAACAACGCGTTCAAATTGTTGAATTATTTTATGTATTGTAATCTCCGGAAACGGTGATGTTAATTGGCAACCAAGATCATGTGATCTGACACTGTCGGACTATCTTCTCTGGGGTTACGTGAAAAGCCAGGTCTATAAGAAAGTCCCCCGATCAATTCTGAGCTGAAGGACGAAATTATTCGCGTTATTGGCGAGTTAGAACCGGAATTAAGCGAAAAAGTCATCGAAATTTTTAACAAAAGAGTGAACATCTGTGGAGCTACAAGAGGTGGACATTTGGCGGATATTGTTTTGTGTTTAAATGTCATACATTATATAGTACTTCAATGACCAATAAAAAGTTTTTTGAAATCAAATCAAATTGTGTGTTTATTTCAAGAATTAAAAAAAAAATAGAATAAAAAACCCGCGCAATTTGAAAAACCCTTTTAAAATAACAATGGCAAATAATGGATTCAGTAGGAGACGATTACTTGACTGTTTAACAGACAAATATTAAAACGAGAAAGTAGTTTATAATGAATGAGAATGCTTGATTCTTCTTATATTAAGTGTATTATATTGTATTACACTTTCGTTGTATAAAGTACAATCTGGCGGGCTTATTACCATGTGACAATATGTTCCAACCAACCCCACAAAGATGTTAAAGAAGCCTTAATTGAAAAGAAGGCAGGAATTCTTTTTTTCAATATGGGTTCCAGCGAGGTTTGAACCCACAACCTCCGTGTCGGGGGCCAGGCGTTCGCCATTCCACGTGATCAAACACGTGGAATGGCGAACCGTGAGCTCCGTGCCTACTCCAATGGTTTTTTAACCCAAAGGTTCAATTACTGGGTCCGAAGAAGACAATGTCTCCCAGCCAAAGTTTTAAGCCTCGGCCACACAGAAGGGGAGCCTCGCT
This sequence comes from Odontocerum albicorne, assembly GCA_949825065.1. Taxonomy (NCBI): domain Eukaryota; kingdom Metazoa; phylum Arthropoda; class Insecta; order Trichoptera; family Odontoceridae; genus Odontocerum; species Odontocerum albicorne. The sequence continues at coordinate 1,965,544 of OX463864.1, read as the reverse complement.
TGATGCTTAGAGCTACGCTACTAGGTGACTATAAGCGTATGGCGCGAAGCGTGCAGTGTGGCCATTGCGATAGTATGGGGTGCGTTGGTTCGCTAGGATATGTTACCTAACTCGCAGCGTAGCTCTAAGCACCAAGCGAGGCTCCTACCTGTGTGGCCGAGGCCTTATCAATGTGTGAATCGTCATTCCACCTAAAGCCGAATGTTTTACTATCACATATAAGATGATCTACAAAGGTTTATTTGTAGTTCATTTAGGCCTCGGCCACACAGGTAGGAGCCTCGCTTGATGCTTAGAGCTATATTGCGAGTTAGGCGACATATCATAGCGAACCAACGTACCGCATACTATCGCAGTGGCCACACTGCACGCTTCGCGCCACGTTGCATGACGATTAGTCATCGAGTGAATCTCCTAGCGAATAGACGTGTTGGTTAATTTACAAGATGGCGGAAGTTTTAATGACAGCTGTGTATAAAAGGGAGTCTTTGTGGAACCCATCGAGCAAATTATAGAAAAATGTATCTATAATTAAATCACTTTGGAATGAAGTTGCACAGAAAGTAAATAAAGATGGTAAGTTGTAATGAAATTGGTTAGTTTTGAGAGTGACATCGTGTGTTGACTCAACCACTTCTAATTGTCAAATGAATTTGTGCGTAGCACTTTGGTGTGGCCAGGCATGAAATCACCTAGTTTATGGGTCACGTAAAACCTAGCTTAGCACCTAACGAAGCACTTCGGTGTGGCCTCGGCCTTACCCTTGGAAAGTTTTCAACGGTTTTCTTAACAAGTACATAATTTAACTTTCGCAGCCTCCATCTTCCTATCTTTGCGGTCAACTCTTACATACTCGTATGTATTTTTTAATATTTTTAATCAAAAGTGGAATCCTGAGTTAAAGTCTCCTTGAGGAGATTCTGGTCTCTAAATTACGCTATTTAAATTATTCTTTTGATAATCATTTTTCGGATACGTTGAACGGTACCAGTTCGGTTTAGTTCGATCCGTCCCCCACCCAGGTGTTATGGGATATCAAAAAGTTCCCATTCAGCGTTATTTTCACTAAAATATATTTTTATGAGCGCGACGTCATGTAGTGACGAACGAAAAACTGCCCAAAAGGACTCTTCCTCCAATGGCGACATACCTGAGTGTAAAAAGAATAGTAACAACGACGGACTTTTGGTCCGACGTTACGGATGAAGAAAACGACTCGCACTACAGTACAGTACCCGGCGGCAAATAATACACATCGAGCTTAAGAAAGAGACTGTCGGCCATAATCGGCTAACTTCGGCTTTGTAGAGCGTCGTCTCTGTCATTCATACACCTGTTCCGTCGCGATTTGTCAGTCGTTGTCAAGCGTTCTAGGGACAACGACGACGCTCTACAAAGCCGAAGTTAGCCGATTATGGCCGACAGTCTCTTTCTTAAGCCCGATGTGTATTACTTACCGCCGGGTACTGTAAATATACTGACAAAGCGGCTTAAGGTCTGGAGTTCAAACAGTCTAGGAAGTTAACAGCACTTTCACAGACAACTCCGTATACTGCCAAACTATTATTTTACGCCACCACATTGCAGTAGCCATTTGGTTCAAATATGAGTAGAGATCCCTTAGGCCTCGGCCACACAGGTAGGAGCCTCGCTTGGTGCTTTGGAGCTACGCTGCGAGCTAGGCGACATATCCTAGCGAACCAACGCAACGCAAACTTTCGCAATGGCCACACTGCACGCTTCGCGCCATGCTACATGACGATTAGTTACCGAGGGAATCTCCTAGCGAACAGACGTGCTGGTCAATTTTTTTGTGTCACCAAGTGATTTTACAAGATAGCGGAAGTTTTAATACCGGATGTGTATAAAAGGGACGCTTTGTGGAACCCATCGAGCAAATTATTAAAAAATATACCTGTAATAAAATAACTTTGGAATGAAGTTGCACAGGAAGTAAATAAAGATAAGGTAAGTTGTAATGAATTTGGTTAGTTTTGAGAGTGGCATCGTTTGTTGACTCAACCGCTCCCAAATGTCAAATGAATTTGTGCGAAGCACTTTGGTGTGGCCAAGCATGAAGTCACCTAGTATATGAGTCACGTAAAACCTAGCTTAGCACCTAACGAAGCACTTTAGTGTGGCCAGGCATGAAGTCACCTAGTATATGAGTCACGTAAAACCTAGCTAAGCACCTAACGAAGCACTTTAGTGTGGCCAGGCATGAAGTCACCTAGTATATGAGTCACGTAAAACCTAGCTTAGCACCTAACGAAGCACTTTGGTGTGGCCAGGCATGAAGTCACCTAGTATATGAGTCACATAAAACCTAGCTTAGCACCTACGAAGCACTTTGGTGTGGCCAGGCGTGAAGTCACCTATTATATGAGTCACGTAAAACCTAGTTTAGCACCTAACGATGCACTTTGGTGGGGCCAGGCATGAAGTCACGTAAATCCTAGCTTAGCACCTAACGAAGCATTTTGGTGTGGCCAGGCATGAAGTCACCTAGTATATGAGTCACATAAAACCTAGCTTAGCACCTAACGAAGCACTTTGGTGTGGCCTCGAAAAAGAGATAGAGGGAAGAAGTGCCATAGATGATTATGATGAAGGTTAAATCTTCGATAACATGTGTATGAAAGGCAGTCGCTCTTACTGTCACATGTTTTTAACCGCTAATCAGCATCCGTTACGGTCCAGCGGTCTCTAAAGCCGTTGTGTTGAAGCTTAGTGACAGATCTACGTCAATCCTCTGCCATTCAGCGACGACTGTTAAGGTCATCTGCATTGTCTCCCATTGTCATCCACGATGTAATGTTCCTCTCATTGTTTACGTCAGATGGATTATTAATTTGTCCGTTTAATTTGATTATAACTGTTAGATTATTTGATTCCCAAGCCATTTTAACTATCAGATTATTTTGATTCCCAAGTCTTTGTTAACTTTGTAATGTGATTGTTATGTAATTTTATAATCAGTAAAGTTTCCTCCGTGTCCTAAAAAAAATATTATTAAATGACAATTTATGTTTATAAAATGACAATTTATATTTACCGAATGCTTAGGTGGTCGGCAGGAGTATAACTAAAATATACTCGTAAAATTAAGAGCTCACGCATTCGTGGTAGCCTGGGGATCACTGACATAAACAGTAAGCTGGAAGAGCGACAGCTGAAATGGTACGGGCACATAAGACGGAGACCATACTGTAAATCAGGCAATGACTGTGGATCTTCCTCGACAGCCGTCCAGAGGAAGACCAAAGAACTCCTCGTTAACTCAATGCTCCAAAATCCTGCGGAGAAACGGCCTAGATGAAAGCGACACCCAGAACCGAAGAATATACATCCTGAGAACGAGAAGAGCCGACCTCAACAGCCTACCTAGGCAATTAGTTGGGACACTGCCAGGAAGAAGAAGAAGACAATTTATACAGCGCCGTTTAAAGAGAGCCAACACCCTCCAAGAGTGCTCTAACACGAAACGTAGAACTGATGAAGAAATTTTTCCAACGAATGCAAATATAGACGCTGAGGCTTTAGAGGAAGAAAACAAAGAAATTATAGATGTTACAATCTATAGCAAATGTGAGAACGAATTAAGGTTAGTTGATTTGCAAACAATATCGGATGATAAATGAAAAGAATGTGACGATAGGAGAGGAAATGTGACGTAAAGGAGATAAAGCAACAAGTAACGAATGTGTCATAAAGGAGATAAAGAAACAAGTAACGAATGTGACGTAAAGGGAATGAAACAAGTAACGAATGTGACGTAAAGGAGATAAAGAAACAAGTAACGAATGTGACGTAAAGGAGATAAAGAAACAAGTAACGAATGTGACGTAAAGGAGATAAAGAAACAAGTAACGAATGTGACATAAAGGAGATAAAGAAACAAATAACAAAGAAACTAAAGAAAAAAAATTGACAAATGAAAACCGCGTAAAAATTTAAAATCCAGAGTGAGAAATGTCGGTGGGAATGATGAGATGAGACAATTTATGAATAGATAAACGGTGCTGCCATCGAAAAGGAGGGCAGAACTGACGGAGGAAACAATGGACTATAGTTCGGAAATTCTAGGATGAGTCCTATGACAGCTCACAAATTTGCCCCAATACAACCTTGTGTAATGTATTTACCTAAATAACTTGCTATTTATTAGAATTGAGGCTTATATTAAAGTTGATAAAATAATTAAAATTACTGAAAATCGTTACAAGGTTGTATTGGGGCAAATTTGTGAGCTGTCACAGGACTCATCCTAGATTTTCCGAACTATAGGGGTACAGTGAGAAGACAAAACTAGAAGAACAATGATATCTCGTGTTGGATTCGAAGCCGCTTTTATTATCTTTCTGCTTTCCCTTCGCCTTATCATATCCAATTAGGAGCGGCTGCTTGGACCTTCTTCCTCTATCTCGACAACCACTCGGGGATAGTCTGAGCCTCGGAGTGGATGTAAGTGGAGGGAGGCGGGAGACAACTTCAGCAAGCAGCGGTGAAATCTTGGGAATGTACTCGTATGCATTTGCAAGACTTGGATATTTCTAGGGCCTCTGGTCTCCGCTATATAAAGTGGAATAAACAGTGTGTGATAAAACAAATTAAAATGTCTTTAAACTTCCACAGTATTAATGTCTTAACTATAAATATAATATAATAAAATAACACAAATATTATTTTGTGTGAGAAACAGGAGATCATGTATGACGACATGTGGTAGATGTGGACGAGGCGAGAGAAATAAAAGCGTGGAGATGTGTCCTCTCTGCTTACATCAAAAGGGCCATGACATGATGGTATTTGTGTGAATTCTTAAATGTGACATGTTTAAATGAGTGTATGGGGCATTTTGTGATGTGGGCTATAAATTTATCTGAAATGATGAAGTACGCCATGTCTGATGTTGATGTGTCTGTGGTATTACATGATTTATCAACAATCAATAAAAAGCACAAATTTATTTAAGTACAATTAAATATTAAAACACGGTTTTATCCACTTGAAAATACATATTTAATTCAACTAAAGGGTTTTTCAAATTGAGCTGGTTTTTTTAAATTCTTGGATAAAACACAGATGGCGTCGCGAACTTGACTGGGTCTTTTGACATTTGAGAAGTGTAATGTATAACATTTCTAAAAATGGAGTCGTATACAATACAACAACGCGTTCAAATTGTTGAGTTATTTATGTATTGTAATCTCCGGAAACGGTGATATTAATTGCCCACCAAGATCATGTGATCTGACACCGATTTACTATTTTCTCTGGGGTTACGTGAAAATCCAGGTCTATAAGAATGACCCCCGATCAATTCCTGAGCTGAAGGACGAAATTATTCGCGTTATTGGCGAGTAAGAACCGGAATTATGCCAAAATGTCATCGAAAATTCTGACAAAAGAGTGGACATCTGTAGAGCTGCAAGACATGGACATTTGGCGGATATTGTTTTTTGTATTTAAATATCATACATTATACTTCAATGACCAATAAAAAGTTTTTTGAAATCAAAACAAATTGTGTGTTTTATTCAAGAATTACAAAAAAAATTGAATTTAAAAAACCGCTTAATTTGAAAGACACTTTACAATTACTTGTCATGTAAAGCAATAAAAAAAAACAACAAATGTACGTTTATTTACTTTTGTAAGTATTTATTATGACTTGAAATAATAAAGATATATTATGAATGAAAATATGGTGGAGAAAAACACAATACAAAGCCTGACAAATGGAGACCAATACCAAAGCGGAGCTAAAGGCGCTGCTCTTCAATATAATCGTCTTCTTGGCCTCGATTCTCTTGCTTGGCGCTCGGTGCTGCTAGTAGCCATTGTGTAACCTCATCAGGTCTGAGAAAAAAACAAATTATCATATCAAATAAGTTAATACGCAGTATTGTGTCATTATAGAACCTGCATTAGAGTGAACGATACCTGGACTGAATCATTTAATACTACCTTCATCAAAAAATTTTAGGACCGGCCACCGTGTGGCGCTGTCAGTCACCCGATTGGAATTCTTTTTTTTTTGTTAGGTTACCACATCAATCATTGACACTTCCCTCCAAATTTCAGCGTCATAGCTTGACATTTGTAAAAGCTACGCTGTACTGAGTACATCTACCTTTGTGCGTGTTTTCGATTTATTACAAGTTTGAAAATGGCATCTACGAGTTTGCATTAAATGTTGTGTGAAAAACGGATTTAACGGCCCGCAGACCTTGGAAATGTTAGAGAAGTGTTTTTCGGTGGCACGAACGCTTCAGAAATGGCCGTGAGTCGGTCGAGGATGACGAACGCAGTGGCAGTCGAAAACCGATGAAAACATCGATAAAATCAAAGAAATGTTGGCCGAAAACCGCAAATTGACCATCAGAGAGCTGGCAGAGGACTTGAACATCGCTTATGGATCCCTCAAGACATGTTGGTTAGTGATTTGGGCCTCAGACGTGTCGCTGCAAAACTGGTGCCGAAAGACCTCAATTTCATGCAAAAAAGGACCGCGTTGAAATCGCGAAAGACATGATTTCCATGAGTTTTGGACCAAAAACCACACGACTACTATCCAGTAGCCTTTGAATTCATCTGATCCGACTCCCTGCGACTTTTTCCTGTTCAACCGACTTAAAAAACCACTTCGCGGAACGCGTTACAGCACCCGAGAGGATGTCATGAAAAAATCGAAGACAGCTCTGATGGACATACCGAAAATTGAATACCAGCGGTGTTTCGAGGATTGGATCAAGCGCTGGCATAAGTGCGTTGCAGTCGATGGGAGTACTTTGAAGGGGACCATATCGATTTTGATGAATAAACTTGTATTTTCGATTTTATGAATAAAGTCCTAAAACTTTTTGATCAAGGTAGTATAACAAAAGGGGTGAAGCAAGATACTATATCTTCTCAACTTTCTTGTATAGGATGGAGGTGGGGACAGTTGAATGTCGAAAGTTGGGAGTAGGTGATGATAATAATAAAAAGACAAATGATATAACACCATTTAGAGAGGAAATTATACTTAAGGGTGCTCTCACTCAGGATTGGAATTTCACTCATAAATTTTGATATCACATACCAACATTGATTGTATTTAAGTGCATATGCCTAAAGCTGCACACACCACTTTCCACTGTGCTTTCTTCTGCCTTCGGTCAGCTCACCAAAGAGCAAAGATCACCAAAGAGCAGCTCACCAAAGAGGGCATTTATTGGGAGTCTGTATTCAATCAGGCTTTCATCAATGCTACTTGTTATAATGAATCATATAACGGATGTAATTTACAAAATAGAACGTCATAATAACCTCGTTCATCCCTTGTGCATTTAAATGTATCTAGGAAAATTAAGCCTTATGGACCCTTAATACTCGTAAAATTTGGGTAAAATACGAGTATATATCTTCATCTCTTTGTATTTTGAATATTTATTTCCAGGTTTTAAGAAAACAAACGGAAGATATTTGCTCGCGTATTCGCATTGTTAGTTTGCCACGTCACAGCTGGAAATTACGTGTACTAAGCTTCCTCTCTCACTCCGTCTTTCCAGATTAATCCGCCACGAACTACAATACAACACTCCAGCTATAATCTTTATTGTTTCAATACGGTGTGATGTTACGATGTATTTCTGCATTTCAAGAACGTGTATTTTGCATAAAAATGCAATAAACTTTTGAATCACAACATGCAATACTTACGCAATGAGTCAAGACAAACCAAACCATGACAAACCTTGTCAAAAGTTATTCGTACTTTTATACATTTATTCTACAAGCTGTGCACCATCCAAATAATACTTGTTCAGTATTATTTTGATGGTGCACAACTGACAAATCTTGTACTCTACTTTGTAGGATTCGGCTGTTCAGTATTATTTGGATGGTGCACAGCTGACAAATCTTGTACTCGACTTTGTAGGATGCGGCTGTTCAGTATTATTTGGATGGTGCACAGATGACAAATCTTGTACTCTACTTTGTAGGTTGCGGCTGTTCAGTATTATTTGGATGGTGCACAGCTGACAAATCTTGTACTCTACTTTGTAGGATGCGGCTGTTCAGTATTATTTGGACGGTGCACAACTGACAAATCTTGTACTCTACTTTGTAGGATGAGGCTGTTCAGTATTATTTGGACGGTGCACAGCTGACAAATCTTGTATTCGACTTTGTAGGATGCGGCTGTTCAGTAAATGGTGCACATACATATGATAAATCGTTGTACAGCCGCGTCGAGAGAACCGCAAATGAAGATGTGTAAAACGGAGTTTAGTATCTTGGAATGCAAAGGAGTTTCTTATCTTATCGAAGAGAATGTCCATGTTCTGAAAGAGACTGGAATTTTTCACGATGATATGAAAGAGTTGGGATTGTTAAAAACGCAAAATATTTTCGACAGAATGTGAAAGTTCCTTCAATGCCTGATTTTAAGCTGTTCCTTAAACTCTGAGACGTGGTCATATTGTCCATACGGTGAGACTCTGGAATCAGTTACAAACAAATTTTAGACTCGCTCCGTCCTTGGCATGCTTTAACTCTTTCACGGCTACGGACCACTTAAATGGCCCATACATAATACGTGCCGTCCTGGCGAGCGGCCTTTTAAGTGGCCACTAACTTTGCGTGTCGATATCTCGGCCAAAATTAAATCTTCTTTAAAATTTTTAACCTGAATATAAGACAAAACGTGTCCTCTAGTGACATCTCTTTTAAAATCATCAAAACTTCAAGTACTTGATCCATAAGAAGGATTTAAACAGACCCCTTACAGGCCGTCGATATTTAAAGCATTTTGAATAATCGCGCCACGCGTTCGGGCGATCCGAAGGTCATGTTTCTAATGACGATTGCTCCCGATCAATATGAAGTATTATGCGTCGATATTTTTTTTGTAAGTACGCGTATTGCGTATTGAATTAATTGCCTTTTTCATTGTTTATGGATTATTGTTTTCTTTGTATAATAAACATACTTTTATTTGTGTAATAGTGTTATAAGAATATTTTCTAATATTACGTGTGTATAGTGTCAGCTAAAAAAATGCATCGGCACACAGTTCGACAGTACTCAGATTCGGGATAATGGTGAGTCATATTTTTATGTAGATACAATATAAATTTATTGACTTAAAACACCGCCGCCTGTGGGGACACACGAAAGATACTCGAGCCATCGCCGTAAAAATTTAAGAAGCGACTGAAAAAACTCTTAATTTCTAGTCTGTAGTATGATGTGTTCTATTCCTGATTTTTCCTTTCCTCTCCACCATTCCTTCATTTTCCTTTAATTGATGATATCTCACTTTATATGAAAAGGAATGTTCGGGTGACTGTCCGTTTTTGTGGGGTTTATGGGTGTATGTTCACGTATGTGTTCATGGATTTCGTGGGAATGGATAGTCATTTGAATGATTTTTGCAATCATGTAACTTGCTTCATTCCCTTTTGTCTAGTTGGTTGGAAGAGATTGCCGCCTAGCAATAAACCACTAGATTGTATTTGCAATAAAAGTGTTAAATAAATAAAATTAATATCAGAATCTGCTGAGATTATAGTCCACAACAGTATTTTAATATCAACTTTGATGTATGGATGTGAAACGTTATCGTGGAACAATACTGAAAATAACTAAATAAATGCCATAGAAATGAAAGAATATGCGGGGTGACAATGTATGACAGAATACGGCATGAATTTATTAGGCATGAGTTTGAACTTAAGGCGAAAGCGAAAGCGCAAGATGAAGACGACCACTCTGAAATGGGTTGAGAACGTGGAACGAATGAATGAAGAAAGACTAACTAAACCAATCGACTCCTTCCGTCCTCGGCATGCTTTAAGAAGCGACTGAAAACACTCTTAATTTCTAGTCAGTAAAATAACGTGTTTCATTCCTGATTTTTATTTCCTCTCCACCATCCCTTCATTTTCCTTTCATTGATGATATCTCACTTTTACTTTAATATGTTTATGTCAATACATTTCATAAATATGAATAATGATTTGAATATTTTTTACGACCATGTAACTTACTTTATTAACTTTTGTCTGGTTGGTCGGAAAAAATTACCGCCAGGCAATAAGCCAGCTAGATTGTATTTGAAATGAAGTATTAAATAAATAAATAATACTTCCTTAGGTTAAATATGAATGAGATTCAAATGTTTTGGAGTCTTTCCAACTAATCCAACATCCCTTCGTTGGCATCTAAATAACATTCGTCACTATAATCAAGTAATGGAAGCATAAGACATTGGGAAAATAGTATTCGACTCAAAACAGATAGAAGATTTCGCATTGTATGAGATAATTGAGATAAGAAAATATCTTGCAGCTTAGCTTGCACCAACTCAGACTTTCATTCACAAGGATTCCCAGATTTATCACCGGGAAACGAACCTTTAACCCTTGGGTGGAAGTAAATGTCTAATTGTCTATTTATATTACACATTCTTTGTTATTTTTTTTAACCTGGTGAGTTTATTGCTATGTGGCAATCTCTTCCAACCAACCAGAAAGATGTTTTTTATAAGCCCTAAGTGTTAACCAGACTGGAATCCTATTTTAAAAAATCTGGGTTCCAGCGGGGATTGAACCCGCAACCTCCGGATCGGCAGACAAGTGTCTTACCACCAGGCCACGGAGGTCGTCATATTTTCTTCTTCTCTTATTCTCCCTGGCTCCATCCCAACTCACTGTCTGCGAAGACTGTTGGGGTCAGCTCTCCTCGTTCTCCAGGTTCTACGCTCTTCTGTCCCGGACTACGTCCCCCAGGCCGTGCCTCTGCATCAGGTTAACTTTTTGCACCACCCATGAATTATTTGGTCTTTTTCTGGTTGTTATTCGAGGAACAGATCCATGGAGATTGCCTGGTTCACAATGTGATCGGGTGCTCTGCGTCCAACGTGGCCATACCATCTCAATCGCCTCTCCTCCATTTTACTGTTGATGTCTGTAACACCTAGGCTTCCACGAGGTTGTCATATTTTGTATACAGTATAAACCTGGTTGGCTTGATGCCATGTGATAATATCTTTCAACCAACCAGAATGATGTTAAAAAGGCTTTAAGTGAAAACCAGACTGGAATCCTTTTTTTTAAATCTGGTCTCGAACCCGCAACCTCCGGGCTGGAAGACAAGCGTCTAACCAATTAGGCCACGGAGGTCATCTTACTTCCTAGTTCACGAAGGTCATTATTTTTATAATTCAATATATTTTAAATTTAATTTGATTGCTGTTTTCAAATGAATTTTGTTTCTTTTAAAACTGTGGCCTTTAAATATGAATAAATAAATACATAAGAATCTTATTGTAATGCTATAACAATATACAATAAATATGGCTGTTTACTGTACTCTCGACGCCATTGAGGTATGCTTGAATGGATCTTTTGATTGACCCGCTTTTATGACTCTAAATAAAAAAACTTCTCAACAAAATTCATAACATTGTGCAATCGATCAGTAATGTTCAACTATAATATTAAGATACTGAAATTATCCATAGAATTCAATAATTTATTTTTATTTTATTTATTACACATGACAAGAAATATACACAATTTGAGAAAAACAACAGATAATTTGATTTGGACATACAATTTTAATGGATCTGGGTTTGTTGCCTTTCATTTGTCGTATCCCCAGTAAACTAGGCTTTTGCCTGTATCTCACTGATGATATTTAGCATGAGAAAAATAAATCGATATTTCTTTCCGATTTTTGATAACACAAAAACAAAACCCCGTTGCACGCTCTCATCAGCCTGACAAACAGCGACACTCAACTACAACTGGAAACATCATGCGAAATTCAACTCCTCACACATCATCACTCCAGAAAGACCAAAAATATTCATCCCACACTATACCGCACACAATCATGTGCGGTATGCACACAATCATAAGAATAAAAATTAAAATCAAAACAAAATTAAAACAAAAAAAAAAATACACAGAAACACAAATACAAAAACAACCAAAATTAAAACAACAAGAAGAAGCCCACACTCACGAGCCCACATAAATCCCTTCCATTCGTTTAATTCCATTCATTCAACAATTATATACTACTATATAGTCACACCAATTTCCTGTCGAGGTTAACAGAGTGGACAGATCGCTAGACTTTCCTATATCGACACACCTCATTCGTCTCTTTTACATCATAAACCTTTTGATTCTCAGACTTTCTACGTTTCCTCCTTTCAAAATATTTAATTATTAACGACACAACCGTGTCTTTTATATACGAATGAACGTGTAACAAGTTATACAAGTACTTAAAATTATTGAACAAAATACAACACTTTGTCTTAAACCAACATGTACAAGAGATACAAAAAGCAGTAGTAATAATAACAAAGTAATTACACAGTCATTGTTAAAAATAATTCAATATTAATACTATATATACATATTTTTGTGGGGTTTGTGGGTGTATGCTCACGTTGTGTTCGTGGATTTCGTGGGGATTGATAGTCCTTTGAATGATTTATGCGACCACGTAACTTACTTCATTTACTTTCGCCTGGTTGGTTGGAAGAGATTGCCACCTGGCATTAAGCCCGCCAGAATGTATTTGCAATAAAAGTGTTAAGTAAATAAATATATTTAAATTCAATATATGTATGTATATCACAAAATATTACCAAACTTCAAGCAGACTTACGTAATTGTGTAAGACTTATTTTATAAAGGTAAAGAACTTAGATTTGTTTTTAGTTGAACAACGCTTACATAGAACAAGAAGAATTGTATTTTTCAAGAAGTTTATGGATAGATCTTGAGATATATAATTCACTTGATCGAACCATACTTTCATTGGGTTTCCTATATTATGCCTTCCATTTACATTTGCACTGTATAAATGTTGTGTTAGTATTTCTTCATTCATTCGTTCCACATGCCCAAACCATCTCAGCGTGTTCTTATTTATCTTACTCAACAATTCACATTTATCCCTTATAACTTAAGTTCACATTCATCCCTAATCACTTCATTACGTATTTTGTCATGCATTGTTACTTCATATATTAGTCTCAAAACTCTCATTTACACAATTCTTATTTGACTCCTCTCAGTTTTTTTCTGGGTTCATGTTTTATATACGACCAAGCAGACACCAAAATAATATTGTAGATTTTGTTAGTGCCCCATTGATTTAATTTCCTATGGCTGCATGCCTTTCGATATCCGTCAGACAAAGTTCATATTACACATCAGCACTGACTTCACTTTTATTATTTATCACTTCATTCCGTATTTCGTCCTTCATTCATATTCCGTATTTCGTGACCTCATGCATTTTTCAGTATGTACACTACTAAAGGGTCTTTCAAATTGAGCGGTTTTTCAAATTCTTGGATAAAACACAGGTGGCGTTGCGAACTTGCCTGGGTCTTGTGACATTTGAGAAGTGTAATGTATGACATTTATAATAATGGAGTTGTGTACAATGCAAAAACGCGTTCAAATTGAGAATTATTTTATGTATTGTAATCTCCGGAAACGGTGATGTTAATTGCCCACCAAGATCATGTGATCTGACACCGTTTGACTATTTTCTCTGGGGTTACGTGAAAAGCCAGGTCTATAAGAATGACCCCCGATCAATTCCTGAGCTGAAGGACGAAATTATTCGCATTATTGGTGAGTTAGAACGAAATTATTCGCGTTATTGGTGAGTTAGAACCGCAATTATGTCAAAATTTCATCGAAAATTTTGACAAAAGAGTGGACATCTGTGGAGCTGCAAGAGGTAGACATTTGGCGGACATTGTTTTTTTGTGTTTAAATGTCATACATTAAACTTCAATGACCAATAAAAAGTTTTTTAATCAAAACAAATTGTGTTTTATTCAATAATTTAAAAAATCTCTCATTTTGAAAGACCCTTTACAATATTTATTGGTCTCTTTTCATTTATATTCCACGTCTAAGTTCTAGTCCCATACATCAAAATTTCTACTACAATACTAATGTAGATTATCATATTGATAGATTTTTGATACTGCCCGATTCGAGTATACACAGAAAAAATGGACCGTTGAGATACAATTTTATTTAAATAAGGGAATATAATTCTAGAAGATAATTTTTCAATTGAAATTATATTCATCCCTATCGATTATATTCATCCCTATCGATTATCTTTTATCCACAGCAAGACGAAGATATTTAAGTGACATCTATAATTTCTTTTTAATGTAACATCCTAGGCGCAAAAAAATTTCGACTCACAAAATACTTTATTTTTAGTTATTTGAGAGTTTTTAATATCGCTTATCAATAATTAGTAAGTATTAATATGAAATCAAACAAAAAAAATTGACGAAACTTGTTAGTTTCTTATATATTGAGACTAAAAGGCGTAAAAAAATTTCGACTCACATTAAAACTTTATTTTTAGTTATTTGAGGGTTTTTAATATCGCTGATCAATAATTGGTAAGTATTAATATGAAATCAAACAAAAAACAATTACGAAACTTGATAGTTTCTAATATATTGAGACAAAAATGCTCAAAAAATATTCGACTCACAAAACTCTTAATTTTTAGTTATTTAAGGGTTTTTAATATCGCTTATCAATAATTAGTAAGTATTAATATGAAATCAAACAAAAAAAAATTACGAAACTTGTTAGTTTCGTTAGTAATATATTGTTAGTAATATATTGAGACTAAAAGGCGCCAAAAAATTTCGACGCACTAAATACTTTATTTTTAGTTATTTGAGGGTTTTTAATATCGCTTATCAATAATAAGTAAGTATGAATATGAAATCAAACAAAAAAAATGGACGAAACTTGATAGTTGTTTATATATTGAGACAAAAATGCTCAAAAAATATTCGACTCACAAAACTCTTAATTTTTAGTTATTTAAGGGTTTTTAATATCGCTGATCAATAATAAGTAAGTATTAATATGAAATCAAACAAAAAAAATGACGAAGTTGTTAGTTTCTTATATATTGAGACTAAAAGGCGCCAAAAAATTTCGACGCACAAAATACTTTATTTTTAGTTATTTGAGGGTTTTTAATATCGCTTATCAATAATAAGTAAGTATGAATATGAAATCAAACAAAAAACATTGATGAAACTTGATAGTTGTTTATATTGAGACGAAAATGCGCAAAAAATATTCAACTCACAAAACACTTTTTTTTTAGTTATTTGAGGGTTTTTAATATCGCTTATCAATAATAAGTAAGTATTAAAATGAAATCAAACAAAAAAAAATTACGAAACTTGATAATCGTTTATATTGAGACGAAAATGCTCAAAAAATATTCGACTCACAAAACTCTTAATTTTTAGTTATTTAAGGGTTTTTAATATCGCTGATCAATAATTAGTAAGTATTTATATGAAATCAAACAAAAAAAATTGACGAAACTTGACAGTTTCTTATATATTGAGACAAAAATGCTCAAAAAATATTCGACTCACAAAACTCTTAATTTTTAGTTATTTGAGGGTTTTTAATATCGCTGATCAATAATTAGTAAGTATTAATATGAAATCAAACAAAAAAAAATGACGAAACTTGTTAGTTTCTTATATATTGAAACTAAAAGGCGCCAAAAAATTGCGACGCACAAAATACTTTATTTTTAGTTATTTAAGGGTTTTTAATATCGCTGATCAATAATTAGTAAGTATTAATATGAAATCAAACAAAAAAAAATTACGAAACTTGTTAGTTTCTTATATATTGAGACTAAAAGGCGCCAAAAAATTTCGACGCACAAAATACTTTAATTTTAGTTATTTGAGGGTTTTTAATATCGCTTATCAATAATAAGTAAGTATGAATATGAAATCAAACAAAAAAAATTGACGAAACTTGATAGTTTCTTATATATTGAGACTAAAAGGCGCCAAAAAATTTCGACTCACAAAATACTTTATTTTTAGTTATTTGAGGGTTTTTAATAACGCTTATTTTATTTTTTTATTTTTTTTTTTTTTATTTTTTTTATCCACTTTGCACGGATTTCTCCTGTTACACAAAGAGGGTTTGCTTCTAGCGTTAGCTTATTCGTTAGGAATAATATCAGCCAGGATTCTTCTCATACTGCCAGACGGTACCGAGAATATATCAACCGTGTCATTCAGTTGGTTCAATATCTCTATACCACGCGTGACTGAGTGTTTAGCCATGATATTCGTCCTGTAAGTTGGTATGTAGAACAGAGGGTGATTCCTTGCACGGCTATATTTATTGGGTACATATAAACTTAGTGCTTCTAGAATCGCGGGACAGTTAAAGGAACCTTGGAAAACCTTTATTAGGAATATCGCAATGGATTCTTGCCTTCTTGTTTCAAGGCTTCTATAGTTGCACACCGTGAGAAGTTCGGCATGGTGAGCATATTTTGGGTAATCGCCCTTTGTTCTGTACCATAGATATCTGAGGAATTTTTTTTGTATTTGTTCTATATTGTTTTTGTATTTGAGCTGGTGAGGAGCCCAAACCGTAGATGCATATTTTAATTTGGTTCTAATTAGATAATTATATAAGTTTCGGAGGATATCGGTGCTGTTAAATTCTCTTGATATTCTCATTACAAAACCGAGTAGTTTGTAACAGTCCGATATCAATCGTGAGACATGGTTAACGAACGTGAGTCCGACATCGAAGGTTACGCCCAAATCCTTGAATTCAGAAACTCTGTTTAGTGCCACTCCCTGTATAGTATACTGATGGTGGATTGGTGAAAACGATCGACTATAAGATACACAGACACATTTGTTAATGTTGAACAGAAGATGATTTTGCTCACTCCAGGATACTAGGGAGTCTAGGTCCTGTTGTAACTGTGCACAGTCGTGAGGTGAATTGATCTTATCAATAATAAGTAAGTATTCATATGAAATCAAACAAAAAAAATGGACGAAACTTGATAGTTTCTTATATATTGAGACAAAAATGCTCAAAAAATATTCGACTCCCAAAACTCTTAATTTTTAGTTATTTAAGGGTTTTTAATATCGCTGATCAATAATTAGTAAGTATTAATATGAAATCAAACAAAAAAAATGACGAAACTTGTTAGTTTCTTATATATTGAGACTAAAAGGCGCCAAAAAATTTCGACGCACAAAATACTTTATTTTTAGTTATTTAAGGGTTTTTAATATCGCTTATCAATAATAAGTAAGTATTAATATGAAATCAAACAAAAAAAATGACGAAACTTGATAGTTTCTTATTTATTGAGACAAAAATGCTCAAAAAATATTCGACTCACAAAACTCTTAATTTTTAGTTATTTAAGGGTTTTTAATATCGCTGATCAATAATTAGTAAGTATTAATATGAAATCAAACAAAAAAAAATGACGAAACTTGATAGTTTCTTATATATTGAGACAAAAATGCTCAAAAAATATTCGACTCACAAAACTCTTAATTTTTAGTTATTTAAGGGTTTTTAATATCGCTGATTAATAATTAGTAAGTATTAATATGAAATCAAACAAAAAAAAATGACGAAACTTGTTAGTTTCTTATATATTCAGACTAAAGGGCGCCAAAAAATTTCGACGCACAAAATACTTTATTTTTAGTTATTTGAGGGTTTTTAATATCGCTGATCAATAATAAGTAAGTATTAATATGAAATCAAACAAAAAAAAATGACGAAGTTGTTAGTTTCTTATATATTGAGACTAAAAGGCGCCAAAAAATTTCGACGCACAAAATACTTTATTTTTAGTTATTTGAGGGTTTTTAATATCGCTGATCAATAATAAGTAAGTATTAATATGAAATCAAACAAAAAAAAATGACGAAACTTGATAATCGTTTATATTGAGACGAAAATGCGCCAAAAATATTCAACTCACAAAACACTTTTTTTTTAGTTATTTGAGGGTTTTTAATATCGCTTATCAATAATAAGTAAGTATGAATATGAAATCAAACAAAAAAAAATTGACGAAACTTGATAGTTGTTTATATTGAGACGAAAATGCGCAAAAAATATTCAACTCACAAAACACATTTTTTTTGTTATTTGAAGGTTTTTAACCTTTTTACGGCGATGGCTGGAGTATCTTTCGTGTGTCCCACAGGCGGCGGTGTTTTAAGTCAATAAATTTATATTGTATCTACATAAAAATATGACTCACCATTATCCCGAATCTGAGTACTGTCGAACTGTGCGCCGGTGCATTTTTTAGCTGACACTATACACACGTAATATTAGAAAATATTCTTATAACACTATTATACAAATAAATGTATGTTTATTATACAAAGAAAACAATAATCCATAAACAATGAAAAGGCAATTAATTCAATACGCAATACGCGTACTTACAAAAAAAATATCGACGCATAATACTTCATATTGATCGGGAGCAATCGTCATTAGAAACATGACCTTCGGATCGCCCGAACGTGTGGCGCGATTATTCAAAATGCTTTAAATATCGACGGCCTGCAAGGGGTCTGTTTAAATCCTTCTTATGGATCAAGTACTTGAAGTTTTGATGATTTTAAAAGAGATGTCACGAGAGGACACGTTTTGTCTAATATTCAGGTTAAAAATTTTAAAGAAGATTTAATTTTGGCCGAGATATCGACACGCAAAGTTAGTGGCCACTTAAAAGGCCGCTCGCCAGGACGGCACGTATTATGTATGGGCCATTTAAGTGGTCCGTAGCCGTGAAAGAGTTAATATCGCTTATCAATAATAAGTAAGTATTTATATGAAATCAAAAATATGAACCTTCTAACTTCTCGATTTTATCGATAAAGCGAGTTCTTCACTGTCATGTTGATCTGACGTCACGATGTCATTGTATGATAATTGCTATAAGAGCTAGCAAGTGTTCACCGAACCACTGTTTAAACATTCCAGTTCCAGCATCAGGCACTGGTCATCCAAGCACGATATTGAACTCAATACTAGACTTGCTGATGATTGCTACTGCGCAGAAAAAACTACGTTTTCCCCCCTCATTAAGTTAATGTAAGATTTTTAACTGCCAAACTAACTCTTCTTCTTCTTAGACTTTCTATAGACTCAAGAGTCTGTTATTGCTGGATTGTCCTCCTGTGATGCTGAGCTCCAGCTATCTCTCCATCGTTTCGGGGGTCTCCCTGGTGGACGCCGTCCATCCGGCATCCCATGCAGAGCTATGTATGGAATTCATTCTCTGTACATGTTGGTACCAGTATCGTCGACGCTGTCGTCCTTATTTGACCACATCTTGGACCTCACAGACCAAACTAACTAAGTAACATATATTTTACAAGTATATGCGTACACTGAGAATAATATATAGGGTTAAAAGGTTTAAGAGAAGACGGAATGTGATAGGAAATTAAAAGAAACTTAAATTGAAGAAGAGCATTATGGAAAGTATTTTGTTAGATGTGGAAGAGTTTGAACAATTTAAATGCGGACCTTCAATCGATCTCGGAGTGGACTGGGGAGCATGGCTTACTCATAAATCCTAAGAAGTCTCAAGCGATCCTCATTGGCAGCCCTCAGCTTCTCGGTAAATTCAACACTGACTTACTTCCTTCAATATTACTTGATGGCTCTAACATACCATTACATAAAACTGTTAAAAACCTAGGAGTGCTAATAGATAACACTCTCTCATGGCGAGTTCAAATAAATGAGGTAAGCCGAAGGATCTTCTTCAGCCTTCATTCCCTTAAAGTGTTGCAAAGATTCCTACCAACTAAAACCAAAATTTTACTCGTACAATCTCTGCTCTTTCCGATTCTGGACTATGCGGACGTATGTTACTTGGATGTTACAGAGGAACAGCTGGACAAATTACAGCGTCTTCAAAATGTGTGTCTAAGATTCATTTTCAATGTACGAAAGTACGATCATATAACTTCATACCAGAAAGCATTGAACTGGTTGAATGTTAGAAATAGACGCCAAATTCACATACTGTCTCTATTGTATAATATCCTTAACTGTCCCGCCGCACCTTCTTATCTCGCTGAAAATTTTCAGCGTCTTTCCAGTCATGGATTAGCGCTACGCTCAAACAGAGATTGTTTATTGGCCTTTCCAGTTCACCGCTCCTCTTTCTTTACGTAGTCCTTTACTGTCCATGCAGTGAGACTCTGGAATCAGTTACAAACTAATATAAGACTCGCTCCGTCCTTGGCATGATTTAAGGAGCGACTGAAAAAAATCTTAATTTCTAGTCAGTAAAATAACGTGTTTCATTCCTGATATTTCTTTTCCTTTCCTCTATACCATACCTTCCTTTCCTTTTGATTGATGATATCTCACTTTATATGAAAAATAATATTCGTGTGATTGTCCGACTTTGTGGGGTTCGTGGGCATGTGCTCACGTATATGTTTATGGATTTCGTGTGGATGGATAGTCATTTGAATAATTTATGCGACCACGTAATTTGCTTCATTTACTTTTGTCTGGTTGGTTGGAAGAGATTGCCGCCTGGCAATAATCCCACCAGATTGTATTTGCAATAAAAGTGTTAAATAAATAAATAAGAGTCAAGAGGGGTATCGGATGGCGGGTAGCTATAGGAAACAAACTCAATGAGGCAGTAGGACACTATAAACGAACAGTATCAAAATCTGCCAAGATGATATTCCGTAACAGTATTTGAGTACCGATTTGATGTATGGTAGTGAAATATGGATGTGGAAAAATACTGAAAGAAGCTGAATATATGTTGTAGAAATGCGTGAATGAAGAAAATGGCAGTATGTACCTATATATGTTGAAAGAAAGGTGAAGGATTTACATTATTCATGTTTCAACTCCAGGTCGTATGTCACTTTATAAGTATATTTAATGCACTGCGAGTCACTTTTCTACTTTCCGTCTAAGTCCGTCGTCGCTACTATTATTTTTTAAACTTAGAAGAGTCACCGTCGTAGCAGGAATACTACGGTAGTTCCTTTTCCGTCACTAACTAATAATGAATAAAGAATATTTTGATATTTCAGTGTATATTATTTAAACTTTCGTTGTATACAGTACAACCTGACGGGCATATTGTCATGTGGCAATATCTTACAACCAACTAGAAAGCTCTCCGAAAAATTTCAGCGTCTTTCCGATCATGCACTTGCGTTACGCTAAGACAGATATTGTTTATTGATACGATGCGCTAACAGTCCGGTCCGGTAACAATTGACAAACAACACGTGTGTGGGAACCACGGTCGTCGCTAAATATTGTCAACACATACGGTCAACGACCGACGAAACGACCTTTGGATATGTCCAAAGGTCACATACCAAAACATTGACGCGGCCGGACATCGCGCCGGTTCCGTAAACAAATTGTTTACCCACAATACTATTTACGATACATTCCACAGTAGAAAGAGAACGCATCACACTGTCTCGCCGGTTCCGTAAACAAATTGTTTACCCAGAATACTATTTACGATGTCTACAATACTTCAATCGACCATTTCTGCACGCACAGAAGCGAGATAAATATATATCGCGGGCGCACTCCCGCGCCCATTCTGAAATGTATAAATACCCACATACCGATAAATAAAACATTCATTCACTCTCTCCTTCCGCATTGCTAATTGACGTATTTTATTTATTTACCAACAAACTACTATCATCATCTCTTCAGATAAGAAGCATTCCGCTAAACGTGTATGAATGACAGAGACGACGCTCTACAAACTATGTGTATTACTTACCGTCGGGTACTGTACCATCACACCATTTATCTGTCGGGGTAGACAGAGAGAACAGAGCGCTATACTTTTTTGTTTCAACACAAATTCTTAGCTTTTTCTACATCCATACGTATTTTCATACAATTATACTATTTCTCTGTATTTCTACGTTTCTTTCTTTCAAAATATCATTTACTCGATCCAACCATACTTTCATTGAATTTTCACACACCTTCCACTCACATTTGCACTGTATATTTGCTTTATTAGTCTTTCTTCATTAATTCGTTTCACATGCCCAAATCATCTCAGCGTGCACTTCTTCACCTAACTTAACACATCAGTCTTAAGTTCATATTCATCCCTTATCACTTCATTCCGTATTCAGTCATACATTGTCACACCGTGTACTCTTCTCAATACACGCATTTCTTTAGTATTTAGTCGGTTAACAACTGAAAACCGGAGAGGAATCCATATTAAAAAAATTGGATACCACCGGGAATCGAATCTGCAATCCTTGGATTGGAAGACAAGCGTCTTACCATCTTTGAATTATTGATGGAATGAAGAAAAAAACTATGCTATACGAAAATAACGTGAACAAAAATAAAAACAATAAACATATGCAAATTAATCGGCGATCGATGGCCAGAAGATAAGGCGATCGATAGCCAGAAGATAAGGCGATCGATGGCCAGAAGATAAGGCGATCGATGGCCAGAAGATAAGGCGATCGATGACTATAAGATAAGGCGATCGATGGCCAGAAGATAAGGCGATCTATGGCCAGAAGATAAGGCGATCTATGGCTAGAAGATAAGACGATCGATGGCAGAAGAAAGAGATAGTAGAAAAAAGGATGAAAGAAATAATAATAAT
The DNA here is from genome assembly GCA_949825065.1 of Odontocerum albicorne. Classification (NCBI taxonomy): domain Eukaryota; kingdom Metazoa; phylum Arthropoda; class Insecta; order Trichoptera; family Odontoceridae; genus Odontocerum; species Odontocerum albicorne. The sequence continues at coordinate 1,942,987 of OX463864.1, read as the reverse complement.
AAAAGGGCGATATTTACAGTGCCGTTTAATGTAATAAAAATAAATATAAGTTTATTGATAGCACCACAGTATGTACATATCATGCATATATACATATTTCAAAATAATGTCGAAGAAAATACATTTTAAGAGAGAAGCTACCAAAATGTTTAGGCTTATCTCATAATATCCCCCTACTTGAGATACACCCCCACCAATAGAGGATGAGACCAGCCGCGAGGGCATCAGATGTTTTTCAGCCCACAATCTTATACATGTGAATAAAAAAAACAAATAAATTAATTATAATAATAAGCAGTAAAAATAAGTATGCAAATATATATTTCGTAATCAAATATTTCGTAAAGGCAACGGAAAAGAATATACATTCAAGAGAGAAGCCATCGAAAGGTCCGGGCGTATCCCACAACTCCCTCCCAGGCGAGATATATATACCCCAGCTCCCTCCGAGGCGAGATATACCCCCACCATTAGGAGGTCGATCCCGCTCACGAGGTTTTACCGAGATAAATGACGAGATCAACATTTTGGAAACTTCTGGTGTAGTGTATCCAGTGAGGATCGATGCAGAGGCAGGCAATGGGTGAAGGACAATAATTAGAGGCTGATTGTGCCGTCAGCTTCCAAACCTGATCATCAAGGCCGTCTGCTGAGGACAGGGCCGGCCCGAAAAGTTATTTATTTTCGTTTATTTTAAACTACGAGATATAATCATAAGAACAGAGTAATTTATATAACGGTGTTTAGATAGTAGTCTCCAATTCCACAGAATTTATATAACGATGTTTAGATATTAGTCTCCAATTTCTGAGAATTTATATAACGATGTTTAGATATTAGTCTCTAATTCCACAGAATTTATATAACGATGTTTAGATATTAGTCTCCAATTCCCCAGAATTTATATAACGATGTTTAGATATTGGTCTCTAATTCAACAGAATTTATATGACGATGTTTAGAGATTAGTCTCCAATTCCACAGAATTTATATAACAATGTTTGGATATTAATTTACATAACGATGTTTAGATATAAGTCTCTAATTCCACAGAATTTATATAACGATGTTTAGATATTAGTCTCCAATTCCACACAATTTATATAAACGATGTTTAGATATTAGTCTCCAATTTCACAGAATTTATATAACGATGTTTAGATATTAGTCTCTAATTCCACAGAATTTATATAACGATGTTTAGATATTAGTCTTTAAATTCCACAGAATTTATTCGGCTCCACTCCACAGTATTTTTCCAGGTCCATGTTTCACTTCCATACAATAAAGTTACCATCAAAATACTTTTAAAAAATATTTAAAAAAAAGGATCTTCAAAGCTACAATGACGATACAAAACGTCATTCTGCCCATCGATAGGCACCCCGCCACTCTGTGATAGGCACCCCGCGCACTCTGTGATAGACACCCCACCACTCTGTGATAGGAACCTCGCCACTCTGTGATAGGCACCCCGCTACTCTGTGATAGGCACCCCACCACTCTGTGATAGGCACACTGCCACTTTGTGATAGGCACCCCACCACTCTGTGAAAAGTTTTTCAAAATCGTTTAACTCGCTCATTTATCGCTTTTTTTTTCTTTTACACTTTTCCACTACTGTTGCAACATTCATTCTTAAATCTTTCTCTACGCATCTTTCACACGATTTACTTATCAAACTCTACAATTGACGTATCATCATCATCATCATCATCATCATTGTCAACCAGGGTCGATCCACTGCTGGATGAAGGTCTCCCCAAGTTGACTCAAAGTAGTTCGGTTTTTTGCTCGTTGATGCCATGTGATGCTGCCATGCTTCCTGATTTCATCTATCCAGCGTACCTTCGGTCTTCTTCTGGGCCTCTTTATGCCTCTTGGGTACCATTGGATTATTTCGGATGTCCATCGGGAGTCTGACATTCTGGCTACGTGTCCGGCCCATTGCCACTTCATTCTTTTGATGTATAAATGTACACAAATAAATATGTAAATCGACACAAATATACCGAAAGACCTTGCAAGAAGCCATAGCTACGAGTATGCTATTCCTAACATAAGAGATGATTCCGTTGTACATGCACTCCAATAGTGATGGTTTGAACAGAGCGATACCAAGACCGGTCCAGCTCAGCATCACGACGAAGACGCTGCTGGTGCGAGACTAAGTTCACTGTGATCACTTAACACTGATGCAATTCGGTCACTGCGCCGTGCAATGCGGTGAAGGCAACTCTGTAAATGCCAAGAAGGAATTTGCATGATAGTTCGATTATTTTTTATGCTTTGAGGATTTCGCATTTCTTCTTATCAGTTGTAGAAGGCTATTTAAGGGATATGTAGAAGGCTATTTAAGGGATATGCAGAAGGCTATTTAAGGGATATGAAAATCGAGCTTTATGAGAGATGTCTAGTAAAAGGTTTGAAAATGAATATAGCGAAATCAAAGATTTTTTTTGTAAGGCAATCCACCCAAACTAGAATGATTTGTGCCACTAAATTAAAGTCACTATGCTATTATGATATAAGAGTCAATATAATAAAACAAAGTTTTTTTTTAACAGGCAATCCACCCAAACTAGAATGATTTGTGCCACTAAATTAAAGTCACTATGCTATTATGATATAAGAGTCAATATAATAAAACAAAGTTTTTCTTTTAATAGGCAATCCACCCAAACTAGAATGATTTGTGCCACTAAATTAAAGTCACTATGCTATTGTGATATAAGAGTCAATATAATAAAACAAAGTTTTTTTTTAATAGGCAATCCACCCAAACTAGAATGATTTGTGCCACTAAATTAAAGTCACTATGCTATTATGATATAAGAGTCAATATAATAAAACAAAGTTTTTTTTTAATAGGCAATCCACCCAAACTAGAATGATTTGTGCCACTAAATTAAAGTCACTATGCTATTATGATATAAGAGTCAATATAATAAAACAAAGTTTTTTTTTAATAGGCAATCCACCCAAACTAGAATGATTTGTGCCACTAAATTAAAGTCACTATGCTATTATGATATAAGAGTCAATATAATAAAACAAAGTTTTTTTTTAATAGGCAATCCACCCAAACTAGAATGATTTGTGCCACTAAATTAAAGTCACTATGCTATTATGATATAAGAGTCAATATAATAAAACAAAGTTTTTTTTTAATAGGCAATCCACCCAAACTAGAATGATTTGTGCCACTAAATTAAAGTCACTATGCTATTATGATATAAGAGTCAATATAATAAAACAAAGTTTTTTTTTAATAGGCAATCCACCCAAACTAGAATGATTTGTGCCACTAAATTAAAGTCACTATGCTATTATGATATAAGAGTCAATATAATAAAACAAAGTTTTTTTTTAATAGGCAATCCACCCAAACTAGAATGATTTGTGCCACTAAATTAAAGTCACTATGCTATTATGATATAAGAGTCAATATAATAAAACAAAGTTTTTTTTTAATAGGCAATCCACCCAAACTAGAATGATTTGTGCCACTAAATTAAAGTCACTATGCTATTATGATATAAGAGTCAATATAATAAAACAAAGTTTTTTTTTAACAGGCAATCCACCCAAACTAGAATGATTTGTGCCACTAAATTAAAGTCACTATGCTATTATGATATAAGAGTCAATATAATAAAACAAAGTTTTTTTTAATAGGCAATCCACCCAAACTAGAATGATTTGTGCCACTAAATTAAAGTCACTATGCTATTATGATATAAGAGTCAATATAATAAAACAAAGTTTTTTTTAATAGGCAATCCACCCAAACTAGAATGATTTGTGCCACTAAATTAAAGTCACTATGCTATTATGATATAAGAGTCAATATAATAAAACAAAGTTTTTTTTTTAACAGGCAATCCACCCAAACTAGAATGATTTGTGCCACTAAATTAAAGTCACTATGCTATTATGATATAAGAGTCAATATAATAAAACAAAGTTTTTTTTAATAGGCAATCCACCCAAACTAGAATGATTTGTGCCACTAAATTAAAGTCACTATGCTATTGTGATATAAGAGTCAATATAATAAAACAAAGTTTTTTTTAATAGGCAATCCACCCAAACTAGAATGATTTGTGCCACTAAATTAAAGTCACTATGCTATTATGATATAAGAGTCAATATAATAAAACAAAGTTTTTTTTTTAACAGGCAATCCACCCAAACTAGAATGATTTGTGCCACTAAATTAAAGTCACTATGCTATTATGATATAAGAGTCAATATAATAAAACAAAGTTTTTTTTAATAGGCAATCCACCCAAACTAGAATGATTTGTGCCACTAAATTAAAGTCACTATGCTATTGTGATATAAGAGTCAATTTAATAAAACAAATTTGAAAAATAATAATTCTAGACATTATAAAGTTTCAACTGATTAATCTTCAAAAATTTAACAATCGATCTATAAGTGGAAAAGTTCCACGTAGAAAGAAGAAACGCAACATTCATTGGACGCGGTACAGTTATGACTTTAATTGAATCAAACCTATCTCGCAAGGGACAACCGAAAAATACATAGTATAAACACGCGGGACCAAACAAACTGACCGTTAGGATCCCCTCTACACGCCAGGTGCGCCAACTTCGAAACAAAAAATTTCCACCGTCCTCAGGAGCCCTTGTAACATTACTTTCTAGATGACCCTCGTATTACGAACAAGTCTATAGTTTCATCATCCAGACCATATTAGCAGCCACCACGCAGTGGCCCGTCCGCAAACGATACATGACAGACACTTCCATCATGTTCATTTTTATTATACTAAACCATGGTTTCAAAGGGATAGATTGTTGGATTGATTTATATCCAGAACCCTTATTTACACCAGTTATATCCCAATCTAACGCCAGTTATATCCTAATTTAAGTAGCATGTTTAATTTTATTTTAAACATAAATAAATTATTCTTCTTCCTCTTGGTTAAGGTCGTATGACCTGTTTGTGACGGTGGGCTGTCCTGGGATGATGACGTCCAGCTGTCCTTTCACCTTTTCGGCAGCCTTCCTGGTAATCTCCTGCTGTTAATGTTTTCAGTCTTAGCGATTCTTGTCAGTTTTATATCCTCCATGCGGTCTACATGATCCATCCAGAAGCGCCTTCTGTTTATTTCCCACTTTACTATGTCTTCAACACCACCTACAGACGTTATCGTCTCATTTCTGATCCGATCTCTAATAGTTCTGCCTACGATGGAGCGTAGGGTTCTCATTTCTGCCACTCTGTGAAGGGTTTTTTGTCCTGTTGGTATCTGTTCTCACTTCTATCTCACATGTCATGATGGAGCGAACGCATGTCTTATATATCCTGAATATATTAATAAATCCATTGTAATAAATACTCATATAAAAAATATATTCCCCCCTCCCTCCACCCCTGTGATACTCAGATAAAAAATCAAAGGTTATGTAATTATAGAATAAAGTGTATGTAATGAACCCGTATGAGTTGACTCTTGAAATTGGAGCAGGTTGATGAGTTCTGTTATCTGGGCAGTATGTTTAGATGGGATGGGCGAGTTGATGGTGATAGTCAACCCCGAATACTAGACGGAGAAATGTATGTGTTATTCGAGAGGAACAGGAAAGCAAAGGGTCTTTAGGAACGGCTGTTCCTTAATGGAGAGATGAGGATGATCGTTGGTTTAATAAAACTCGTTTGAAATCGGAATATCGGAGCGCAAGAGATATGTCGCCGTCTCGTCTCTGCCTGACAATATATTTATTGTCATCACGTAGGGTATTCATTGTTTTGTAGGACAGCGCGGAAGATATATCGCTGTCCCGTTCTCCGCTAATAGTGAGTTCAATGGCCGAGCAGGCGACCTTCGCCCAGTGCTTGTCTCGCATTCCTTACAATGCAAGTTCAATGACCGAGCGGCCAAGGGTCGCCTCAATGGGTTCAGTGACCGCACGCATGGTCGCTACAGGTTCAAACCGGCGACCTTCCTTATCATACAAAAGTCCCATGCGTAAGATACTGCGCGATCATGCGCATGTTTAGTTGAAGTACAGTGAAATCCGAACCAATTTGAAACATAAGTAAATAAATATGGGTTTATTTATAACAACATAGTATGTTATGTACATGTGGTATACGCATATATGCTGAAGTTACATTTAAGAGAGAAGGCATCAACATGTCTGGGCTCTTCTCATAACACTTCACAGTCAATATACACCCCCACCAATAGAGGGCGAGCCCGGCTCCAAAAACATAAGATGTTTTTCAGTCCACACCCTTGTAAAGGGTCTTTCAAATTGAGCGTTTTTTTTTTAATTATAATTTTCAAATTTTTTTTATAAAACACACAATTTGGTTTGATTTCATAAAACTTTTTATTGTTCATTGAAGTATAATGTATGACATTTAAACCCAAAAAACAATATCCGCCAAATGTCCACCTCTTGCAGCTCCACATATGTCCACTCTTTCGTCAAAAATTTCGATGCCATTTTGGCATAATTGCGGTTCTAACTCACCAATAACGTAAATAATTTCGTCCTTCAGCTCAGGAATTGATCGGGGGTCATTCTTATAGACCTGGCTTTTCACGTAACCCTAGAGAAAATAGTACAACAGTGTCAGATCATATAATCTTGGTGGGCAATTAACATCACCGTTTCCGAAGATTACAATAGGTACATACAATAATTCAACAATTTGAACGCGTTGTTGTATTGTATACAACTCCATTTTTATAAATGTCATACTTTACACTTCTCAAATGTCGCAAGACCCAGGCAAGTTCGCGACGCCATCTGTGTTTTATCCAAGAATTTAAAAACCGCTCAATTTGAAAAACACTTAACATGTAAATTTAAAAATAACAAATTCTATGACAATAAATAAGCAGTTAATACAAAAATAGGTTCACCGATAAAAAAATTGCATGCAAAATATATACATAATACACACACGCACATATACATCCCGCAATCACACATACGTTCTAATGCAAAAGAAAATAAAACACATTCAAGAGAGAAGCCACCAATTGATACAGACTCATCCCACAACACTCTCCCAGCCAAGACACACCCCCACCATTAGGAGGACGAGTTTAGCTGCAAAGACGACAGATATTTTGCATCCCGCACGCAACACAAAATATGGTATAAAAATTAGCACAAATAAGCAGTAATACATAAAAATGTTAAAAAAAGTAAGGCTAATGGAAATAAAACACATTTATTTATTTAACACTTTTATTGCAAGTACAATCTGGCGGGCTTGTTGTCAGGCGGCAATCTCTTCCAACCAACCAGACAAAAGTAAATTAAGCAAGTCACATGGGCGCATAAATCATTCAAATGACTATCCTGCCCCATGAAATCCATAGACACATACGTGAGCATATGCCCACAAATCCCTCAAAGACGAGCAATCACCCGAACATTCCTTTTCATATAAAGTGAGATATCATCAATCAAAGGAAAGGAAGAGATGGTGGAGAGGAAAGGAAAAGAAAAAAAAATCAGGAATGAAACACGTTATTTTACTAACTAGAAATTAAGAGTTTTTTCAGTCGCTTTTTTTTAAGTATGCCAAGGATGGAGCGAGTCTTACATTGGTTTGTAACTGATTCCAGAGTCTCACTGCATGGACAATAATTCACATTCAAGAGAGAAACCACCAAAAGGTACGGTATCATCCCACAACACCGTCCCAGCTGAGATACACCCCCACCATTAGGAGGACGATAGGAGGCGAGGTAAAATAGAAAAATGACAATAAATAAGTAGTAATATATAAAATGTTGAAGGTTACTATGCGATAAAGACGAACACATATTTTACTTACATTGCAAAATCCCAGTAAATCACATAATATTAGCTTTAAACAATTCTTGTTAGATTTTTTACAACGAGATGATTAAGAAAAATTCTCACGTACTCAGATAATTACTAAGAACTGAGAACGGATGAGTCTTTATTCTCACAGCTGCTGCTGGGTCATGCGATAAGAGCTCCATTCACGACTGGCCATTTTTTGCCTCGGCTCAGTATGACATAATGTCCTGTATTCAATTTCACGATATTTAGTCGTAATTTAAGTCCGAAAAGTGTTACTGGCAAAGTTTGATAAGTAAATTGTTTGATAGATGCGAAGGGAAAGATCTAAGAACGAATAGAATAGAAAAGCGAGAAAGGAAAATTAAATACGACGTATGGGTGAACAATATATATTATATGGGTGAACAATAAAGACCTCCGTGGCCTGGTGGTTCTGGCCTGGTGGATCCGGAGGTTGCGGGCTCGATTCTCGCTGGAACCCAATTTATTTAAATGGGATAGCAGTCTGGTTTTCACTTAGGGCCCATTAAAACATCTTTCTGGTTGGTTGGAAGAGATTGCTACATACCAATACACTCGCCAGGTTAAATAAAAAAAAACAATGAAAGATTAGAACAAATTGAAGAGATCTGCTATTTGGGTAGTATTTTCTCTAGAAAAGTTAAAATGGTTATAGAACGGGGTGTAGCGATAGGAAACAAAGTTAATGGGGCACTTAAATATTTATATTCGAACCGGACAGTATCAAAATCTGCAAAGATTACAGGCCACAATAGTAAGGTGAAAATTTTGATGTGTGATAGTGAAACGTGGACGTGGAAGAAAAGTCGAATAAATGCTGTAGAAATACGTGCATTTAGAAGAATACATGGAGTGACAATGTATGACAGAATACGGAATGAAGTGATTGGGGATGAATGTGAACTTGTGACTGCAAGAGCACGCTGAGTCGATAAGAGAAAATGTGTTTTATTAGGTCCTTACATATGAAATTGGCGTTTTGTTTGGGAGGAACATAAAGTTGATTTTTTTTTTAATATAATATATTTATTTAATCAAAGTATGTACCATTGCTATCTATGCACTTTTGCCATCTCATAGGTAGTTCATCGATCCCTTTACTAAAAAAACCATTCGGACGGGAATCAATAAAATCTTTGAAGTCGGTTTGGACTGCCCCATCGGAGTTGAATTTTTTCCCTTGCAAGAAGTTATCCAAATTTCGAAAAAAATAGTAATCTGTTGGGGCAAGGTCCGGAGAGTACGGTGGATGTCTTAGACATTCCAATTGAAGCTCTTCTAATTTGGTAGCCGTCTGTTGTGCAGTGTGTGGTCTAGCGTTATCATGAAGCAGCAGTGGCCTAGAGCGATTAACCAGCCTCGGTTGTTTAGCAGCTAGCTTTTCCATCATGGTTTGCAGTTGCTGACAATAGACATCTGCCGTAATCGTCTGGCCAGATTTAAGAAAGCTTTAGTGAACGACACCAGCACTAGTCCACCAAACGCTCACAAGTAACTTTTTGGAGTCAATTTTCGCTTGGGGCATGGTTTGGCTGGTTCGGCAGGGTTCAGCCATTGCGATGAGCGCTTCCGATTATCATACAGGATCCACTTTTCATCACAGGTAATGATTCGATTCAAAATCCCTTCATTATTGTGCCGGTTGAGTAATGCAACGCAGCAGTCAACGCGCGTTTGTTGATTTGCTTCACTCAATTCGTGAGGTACCCACCTTTCAAGCTTTTTCACCTTCCCAATTTGCTTCAAGTGGATTAAAACAGTTTTATCACTAACACCGCAGCCTACAGCTAACTCGGACGTGGTTTGCGATGGATCCGCTTCCACAATAGCCTTCAATTCTTCATTATCAACTTTGGTCTCCGGCCGTCCACGGGGCTTGTTCTGGAGGTCGAAATTTCCAGAACGAAAACGTTGGAACCAAAAACGCACTGTGTTTTTTTTGCGGCACCGTCGCCATACACATCATTAATCCTTCGAGCCGTTTCTGCAGCACTGGTGCCACGGTGGAACTCGTACTCGTAAATAACGCGATATTTCAAGTTTTCCATTTTGTAAACTGAGTGACGCAAAGAAAAAAAACAATTGAGGAAAAAACAAATGAATTATAATTTTCGAAACACAAATACTTGAGTAAATAGCTGTATAAATTTGAATTTGAAATTCCTAACCAAAGAGAAGATATTTGAGATCAAAGTTGCCAGTACGGCAAAACGCCAATTTCATATGTAAGGACCTAATATATAGATTGTAAATTTTTTATTATTTCACGGCATATTCAGGGGTCCCACAAGGGTCACATTTATGTCGCGATATGAAAGTCTAGCGCTCTGTCCTCTCTGTATACCCCAATAGGGAAATTACATGATGCTATGTCCAGAAAGTCCCAAAATTTTATATAAACTTTGAACAACTATAAATGAAATATTTATTAAGGTGTATTATTTAATACTCGTATATCGAAGATTTTAACTCCAAATAAAGACAGTACAGACATAGAATTATAAAGATAAAGGAAATGCTCAAATCGATGCTAGTTCTGGTTCATCCACTGCTGATAACGTGGAACCGCAAACATCACGAATAAATCGTTTTGATATTTAGGCTCATTCTTTTTCAATGGCTGCTCTCTATTCAGTAACTGTTGCCAGTTTTGTACCAAAGATAGAATCAGATAATGAGAACTGGCAAAAAGTATGTAAAACAATTAGAAACAACTTCTTGTTTTGGGTATGCATCCTTCACAGTTCGCTGATCCATGCAGTAAATGGGCAATGGGCAATGGGCAATGGGTGGTAATCAGAAAAACAAATAGTTTTTAACATTTCCATCAAACAAAAATATCTTATAGGCACAGTGCCGGCTTCAGTTTCGAGCCGAATTTAAAGCTGTCAGAAGTATCAATTATTTGTGTGCGTTTTTTTTTAAATTTTAAGTTACATGTTTATAATAATTCGTGATTATTATAAACATGTAACATAAATTACAACACTTTTTGGTTGTCCGGAAAGTTATTTCGTATTTAAGGTCAGCTTTAAACGAAAACTTATACTAAATACTCGTGAACGATGGTTTATTTCGACGTTTTCAGTATCTTTCAGGAATCCCTCGTGTCGTAGAACCTTGGTTATTTTCGATCAAATCCTTGATTTGGCCGTCATCAGCGGTAATCGACCTTAAAAAAGACGTATCACTTAATTAGACTCACTTTCATTCCTAATAACTGAATTCCGTATTATATCATACAATGTCACACCACGCATTCTTTTAATTTATTCGGTTACTTTTAGTATTTTTCGATGTCTATGTTTTTTTTTTGATCAGATGTGTCACAATTATTTGTGTGCGTTTTTTTAATGTTTTTTTTTTAAATTTTAAGTCACATGTTTATAGTGATTCGTGAAACTATTAGGTTTTCCGGAAAGTTACTTCGTATTTAAGGTCAAATTTAAACGTAAAATTACACAAAATGCTCGTCTTCGATGTTTTCAGTATCTCTCAATAATCTCCCTCGTACGTAGAACTCTGGTTATTCTCGATGACAGCCTTGATTTGGTCGTCATAAGTGGTAATCGACCTTCCAAAGTCGTATCACTTAAATAAGGTCATATTTATCCCCAATTACTTAATTCAATATTCTATCATACAATGTCACACCACGCATTCTTATTATTTATTCGGCTACTTTTAGTATTTTTACATAAAATAAATATAGTATTCATTTAAATTCAAGTTAACACTTGCCTTACTGTGCTAAACAATTCCGCCAGCCACTATGCTGGACGCCCAGCATCCAGTGAAAAATGTATGTTTTAAATTAAAATTATGCAAAATCTGCTAGGTTATTTTTTTTATTAGCTATAAAATTATTTTATTATGTAAGTCCTGGTCACTCACTATCCATCATAGGGTGTGGCAAGTGTTAAAAAAAACGAAAAAATAACTTATCTTTCAACAATAATGGTAGATCACTAGTTCTCCCTTTTCTACTTATTGATGATATCTCACTTTTACAATATGTTTATATGTCCATAAATTTCATAATTATAAGTAATCTTTTGAACATATTAATTAAATTTTGCGACCATGCAACTTGCTTTATTAACATTTGTGTGGTTGGTTGGAAGAGATTGCCACCTGGCAATAAATCCGTCAGATTATACTATCAATGAAGTGTTAAATACATTAGAATTCCCTAGGTTAAATACGAATCAGTTTCAAACGTTTTGGAGTCTTTCCAACTAATCCAACATCTCTACGTTGGCATCTAAGTAACATTTGTCACTATAATCAAGTAATGGAAGTATAGGTTGGTTGGAAGAGATTGCCGCCTGGCAATAAATCCGTCAGATTATACTAACAATGAAGTGTTAAATACATTAGAATTCCCTAGGTTAAATACGAATCAGTTTCAAACGTTTTGGAGTATTTCCAACTAATCCAACATCTCTACGTTGGCATCTAAGTAACATTTGTCACTATAATCAAGTAATTGAAGTATAGGTTGGTTGGAAGAGATTGCCGCCTGGCAATAAATTCGCCAGATTATACTTATAATAAAGTGTTAAATAAATTATACTTCCTTAGGTTAAATACGAATCAGTTTCAAACGTTTTGGAGTCTTTTCAACTAATCCAAATCTCTTCGTTGACATCTAAATAATATTCGTCACTGTAATCAAGTAATGTAAGTATAAGACATTGGGACAATAGCATTCGAATCAAAATGAAAGATCTAGCAACTCAACTTACAAGTACATCCACTCATTAACCTTGCCCTTCTGGCAAGGTTAATGAGTGGATGTACTTCTGCGCGTTAAAATCTGCGCGTTCCGGTGCTGTGTATTCAATACACATGTAAAAATGAGCGATTTAAAATCAGAAAAATAAGAATATTCATAGCCAATCGCTTAAATTAATTAAATTTGAAGTCAAAAGTGATAATAATTGAAATTTAACTGCTAAAAACATGAAAAAATTCACAAAACGGGCGAAGCGACCACCTCTAACGAAACCCCACGAGCTACTGAGCGAGAGAAGCGTATATTACTGTACCTAACATATATATCGCAGGTTGGTAGGTGCCTACTGAATATGTTAGTAAACGATTTATGATACGGAACAGCGGTTCTAAATCGATATTCCACTAAATCGGACGATCTTTCAAGATCTACATGTCAAGTCTGTTAACCTTTCCTCCCCTGTGTTGGGTATCTTCTACACGTTGCTTCTAATAACCATCAATATCTCTATAAATATAATAAATACAAGGTTAAGATTTTAGGTATTCCTCCATAATATATTTACGCATTGATTTAAAAAATAATATTAATAATAATCAGAATTTATCGACTACATCGAGGTGTTTTGTAAAGATCGAAAACAAATTCGCATTTAAACGCTGCGAGTGCATCGTCTTGACGATAGGTGAATAGTATGCGGGAAGCGCGACACTATATTCGCATCTCACTCTTGCATACTAGACTGAATTGCGAGGAGCTGAACTGTCTCAACGTCGCAAGCATAAGCGTAAGCGCCGGGGTATGCGACTGACGTTCCGCGCCACTAGTAGCTTCTAAGCTTGCAAATAGGTTAGACGTACGCCCGTTCCGTGAGCGTTGCCAGATGGTTTTTTAATGTTTTCAGCAAATAAATCTCAATTATTATAATTTTTAACTTCAATTATAAATCATTAAGGGGATTATCTAAGAATGTTCTTATTTTTCCGATTTAAAATCGCTAATTTTTTATTGCGTACTCACTACCCAACACCGGAGCACGCGTATTATTTTTATCACCGTAAGGGAAGGGTTAACGACATACATATACTCGTATATATATTGTAATAGGACGATAATGCTGTAATACTTGTGATACGTCGTTAGAAGAGGTGAATATAGTTTGTAGAAGCTGGTGGTGACTAAGCGTTGAGAGAAAACCAACAAGAGGACGATTTCTTGCAAGGTGAGTGGATCATATTAACCTTTCCTTTTCTGTGCTAAAAACATCCGAGCGTTCCGGTGCTGTGTATTCAATACACTTGTAAGAAAAAAGTGATTTAAAATCGAAAAAATAAGAGTGTTCATAGACAATATTTTAAATTAATTAAATTCAAAAGTGATAATAATTGAAATTTAATTGCTGAAAACATGAAAAAAACATCGGCCGACGTTCACAAAATGGGCGAAGAGACCACCTCAACTGGATGCCCGAGAGCTACTGAAGCGAGTGAACAGAGATTCAATTTCTTGCGTTCCCATATACCGAAGTAGAGTGAGAGTGAGACGTGAATAGCGTCGCTTCCTCACCCATAGCGATTTTTAGAATGAATATACCTACGTCACACACTGGTACACGTTTGATTGTATTGGTGAATTAATTCCCGATTTTCACAAAATATCTCCGATGTGGCCGATAAGTGCTAATTATTATTAATATTATTTTTTCATTTAATGCGTAAATGCATTACAGAGGAATACCTAAAATCTGAAGCCAGTATTTATTATATTTATAGAGATATTAAAGTTTTTAGAAGCAATGTGTACTAGTTACACATCACAGGGAAGGAAGGGTTAATAAGGATTTATAAACTACAAATAAAACCCTAAACTCCTCACGTGGTATAACTAATTCTTGCAGCAAAATTCAAGAGAACGTTACAGAGTAAACGTGTGTATACATTTTTGGGACAATCTATATGAGTAATGTATGTGTGATGAAATATAACGAAAAGATAGTGACAACAGTAACAGAAGCAATGCTTACTTTGACAAGTGTTGGCGAACGACACGTCTTTGCATGGCAATGAGTCAACACGTGTTTGTTTGAACATATGTATAAAGTGAAATTGATTTTTTATCACAGGTAAAGCTGACCACTGACGACCCAATCAGTCCACCAATAAGAATATTTAAGACAAGGTTAATGAAACTGGAAAAAAAATGCAAATACAATTTGGCGGGCTTATTGCCAAGCGGCAATATCTTCCAATCAACCAGACAAAAGTAAATTAAGCCAATTACGTGGTCATATAAATCATTCAAATGACTATCCATCCCCACGAAATCCATAAACACATACGTAAGCATATATTCACGAACCCCACAAAGATGGACAATCACCCGAACATTATTTTTCATATAAAGTGAGATATAATCAATCAAAAGGAAAGAAAGGGATGGTGGAGAGGAAAGGAAAAGAAAAATCAGGAATGAAACACGTTATTTTACTGATTAGAAATTAAGAGTTTTTTCAGTCGCTTCTTAAAGCATGCCAAGGACGGAGCGAGTCTTATATTGGTTTGTAACTGATTTCACAATCTTACTGTTATAAATTGTCACTCTGTGTATTCTTTCTCAGTGCACGCATTTCTACTTAATTTATTTGCCTCTTTTCAATATTTTTCGATGTTAACGTTTCACTTCAATATTGTTGGTACTAAAATACTGTTGTGGACTATCATCTTAGCGGATTTTGATACTATCCTATTCAAATATAACATATATGTTTGAGTGCGACACACTATTCGATATCCCTCTAAACTCTTCCATAACGCGAGAAAATGCTAACCAAATAGCAGAATTCTTCAAACTTCAATATTTCATTCAATAACATCACTGTTCGATATCCCTCTTAACTCTTCCATAACGTGAGAAAATACTAACCAAATAGCAGAATTCCTCAAACTTCAATATTTCATTCAATAACATACACTGTTCGATATCCCTCTTAACTCTTCCATAACGTGAGAAAATACTAACCAAATAGCAGAATTACTCAAAATTCAATAATTCATTCAATACACTGTTCGATATCCCTCCTAACTCTTCCATAACGCGAGAAAATACTAACCAAATAGCAGAATTCCTCAAACTTTAATATTTCATTCAGTAACATACACTGTTCGATATCCATCTTAACTCTTCCATAACGCGAGAAAATACTAACCAAATAGCAGAATTACTTAAACTTCAATTTTCATTCAATACACTGTTCGATATCCCTCTTAACTCTTTCATAACATGAGAAAATACAAACCAAATAGCAGAATTCTTTAAACTTCAATATTTCATTCAGTAACATACACTGTTCGATATCTCTCTTAACTCTTCCATAACGTGAGAAAATACTAACTAAATAGCAGAATTACTCAAAATTCAATATTTCATTCAATACACTGTTCGATATCCCTCCTAACTCTTCCATAACGCGAGAAAATACTAACCAAATAGCAGAATTCCTCAAACTTCAATATTTCATTCAATACACTGTTCGATATCCCTCTTAACTCTTCCATAACGTGAGAAAATACTAACCAAATAGCAGAATTCTTTAAACTTCAATATTTCATTCAATAACATACACTGTTCGATATCCCTCTTAACTCTTTCATAACATGAGAAAATACTAACCAAATAGCAGAATTCTTTAAATTTCAATATTTCATTCAATACACTGTTCGATATCCCTCTTAACTCTTCCATAACGTGAGAAAATACTAACCAAATAGCAGAATTCCTCAAACTTCAATATTTCATTCAATAACATACACTGTTCGATATCCCTCTTAACTCTTCCATAACGTGAGAAAATACTAACCAAATAGCAGAATTACTCAAAATTCAATAATTCATTCAATACACTGTTCGATATCCCTCCTAACTCTTCCATAACGCGAGAAAATACTAACCAAATAGCAGAATTCCTCAAACTTTAATATTTCATTCAGTAACATACACTGTTCGATATCCATCTTAACTCTTCCATAACGCGAGAAAATACTAACCAAATAGCAGAATTACTTAAACTTCAATTTTCATTCAATACACTGTTCGATATCCCTCTTAACTCTTTCATAACATGAGAA
This sequence comes from Odontocerum albicorne, assembly GCA_949825065.1. Taxonomy (NCBI): domain Eukaryota; kingdom Metazoa; phylum Arthropoda; class Insecta; order Trichoptera; family Odontoceridae; genus Odontocerum; species Odontocerum albicorne. The sequence continues at coordinate 1,926,275 of OX463864.1, read as the reverse complement.
AATACAAATCAAATAGCAGAATTCTTTAAACTTCAATATTTCATTCAGTAACATACACTGTTCGATATCCCTCTTAACTCTTCCATAACGTGAGAAAATACTAACTAAATAGCAAAATTACTCAAAATTCAATATTTCATTCAATACACTGTTCGATATCCCTCCTAACTCTTCCATAACGCGAGAAAATACTAACCAAATAGCAGAATTCCTCAAACTTCAATATTTCATTCAATACACTGTTCGATATCCCTCTTAACTCTTCCATAACGTGAGAAAATACTAACCAAATAGCAGAATTCTTTAAACTTCAATATTTCATTCAATAACATACACTGTTCGATATCCCTCTTAACTCTTTCATAACATGAGAAAATACTAACCAAATAGCAGAATTCTTTAAATTTCAATATTTCATTCAATACACTGTTCGATATCCCTCTTAACTCTTCCATAACGCGAGAAAATACTAACCAAATATCAGAATACCTCAAACTTCAATATTTCATTATTCACCATTTATTTTATTCGTTAATCTTTCATATATCGCATTTATTTTTACATTCACAGGTTTTCGCAAAATTAATTTTTAGATAGTTTAGCATACTCGTATATTTTAATATACTCAACATTTAGAAATCGGCCTTCAATCTCCTCGTCTATGGTTATTGTCTTTCAACCCGATTGGAGCATCAGTGACCGATTTGCGTTGATCAATCATTCAAGGTTTTGAAGTTGTATTGTAATACAAATAAATTTGAAACCAGGGTTGACCGAAGGTTTTTGACCTTTAAAACCACATCAAACCATGACCCAATTATTTGAAATCTGTAAAATTGACGTAGTTTTAATTTAATTATGTACTTTATAATCTGGCAATATACGAGTCATATGCCATTTTAAATTGAACATAAATTGCTATATTTTATTTCAGTGATGTACTCGGAAATGACCCGGTACACGGCAATATTTTCAGTTCCCGCAAATGCCCCGCATCTGGCTATATAAATATTGCTGGGATCCGGTGCCGGGTATTGGGGCCCGTGATAACTAAAAATAAAATAATAAGTTAATAAAAATAAATTGCACAAAATTTATTTTAACATAATTTTATTCTTTTTGTGAAAAAAAAATGCAATACAAAAAAAAACAGATGCGTGAGACTCTCGCGCGGTAGAAGTGAAACTTCTTAGCTCCTAGGAAAAGTTGATATTATATTATGCATTGCTTTTTTTCATTTGTAAACGATTTTTTTTAGGATTGATAAAAAATAATAATAATTTTAATAATAAATAATAATATAATACACTTAATAATATTAAATGTATATTTTTTAGTACTAAAGATATTAATAGTTTTATGTTATTATTAATTATTAAACTAATTATTTTTAAATAATTATTTATTTATTATTATATTTTTTTATTATACAAGTATTATTAATAATACTCGTATATTACTATTAAAATTATTATACAATATATTTAATTAATTATAATATAATAATAATATAATTATTAATGTTTTAATAACATATATGATATACATTATTATATTTGTATATTTAATATATATTTTTTTAACCTGGTGATGTTATTGCCATATGGCAATCTCTTCCAACCAACCAGAAATGTGTTTCTATAGGCCCTAAGTGTTAACCAGACTGGAATCCTATTTAAAAAAATCTGCGTTTCGAACCCGCAACCTCCGGATCGGCAGACTATCATGTCTTACCAAATTATATATTAAATAAATATTAACTAAAATAAAATTAATATATATTGAATATATTTATATAAAAAAAATATATAACAAAAAAAATATATTTTTTAATTTTTAATAATTAATAATAATAATTTTAATAATAACATAATACGCTTAATAATATCGAAATTATAGTAATTATTATTAATAATAAATAATTATTAATAATTTATTAATAAATAAAATATTTAGTAATAATAAATAATAATTTTATGATAATAAAATAATTATATACAATAATACACTGTTTCACTTTTCGTGACGTTCAGGCTGATTCGCCCTACCGCGCCTATAGAAGTTGCACTTCAAAAATTTCATTTAATCTCAATAATGGTGGATTATAATGCAGAGATAATAATTTCTCTGTGTTTCTCTGCAGTAGTTGATACCTTCTCTCTCCGTAGATAATACCAACCTCGCTGCATATAACATTTGTTCGCTGGGTATGCTGCAAGAGAGAGAAGGAGGTGATAAGTATTGTTCGCTGGGTATGCTGCAAGGGAGAGGAGGAGGTGATAAGTATTGTTCGCTGGGTATGCTGCAAGGGAGAGGAGGAGGTGATAAGTATTGTTCGCTGGGTATGCTGCAAGGGAGAGGAGGAGGTGATAAGTATTGTTCGCTGGGTATGCTGCAAGGGAGAGGAGGAGGTGATAAGTATTGTTCGCTGGGTATGCTGCAAGGGAGAGGAGGAGGTGATAAGTATTGTTCGCTGGGTATGCTGCAAGGGAGAGGAGGAGGTGATACGCATTGTTCGCTGGGTATGCTGCAAGGGAGAGGAGGAGGTGATAAGTATTGTTCGCTGGGTATGCTGCAAGGGAGAGGAGGAGGTGATAAGTATTGTTCGCTGGGTATGCTGCAAGGGAGAGGAGGAGGTGATAAGTATTGTTCGCTGGGTATGCTGCAAGGGAGAGGAGGAGGTGATAAGTATTGTTCGCTGGGTATGCTGCAAGGGAGAGGAGGAGGTGATAAGTATTGTTCGCTGGGTATGCTGCAAGGGAGAGGAAGAGGTGATAAGTATTGTTCGCTGGGTATGCTGCAAGGGAGAGGAGGAGGTGATAAGTATTGCCTAGCCAATTGTTATATTGTAGTTTTGGATAATATCTACATTTATAATATCTTGACCAACCTCCCGGGTGGGTTTGTTTTTCTGATACTCAATACTCGGTACCCGACAGTTTTTATTACCCGGTACATCACTATTTTATCTACATTGAAAGTAAAGTTCAAATTTATAAGACCTATGTTATGCCTGTTATGATGATGTACAGTGTCGAAACCAGAGTCAACACAACTTGAACAAAGAGCTTTCTTCGATCATTTGAGATGAGAATGTAATCACCCATCATGGGAAAATCTATTAGAGATAGGATCAGAAAGTCTTACATCAGACAGACCTGTAATTCAAAAAATATAATCAGATGGAACATGAAGAGAAGACGATACTGGGTATTGGATGAGCGATGATAAAATCCCAGACATAGTGGCATACGAAATCCCGACAGTATATTGCGTACTAGAAAGGTAACCTATAAGGTGGAGACACAGCTAGTACCTTCCAGGATTGATTTTCATAACAAGTTAGATCCAAGATCTACATGAATTATACTATGCGTATCCAGAAAGTAAGTGTACTGAGGCTCTCACGACCGGATGGATTTTATTTTCGACATGTTGGCTACACTTCCGTGTAGCCTGACCCTTCCCCTCCGCAACGAGACCGGTTCGAGGTCAGTACGTTGAGAAGTGTAGACGTGACAACACATTTCGTGAAAAATGTCAATCCAATCACCCGCCAAGTGCGAAATACGCGACGTCATCCGTTATCTCGTTTGGAAGGGAAAACCTCCGGTTGAGGTTTATAATGAGGTGAAAACTGCATATGGTGATAAAGCTATGAATCGTACGAGTGTGTACAAGTGGTTTCGCGAGTTTAAAAACGGTCACGTCACACCTCTTCACCCTCCGCCAAAAAGTTTCAAACCACAATTTCAGCCAAGAAAATCATGGCATCCGTGTTTTGGGACTGTCAAGACATAATTTTAATTGAATATATGCCTCAAGGGGAGACCACCAACTCTGCAAGATACTGTGAGACCCTAAAACAATTGCGGAGGGCGATTCAGAACAAGAGGAGTGGCATGCTGACAAAGGGAGTCTGCCTGCTGCACGACAATGCCAGACCACACACGGCCAACGCCACGAAGGAACTGCTGCGTTTAAATGGGATGCCCTGAAACATCCCGCGCATTCCCCTGACCTAGCACCTTCAGATTACTATCTCTTTACCTCCCTGAAGCTGCACATGGGTGGAAAAAGGGTTTCAACCGACGAAGAGGTAAAGGAGGAGGTGGAGAAGTGGACGGAGGGGTTGGCGGGAAACTACTTCGAGGAAGGCATCAAAAAATTGATACCCCGCTTCACCACCTGCATTGAGAGGAATGGCGACTATGTTGAAAAATAGCTTACATATGTACTACGGTAACCACGTATTTTTTTTGTTTAAATAAAAAAAATTGTAACCTACAAAAATTCAGTACACTTACTTTCTGGATATGCCTCGTATATCGAGAAGCAGAAGAAAGAATAATTTAATTAACAAATCTGCCTTAACAAACCCTCTTATTTATTCTGAAATGGCTAATCATTGTCACCGTGAAAACCATACCTTTTCTATCGATGATGCCAAATTCTTACATATCAGTAGTAACGGAAATACATTGGACAGATTAGAGGCCCTAGAAATTTCTAAGTCAGTACATCGAGGCGAACATCTGGTAAACACATACATATATCTCAAGAATCTCTCCGCTGCTCGTCGAGGTTGTCCCATGTCTCCCTCAACCTCCAGTCCCCAACGCGAATGTCACCAACCGTTGAAGCGTGTATATCGGTAAAAGTTCGAACTGAATTCAGTCTTGTTTGTGCTTCCTGATGAAGAACTTAAAACCTTGAAACCGGTAGGGTTGTACCGTTACAAAAATTGGAATAAACAGCGTTTGATAAAAACAAATTACAATTAATTTATTATGTTATTTATAGTTAAGGCATTAACATTGTGGAGGTTTAAAGACATTGTAATTTGTTTTTTTTATCAAACACTGTTTATTCCACTTTTTGTAACAGTATACCCCAACCAGTTTCAAGGCTTTCACCTCATCATCAGGGGAGCACAGTATTGTTTGTGCTCCCCTGATAATGAGGTGAAAGCCTTGAAACCGGTACGGTTATAACCGTTACCAAAAGTGGAATAAATAGTGTTTGATAAAAACAAATTTCAATATATTTAAACCTTCACAATGTTTCTCGAAATCGGTTTTAAAGGGATAATATATTTATTTGTTTGTATCTTGAGCGGAAGAAGTCAAATTTCTTTGTCCAGAACAATGGCTAAAGAAGTATACGTTTTGAAGAATCAGATAATGGAAACTGGCAAAAAGTGTAGAAAACAATCGGCAACAACTTCTCGTTTTGGGTATGCATCCTTCACAGTTCGCTGATCCATGCAGTAAATGGGTAATGAGCAATGGGTGGCGATCAGAAAAACAAACAGTTTTAAACATTTCATTCAAACAAAAATATCTTAAAAGCACAGTGCCGGTTTCAGTTTCGAGCTGATTTTAAAGCTATCAGAAGTGTCCATTATTTGTGTGCGTTTTTTAAATGTTTTTTTTTAAATTTAAAGTTACAGTTATCAGAAGTGTCAGAAGCTGTCAGAAGACTTTAAGAAGCGACTGAAAAAACACTTCATTTCTAGTCAGTAAAATAAAGTCTTTCATTCTGATTTTTTTTCCTTTCCTCTCCACCATCCCTTCCTTTTCCTTTGATTGATGATATCTCACTTTATATGAAAAGTAATGTTCGGGATTGTCCGTCTTTCTGGGATTTGTGGGCAAATGCTCACGAATGTGTTTATGGATTTCGTTGGATGGATAATAATTTGAATGATTTATGTGACCACGTAACTTGCTTCATTTACTTTTGTCTAAATAATAAGGGTGTGCGCTGAAAAAACATCTGGTGTCCTCGCGGCTATATTGATGGGGTGTACGAGTATCTCGGCCGGGGGATGTTATAAGATGAACCCAGACCTTTTGATAACTTCTCTCTTAAATGTTTTTTTCTGCTATTTATCTTGAGATATACGAGAATACGTGATTTTGGAATGTATTTAAATATATATACCATATACTTTTGTATGTTAGTATCAATAAATTTATATTTATTTATTTAAACTGTAGCTCTTGTGGGTGAAAGAATATTCTCGTTAATGTAATATTATTTGAGGCTTTGTCGAAGTTTACTACAAACAAGCCCTGAAGAGGAAAACTGCCAAGTTTTCGAAACGCCGACACCATAAGCCAAACCATGCGATACAACATTCTGAAACACCTTATGCAACTCAGTAATGTAATATTTGTTTAAATGCTTCATAGAACGTAAATAAACATGATTCACATCTGATATCTCTTGAAAGTATTTGGTGTTAAAGTTGTGTCCGTTTTTTTCCAATTTAAAAATGAGCACCACAAATAAAACAAAATGGTAAAGGTTATACGTCATTCGAAAGAAAATTTTCTGCTCTACAAGATATTGTGTTTGCTTTTACGTTACATATATTATTTTATTTGATTACAAGCCTTCAAAATGGAATGTCAAGTAGACGAAAGTGAGCATTTTCGACACCTCCTTCTGTTCACGTTCGACAATTGATTTTTTGTTGTTTTCACTCAAAACATGTGGAACCCAAGTGCTGAACTTCTGGACTTTTCCCATTGATTTAAGATGGGCGTATACAGTCATGTGACTACAATTCATCTGCTCAGCCAATTCTACGGTGGTTTGAAGAGGATCTACATGAATAATATGGTTTTAGCGGTCCTCATCGAAGTCCACTGGTCGTCCGGAACGCTCTTTCAGGTCGAAATTGCCGTCATTGAAACGCAAAAACCATCGACGGCTGTCATTTCACTCATAGCATATTCACCGTACAATTCGCAAATATCGCGAGCAGTTTTATTCCCTCGATTGAACGTGAACAGAAGGTAGTGTCGAAAATGCTCATTTTCGTCTACTTGACATTCCATTTTGAAGGCTTGTAATCAAATAAAATAATATATGTAACGTAAAAGAAAACACAATATCTTGTAGAGCAGAAAATTTTCTTTCGAATGACGTATAACCTCTACCATTTTGTTTTACTTTTGGTGCTCATTTTTAAATTAAAAAAAAAACGGACACAACTTATGTTAACACCCAATATATATGTTCCCCAGTCGCACAGAGTGGACCGTGTCTTTTTATTTTTTTAATTGCCCTTACCTTCTGCTGGTCCTGGTTTATCATTCACAATACATACCCACGACATTTCGCGCCTCGCTTGGTTACCTGAGCACAGAACACAGTACTCAGACAGACACTTCCTAATAAGATTTGTTTCATCAATTGTGCCTGCATTCGCGGCAGTGATGTCACGGTTTTGTTTCTTCAGATGTTGTTTTTTTGGTTGATTCAATTCACACTTCGACCTCTGTGCGGTTTGATTTACAATGGTTAAGCAAAAAAGTGTATTAAACTTCTTTCAGATCAGTACCTTTTAACATTTGTTTAACTGTTAATTTGTCAACAGTTTCGGGTATAATTTTATGGAACTCCATTTTAGAATATTTAACAATACAAAACACAGCGTGGGCTTAAAAACATTTGATATCTTCGCGGCTGAGCTCGCCCTCTATTGGAAGGTACCCGAACTATATCTGAGTGCTCGCTCTTCTTCATCTTACTCAACACATCACCCTTAAGTCCACATTCATCCGTAATCACTTCGTTCTGTATTCTATCATACATTGTCACCCAGTATATTCTTCTCAGTACACGCATTTATTCGACATTTTTAGTATTTTTCAACGTCTGCATTTCTCTCCCATACATCAATTTCACAAGTTAGTACAATTATACTGTTTTGGACTATTATCTTGTCAGATTTTAATTTTGTCCTTTTCGAATATAATCACCGCTCCTCTTTCTTTACGTCGTCCTTTACTGCCCATGCAGTAAGACTTTGGAATCAGTTACAAACCAACATAAGACTCGCTCCGTCCTTGGCATGCTTTAAGAAGCGACTGAAAAAACTCTTAATTTCTAGTCAGTAAAATAACTTGTTTCATTTCCGATTTTTCTTTTCCTTTTCTCTCCACCATCCCTTCCTTTCCTTTTGATTGATGATATCTCACTTTATATGAAAAATAATGTTTGGGTGATTGTCTGTCTTTGTGGGGTTCGTGGGCATGTGCTCACGTATATGTTTATGGATTTCGTGGGGATGGATAGTCATTTGAATGATTTATGCGACCACGTAGCTTGCTTCATTTACGTTTGTCTGGTTGGTTGGAAGAGATTGCCGCCTGGCAATAAGCCCGCCAGAATTTATTTGCAATAAGTGTTATATAAATAAATAAATGTATATGATTCAGTATCTCATGACCTTTCGCTACAAGGGCGTGTAGCGAAAGGAAACTAAGTCATATTTAAGTGTCAATTAATTTACTACAAAAATAATTGTGCAATTCAGTTACTATAAAATAATTGTGGTACAAAAAAGTCGAACGGGATATAAACGTATGTAGACTATTCCATGCTTTTGACAAGGCAATGTTAGCGGAGCATGAAAATTGACTTGAGAGTGAAAGAATGAACAAAGAAATATACTTAGTCTCTCCGTGCATACCGCCCCAACCGTGGGGCCAGGAAACACTGAAGTCAGATAGCGTATGGCCCCGCGGTTGGGGCGCAGTGATTATTTCTCGAATATTCCGATATTATGTCAGGATTTGGACTACCAATGACACCTTTTTATGATACCACACAATTAAATCATTTATCGGCTAGTTACATGTTTTACCAACTGAACAAACTATGTTTTAAAACTTTCATTAATATCTTACTACTCGAGACGTTAGTGTTTAAATCGATTACTCAAAACCCTAACTCTGTTACCACAATGACCCCAAGTTCTCGGAAGATCCCACGCGCATTATGTCATCTTGATAAATCTTATAATTATATAAAATGCCAGTTATTACCTTATTAAATCACGCCGCAGACATAGACTATACTGTCAGCTGGTTTTACTTTTTTCATGTTATTTTTTATTTATCATAACGTTGACTTGGTAAAATACTCCCCCGATCCGCAATGGCAGGCGCCTAATAAAGGCCCGTTCTAACGATTCAAGTTTAGTTGACCGATTAAAGTTGATCAACAAAAGCTGAACACGGTTTGAATCAGTTTTCGTTCACACGTTTCAATAGAAACTGATTCAAGACCCGTTCTCACGGTTCAAGTTTAGTTGACCGATTAATAAAGTTGATCAACAAAAGTTAAATGAAATATGTAGTTAAAACCTTTGTTTCAATAGAGTTGATCAACTTTTTAGTTGATCATGAAAAGATTGACCCAGTCAAACTTAAACGTTCAAGTTATGAGTCATCCGCCATTTGCTTTCAAGTTTGAAACCTGTCTTGAAACGTGTGAACATGTAAATTCAAGTTGATTGTCAAATTCGCTTTCAGCTCGATAAATATAAAAATAAAGATGCAAGAGAAAATGCTTTCGACGCCGTTTTTGACTGAATTAAATTGAAACAGTTTATTGAATCAGTTTCTATTGAAACGTGTGAACAAAAACTGATTCAAGTCGTATTCAACTTTTGTTGATCAACTTTAATCGGTAAATTAAACTTGAACCGTGAGAACGGGCCTGTATTCAACTTTTGTTGATCAACTATAATCGGTCAATTAAACTTGAACCGTGAGAACGCGCCTTCACTACAGATTTCATTCAAATTTTGTTGATCAACTTTAATCGGTCAACTAAACTTGAACCGTGAGAACGCACCTTAATAGTGCAGTGGGTTTGAATCTTGAGTTAGAGCGCCCTTGAGGCGAGTTTGATAAATTAATATGTTTTTTATTTTTATCTTAAAATGAACAGATTTTAAATGTCACTGAGTAAAAGGAGATTTAATGAAATAACCCTCCACGATTGATGGGTACAAATAAAATATTAATGTGAACTTAAAGCTGATGTGTTAAGTACAGTACACGGTGGTAAGAAATACACATCGGGCTTAAGAAAGAGACTGTCGAGCGTCGTCTCTGTTGCACGAAGTTAGCCGATTATGGCCGACAGTCTCTTTCTTAAGCCCGATGTGTATTACTTACCGCCGGGTACTGTAATACGAAGAAGAGCACACTAAAATGGTTTGGGCATGTGAAATGAATGAATGAAGAAAGACTAACAAAACAGATATACGGTGCAAATGTGAAGGGAAGGCATTTGAGAAGAAGACCGAGGAAAGTATGATTGGATCAAGTGAATGATATTTACGAAGAAGAAAACGTAGAAAGTCGGTGAAATTGTAGAAGTTGTATGAAAAAGTGTATGGATGTACAATAGAAGAGGGTAAAAAAAGTGTCTCAAGATAAGATAGTCTGGTGCTTTATCCTTTCTGCCTAACGCGACAGGGAAATGGCATGATGGTATGTATAGTATGTATGTCATGATTTATGTATTTATTGATCCTTAACCTTTTTTAATCCCATGGGGCCGATCATCGGCCCCAACTGGTGTACGCAAAAAATCCCACGGGGCCGATCATCGGCCTCAAAATTTTAATGTCAAATAAAAAAATTTTACATTTTTTTTTATGAAATATGAAAATTACTTCTCCAAAAAAATTAGTTTTTAAAACTAAATATTAACTGAGTTAAAAAATAAAATATAAACTATTGTTTTTTTGACAAAAAAAATTCTTGAGATTTTTCGCAAATTTTATGCAAAATATCCTGAGATTAAAAGAGTTTTAGCGGTATGTTTCTTGTCTGAAGAGATGATGATAGTAGTTGTTGGTAAATAAATAAAATACGTCAATTAGCAATGCGGAAAGAGAGAGTGAATGAATGTTTTATTTATATGGGAATGGGCGCGGGAGTGCGCCCGCGATATATTTTTATCTTGCTTCTGTGCGTGCAGAAATGGTTAATTGAAGTATTGCAGACATCGCAAATGGTATTGTGGGTAAACAATTTGTTTGCGGAAACGGCGAGACAGCGTGATGCGTTCTCTTTCTACTGTGGAATGCATCGTAAATAATATTGTGGGTAAACAATTTGTTTACGGGACTAGCGCGATGTCCGGCCGCGTCAATGTTTTGGTATGTGACCTTTGGACATATCCAAAGGTCATTTTGTCGGTCGTTGACCGTATGTGTTGACAATATTCAGCGACGACCGTGGTTCCCACAGAGTTAGCCCAATTATATCACATTTAATTTATATAATTTTTTAAGGTTATAGTTCGGAAATTCTAGGATGAGTCCTGTGACAGCTCACAAATTTGCCCCAATACAACCTTGTAACGATGTTCAGTAATTTTAATTATTTTATCAACTTTAATATTAGGTCCTTACATATGAAATTGGCGTTTTGCCGTACTGGCAACTTTGATCTCAAATATCTTCTCTTTGGTTAGGAATTCCAAATTCAAATTTATACAGCTATTTACTCAAGTATTTGTGTTTCGAAAATTATAATTCATTTGTTTTTTCCTCAATTGTTTTTTTTCTTTGCGTCACTCAGTTTACAAAATGGAAAACTTGAAATATCGCGTTATTTACGAGTACGAGTTCCACCGTGGCACCAGTGCTGCAGAAACGGCTCGAAGGATTAATGATGTGTATGGCGACGGTGCCGCAAAAGAAAACACAGTGCGTTTTTGGTTCCAACGTTTTCGTTCTGGAAATTTCGACCTGCAGAACAAGCCCCGTGGACGGCCGGAGACCAAAGTTGATAATGAAGAATTGAAGGCTATTGTGGAAGCGGATCCATCGCAAACCACGTCCGAGTTAGCTGCAGGCTGCGGTGTTAGTGATAAAACTGTTTTAATCCACTTGAAGCAAATTGGGAAGGTGAAAAAGCTTGAAAGGTGGGTACCTCACGAATTGAGTGAAGCAAATCAACAAACGCGCGTTGACTGCTGCGTTGCATTACTCAACCGGCACAATAATGAAGGGATTTTGAATCGAATCATTACCTGTGATGAAAAGTGGATCCTGTATGATAATCGGAAGCGCTCATCGCAATGGCTGAACCCTGCCGAACCAGCCAAACCATGCCCCAAGCGAAAATTGACTCCAAAAAAGTTACTTGTGAGCGTTTGGTGGACTAGTGCTGGTGTCGTTCACTACAGCTTTCTTAAATCTGGCCAGACGATTACGGCAGATGTCTATTGTCAGCAACTGCAAACCATGATGGAAAAGCTAGCTGCTAAACAACCGAGGCTGGTTAATCGCTCTAGGCCACTGCTGCTTCATGATAACGCTAGACCACACACTGCACAACAGACGGCTACCAAATTAGAAGAGCTTCAATTGGAATGTCTAAGACATCCACCGTACTCTCCGGACCTTGCCCCAACAGATTACTATTTTTTTCGAAATTTGGATAACTTCTTGCAAGGGAAAAAATTCAACTCCGATGGGGCAGTCCAAACCGACTTCAAAGATTTTATTGATTCCCGTCCGAATGGTTTTTTTAGTAAAGGGATCGATGAACTATCTATGAGATGGCAAAAGTGCATAGATAGCAATGGTACATACTTTGATTAAATAAATATATTATATTAAAAAAAAATCAACTTTATGTTCCTCCCAAACAAAACGCCAATTTCATATGTAAGGACCTAATATAAGCCTCGATTCTAATAAATAGCAAGTTATTTAGGTAAATATTATACATTACATTAGGTTGTATTGGAGCAAATTTGTGAGCTGTCACAGGACTCATCCTAGAATTTCCGAACTATAGTACATAATGAAGTGGCAATGGGCAGGACACGTAGCCAGAATGTCAGACATCCGATGGACATCCGAAATAATCCAATGGTACCCAAGAGGCATAAAGAGGCCCAAAAGAAGACCGAAGGTACGTTGGACAGATGAAATCAGGAAGCATGGCAGCATCACATGGCATCAACGAGTAAAAACCCGAACTATTTGAGAGTCAACTTGGGGAGACCTTCATCCAGGAGTGGATCGACCCTGGTTGACAATGGTGATGATGATGATGACATAGAAGGCACATTTCAAAAAATAATATTAACAAGAAATGTGCATTTTAAAGTGCAGTTTCTTGAATGCTACCTTATTAGGTTACAGCTAAGTTAATGTGACCTTCCAGCATGAAAAGCTTCCTTACCCCTGGTTCATATGATGTATTGATTTGAATTTTGTTTCTTTTTCCTTTTTGTATAGTATAGTGTGTTATACAAAAATAATTTCGTTTTGTATAATTAAAAATAAAAAAAATAATCGAAACAGTTAAGAATAGTAAATAATGCTTTGTGAACAATGCGACTGGAGAAGAAAAAAGTTCATGAACCAATGTTTGTCAAACTCTGATTCAACAATAAACAAATAGTGCCTATTTACAATTTGCATTTCGCATGCATTTTAGCGGTCGAATGACTGCATTTTTAAATACGCCCACCTCCCAAAAACGCGACAGTTGCATTTTTCGAATAAATAATGTGTTTACAGAATGTCAGACGCTGGCAACCTTTTACAAATATGTTTCATTATTCGTTATTTTTTTATTTCGCTTCTACTAATAATACTTATAGTAAAAGATCAACTTAAATAGCGCTGCTTAGAGAGCGAATTCTCCCCAAGGGCGCTCTAACTCGAAACTCGAACCCACAATTATCGACATATTAAAAATATTACAAAATTAATCTATATACTCGTATGTTGAATGTAAGGAAGGAAGGTGCTGGCTACGGTCATTGCATTCGGTACTTCCTCTATCTGCATGTGTTCATAAAAACAACCTTTTTTAAACTTTCAATATGTGAAAATAACGCTTTCGGCTTTAGGTGTAGTGTAGTGTATTTGTTTAGTGTTCATATACCATTACATATTTTGTTGTTTATAGTTAAGGCATTAACGTTGTGGAGGTTTAAATACATTGTAATTTATTTTTATCAAACACTTTATTCCACTTTTTTGTAATGGTATAACCCTACCGGTTTCAAGGCTTTCACCTCATCTTCAAGGGAGCACAAACAATTCTAAATTCTGTTCGAACTGGTACCGATATACACGCTTCAACGGTTGGGGGCTGAGGGGTGAGGGAGGCACGGGAAGATTTCGGCCAAGAGCGGAGAGATTTTTGGGATATAACTGTTCACCAGATGTTCGGATCGATGTATTGATTTAGAAATTTATAGGGCCTCTAATCTATCCAATTTATTCCCGTTACTACTGATATGTAAGAATTTTGCATCATTGATAGAAAAAGTATGATTTTCACGGTGACAATGATTAGCCATTTCAGAATAAATTTTTGATAAGACCTCTCAAAAAGCTGTCTTCAATTGGTTCCTAAAACTGTACACGCCACCCATACCATATATGTAACATTGAGATACGAGTAATTACTCGCCACAAGACCAACAATGGCCAAAGTTTTCTCATAATACCCCGTCGTATTGGATCGATAGTTATGTTTTTAAGTCGATAATCTTTTAAAAACGAAAGGAAATAACGATCTGAAAGTTTAATTAAACTAAAGAGAATTGAGACCTGCAAATTTTAAATTAACGATATGAAATCACAATCTACAATATAATTTGAAATTAAACGATAGAAAATAATCTGAAAAATTAAATTAATCGAAATAATATCACGATCTGTAAATTTAAATTAAACGAAAAAGAGTCAAGGTCAACAAATTTAAAATTACAATCTACACATTGAAATAAAACAAAAGAAAATAATCTACGAATTTAAATTCATTGTAAGAATATGAGAACGAAGACCTGCAAAATAGTCTGGAAAGGTGGAGAAGAATCTTGGAGGACAATGGATTGAGACTGAGCAGAAAGAAAACAGAGTATCTGTATCTACCATTCGAGAACACAAATGCTATCACTCCCGTAATGCAAATGGATGGAGAAACATTACCAAATTGTGACTCCTTTAAGTATCTTGGGTCACTCATCCATAGCGATGGAGGATGTGCAGCAGATGTAACACATAGAATGAGTGTGGGATGGATGAAGTTTAGATCAATGACGAGAGTTCTATGTGATCCGAAAATGGCAGTAAAGTTAAAAGGAAAAGTATACCAAACTATTGTCAGACCCGCACTCCTCTATGTCTCCGAATGCTGGACGATGTTTATTTATTTATTTATTTATTTATTTATTTATTTATTTATTTATTTTTTCAAAACAGGCTTAGCCCAATTACATTGAAAAATACAAGACATTAAAAAAGAAGAAAAATTAATAACTCTTACTCTAGGCAACTAGAAACTGCTGAAATGCGCATGCTAAGATGGTCAGCTGGTGTGTCCCTAAGAGACAAAATAAAAAGCTCACGCATTCGTGGAAGCCTAGGTGTTACAGAAATCAACAGCAAGATGGAGGAGAGGCGATTGAGATGGTATGGGCACGTTGGACGCAGATCACCCGATCACATTGTGAACCAGGCAATCTCCATGGATCTTCCTCAAATAACAACCAGAGGAAGACCAAAGAATTCATGTGTGGTGCAAAAAGATAACCTGATGCAGAGGCATGACCTGGGGGACGTAGTCCGGGACAGAAGAGCTTACAACCTAAGGATGAGGAGAGCTGACCCCAACAGTCTTCGCAGACAGTGAGTTGGGATGGAGCCAGGGAGAAGTAAGAATATGAGGATTTGTAAATTTTAATCAAACAAAAGAAAGTTTCAATCTGCAAATTTAAATTAAACGAATAAAAATCACGATCTGTAAATTGAAATTAAATAAAAGAGAATCACAATCTACAAATTTTAATTAAACAAAAGAATAATTTAATTAAACGAAAGAGACTCACAATCTGCATATTTAAATTCAACAAAAGAGAATAACATGTATGCATAACTTTACGCCATCTCTCTGTCAGCAGGGTAAGCAGATAGATCAGAGTTATTTTCTATCTGATTTCCTATTAAATGCTGGCTACAGTTTTCGACAAATCAAAGATTTTCGAATCCAACAACATGGACCTAAAGCTCCGCAAGCAATTGTTCAAAACATAAGTGTGGAGTATTTTGATGTATGGTTGCGAGACATTGTGCATGGGCGAAAGGGACCGAAAAAGATTGGAGACCTTCGAGTTGTGGACCTATAGATGAATCCTAAGGATTTCCTGAAGATACCACATTACAAATGACGAGGTTCTCACCAGAATCGAAGACACTAGGCACCTGTCAAACACCATATCGGAAAGGCGTGCAGAATGGATGGGTCATATGCTGCAATATGAAAATCTCCTGCACAATATACTGGAAGGAATGATTGAGGGATCGATTCACAGAGGGCGTCCTCGCCGGGAGTATCTGGAGCAAATATGCCACAATATGGACTGCACCTCCTATACAGAGCTCAAGAAGATCGCTGAAGACCGAGCGGAGTGGAAGAGTAGATGCAGAGCTGTGCTGCTAACCAATCCCCAGGATTGAAACTGGAGAAGAAGAAGCTGTCTACGGAGAGTATTTAAAAAAAACTTGATAACCGCGTGATATTCAAGTTTTTACGTTTAAGAGCGAAACAACACGCCTTCTATCAATTCTAGTTGACATGCTACTGAAGGTAGCGGTAATAAACTTTGACTGGAATATCGTCAGGCCATGCGATGGGTGTAACCGTTGTGATACATAGCCAAACACATTCATACTCATTCAGACTGGAAACTTTTGGGGTTTCCTTACTGCTTATGCTCATGGAGAGAGAGCAAGGGAAAAGTAAAAGACACTAAAAATCCTTTCCTTACTGCTTATCCTTACTGCTTTTGGGTTTACCTTACTACTTTTGGGTTTTCCTTACTGTATAGTAACATCACCTGGCCATGCGATGGGTGTAGCCGTTGTGATACATAGCCAAACACATTCTTATTTATTCAGACTGGAAAATTTTAGATTTTCTTTACTGCTTATGTTCATGGAGAGAGAGCAAGGGAAAAGTAAAAGACACTAAAACTCACAAAAAAAAACCTATTAAGCAGTTTGTTCCGAGATTTTACAATTCGATTTGCTAAACCATTTTCCTTGGACTATTGTTGAATTTAGTTTGGGAGAGTTTCTCAAATGTGTGTTAAGTTAAATGTGTTCTCTCAAATGTGCTCTCGTCTGATAGCATGTTCGAAATACATTTTAAAAGAAAATAAATCAAACAAAAACAAATTGCTCTAGCGTCAGTTGCTTTATACCCCTGACTACCATGCCCCCTCCCCCAGTGGAGTATTATACCAATAGCAAAAGAAATACAGTTAAAAATGGGGGAATCGAAGTAAATATCTAGCAGCTGATGTTATCCGCTCACTTTATGCATTTTTACAATAAAAATCATAAATTCAAAATGCCTTTTATTTTTCACCATTGTTTACTCGCGTACGACCCACTGTGCATTTAAGTATTTTTGTTTCATAGCTTTTTTATGAATAAATTTTTTATCAATTCTTTGTGTTATTGTTCAAATTTCGATTCAACATTTATATGATTTATTATTTTTATTCCGTTTACATAAATACACGACAACCTCTGTAGCCTAGTCGATAAAATGCTTGACTTAGATCCTGAAGTTTCGGATTCAATTACCGATGGTACCCAAACAATAAAATCGTAAAAAAGCTTGTCAACCTCATGAAGGAAATCGCCTGTTTACAATTTGTGTGTCCGAGTGTTGTTGCTATTGGTTTGTGGGTACATTTGTATTTACCATGTTGACAATATCTTGTTCTGCGTTGTGTGACAATGAACAGAATATCTTGTATAGTGTATTATTACACACGTATTGTAGAGTCCAAAAATAATGTATAAAAGCAAGTAATGTATCTGGAATTGTGCGCATTAATGAAACTTAACATTTGCCTTATAGCGTGTGAGGGTTTAGCCAACACGTGCAATGACGAGCCGCGAGTTCCATGTTTAATTCAATAGGGTATGAGGTGAAAAACATCTGATGTCCTCGCGGCCGGGCTCGCCTTACATTGGTGGGGTGTATCTCGGCCAGAGGGATGTTATGAGATGAACCCAGACATTTTGATAGCTTCTCTCTTAAATGTACTCGTATTTATTTATGTGCATGCTATGTTTATTAAATGCTTCTATAATAAAATGACGACAGCACCATTAAAAGAAGTAGTAATTAATAGCGCCGTTTAGAGAACAGACCCTCATTAAGAACATTATAGCGGGATTCGAGACTATTATTATTAACATATTAAATGCTCACACAAGCAATAATGCTTACACGAGCTAGACGTGTGTGAGTGTAGTCATCTGTTTTCGTGTTGGGTAGTATTACTAACACGTGCGATGACGATCTGTTACGTGCCAACAGCAAACTTTCCTCGATTCTTCTTTTCCACAATTCCGACTCATGTTCACTTAAGAAAACGTTTTGATCCAACCTGTAACCCCTGAGTTGGAAGACAGGCGTCTTACCAACTGGTCACGTAGGGCTCCTTTGTCACCTTTTTTTTATTTCACCTGGCGAGTTTATTACCATGTGGCAATCTCTTTCAACCAACCAGAAAGATGTTTAAATGGGCCCTAAGTGAAAACTAGACTGGAATTCCATTTAAAAAAAATCTGGATTCCAGCGGGGATCGAACCCGAAACCTCCGAAACGGCAGACAAGCTTCTTACCACCAGGCCACGGAGGTCGTCTTATTGGTAGAACGCTTGATTTTCAAATACGCGCTTTAACATTTGATTCTCTGGTTTCTTACATAAGTGTAGATAGCATATTTTGTTGTTTACACAAGGCTTTTTTATAGTAATTTCGTTATATAAATATAGTACAATCTATCAGTCTTACTGTCACATGGCAATCTTTTCCAATCAACCAGAAATATGACTCTGGAATCAGTTACAAACCAATATAAGACTCGCTCCGTCCTTGGCATGCTTTAAGAAGCGACTAAAAAAACTTTTAATTTCTATTCAGTAAAATAACGCGTTTCATTCTTGGTTTTATTTTCTTTCTCTTTCCTCTCCACCATCCCTTCTTTTTCCTTTGATTGATGATATCTCACTTTATATGCAAAGGAATGTTAGGGTGATTGTCGTCTTTCTGGGGTTTGTGAGCATATGCTCACGTATGTGTTTATGGATAGTCATTTTAATTATTTATGCAACTATGTAACTTGCTTAATTTACATTTGTCTGGTTGGTTGGAAGAGATTGTTGGAAAAGTTTTAAATAGATAAATAAATAAAATAAATAAAGATGTTAAAGAGGTAGAAAAATCTAGTTTTTAACAGGGTTCGAACAAACAAGGCCTCTCAATATTAGTCGTTAGTTACAATTTTCCGAGCTGTCTTATTGTGTTGTATTTTATAAAATATCCTTGTTTAAAGTAAAGAGCACAATCTGGCGAGTTTATAGCCATGTAGCAATTTATTCTAACCATCCAGAAATATCTGACTGGAACATAAGTATAAAATAGTCTGGAATCCTTTTTGAAAAATGTGTGTACAACGAGACTTGATCCTATATCTTCTGGGTTGAAAGATATATGTCTTACAGCTAAGCTACGGAGGTCTTCATGTACTGTACACAATGGAAGTCTTATACTAAACGATACAAAAGAGCTGAAGCTTCTAGTATCGCCAGCCATGTGTGGACATGGTAGATACAAAAATGCAGGCAATGTCATGAACATCATAATTGTCTGGCAGACCTTCAGCATTCTCGACACCAGAGCCGGTGTCGTAGGATCAACTGTTTTCGCACTTACCTGGAGTAGGATATTTTGTATTTTATTTTGTTTAATAAATAAAGGTTTATTGATTGCTACACATAGACACATAATGTACGGTCTTTTATCGACCATTTAAAAAGTTCCAAATCAATACTCAAATTAGAATTTTGAGTGCTCATGAATATAAATACAACTTGCAACAAAAATTATAAAAATTTACATGAATTATATGCAAAAATGTATCGAAATGCAGTACGTACATACATACCAAACAACAAACACGTGAAATACAAACTTGAGACAGATCAAGGCTCAGGTAATCAAAGGCTCTAGCATACAAAAGGGGAGGCAATAATACAAATATGCATACGCACAACCAATCAACTCCAATACATAAAATGCACATCGAAACATCAACATATTTAGATATATCTCGAAAAAATGAAATGGCGTATAAATACAAGTACCCGGCGGTAAGTAACACACATCGTTTGTAGAACGTCGTCTCTGTTGCACGATGCGCTAACCACATCGTGACTACGATACCGGACTGTTAGCGCATCGTGCGACAGAGACGACGCTCTACAAACTACGTGTATTACTTACCGCCGGGTACTTGTATATGTCTTGTTTGTGCTCCCCTGATGATTTTTTTATATGACATAATTTGCGAAAAAACAACAGGTTATTTAATTTGAACACACAATTTTAATGGATCTGGGTTTGTTGCCTTTCATTTGTCGTGCCCCCAGTGAACTAGGCTTTTGCCTGTATTTCACTGCGGACATAATGATGATGATGAAGTGAAAACCTTGAAACCAGCAGGGTTATATTCATATATATCTTGAATTATCTTGAAATCGCATATATATTTCAAGATAATGGAGTAACAAACACATTTAAGAGAGAACATCCTCCCAGTCAAAATACACCCCCACCAATAGAGGGCAAGTCCGACGTATATGAAAATATTTTTTTTAAATGTATAATTTGTGAAAAAACAGCAGATAATTTAATGTGGACACACAATTTTTATGACTTGCTGCCTTTCATTTGTCGTGTCTCCAGTAAATTAGGCTTTTGCCTGTATCTTACTGAGGACATAAGGACAGAACTGTATACAAAAAAAAGTTTTATACATTATTATCTCAGGCGCTGTTATAGCTGCTAGACGTGATTTGTTTAATAATAGTGGGTTCGAATCCCGAGTTAGAACACCGTGGAGGAGAATTTGCTATCTAAATGGCGCTAAATAAAATTGGCCTTTAAATTGAACACACAACAATAGTATAATACATACTATATAAGTTGGGCGTCATTTGTCTAAAGTCAGCCCAGTTTGACCTAACATATATCTTGAATAATATACAAAGAAATTGTTACACGTTTTTCACTCGGGCGCTGCTATAGCTGCAAGACATGATTTATTTAATAATAGCGGGTTCGAGTCCCAAGTAGAGAATCCTTGGGGAGAATATGCTCACTAAACAGCACTCAATAAAATTGTCCTTTGAACGGTGATGTATACATAAGTAATTGAGTGTCACTGTTTGTCAGGTTGATGAGAATGTGCAACGGGGTTTTTTATATATTTTTTTAACATATATAATAAAAAATCGGAAAGAAGTATCGATTTATTTTTTCATGCTATATGTCCTCAGCGAGATACAGGCAAAAGCCTAGTTTACTGGGGACACGACAAATGAAAGGCAACAAACCCAGATCCATTAAAATTGTGTCTTAATTAAATAACCTGTGGTTTTTTCACAAATTATGTATATTTCTTGCCATGTGTAAAATAAATAAATAATTAATAAAGAATTGAATATACCACGATATTAAAATATTAGATGTTAACATAAGTTGTGTCCGTTTTTTTCCAATTTAAAAATGAGCACCAAAAGTAAAACAAAATGGTAAAGGTTATACGTCATTCGAAAGAAAATTTTCTGCTCTACAAGATATTGTGTTTGCTTTTACGTTACATATATTATTTTATTTGATTACAAGCCTTCAAAATGGAATGGCAAGTAGACGAAAGTGAGCATTTTCGACACCTCCTTCTGTTCGCGTTCAATTGAGGGAATAAAACTGCCAAAGCTGCTCGCGATATTTGCAAAGGGTGTGGTGAATACACTATGAATGAAAAGACAGCTTGTCAATGGTTTTTGCGTTTCAAAGACGGTAATTTCGACCTGAAAGACATAGAGCGAGCCCTTCAAACCACAGTAGAATTGTCTGGAACAATTGACAAAGCAGTAGAAATTGTCGAACGTTGATTTTTATTGTTTTCACTCAAAACATGTGGAACCCAAGCGCTGAACTTCTGAACTTTTCCTATTGATTTAAGATGGCGGTATACAGTCATGTGACTACAATTCATCTGCTCAGCCAATTCTACGGTGGTTTGAAGGGGATCTTCATGGATAATATGGTTTAAGCGGTTCTCATCGAAGTCCACTGGTCGTCCGGAACGCCCCATGTCTTTCAGGTCGAAATTACCGTCTTTGAAACGCAAAAACTATCAACAAGCTGTCGTTGCATTCATAGTATCTTCACCGTACACTTCGCAAATATCGCAAGCAGCTTTGGCAGCTTTATTCCCTCGATTGAACGCGAACAGAAGAAGGTGTCGAAAATGCTCACTTTCGTCTACTTGACATTCCATTTTGAAGGCTTGTAATCATATAAAATAATATATGTAACGTAAAAGCAAACACAATATCTTGTAGAGCAAAATGTTTTCTTTCGAATGACGTATAACCTTTACCATTTTGTTTTACTTTTGGTGCTCATTTTTAAATTGGAAAAAAACGGGCACAACTTATGTTAACACCCAATACAATACTATATAAATTGGGCGTCATTTGTTTAAAGTCAACCCAGTTTGACCAAACCGATATGCTGAATAATATACAAATAAATTGTTACACATTTGTCACTCGGGCGCTGCTATAGCGCTATGGGCGCTACGATAGTGTAATACAATACTAAATAAGTTGGGCGTCATTTGCCTAAAGTCAGTCCAGTTTTAACAAACCGGTATCTTGAATAATAAACAATACGCAATAGCTCCAATTGTACTTAGTAGGAAGATCATTTCTAAATGTATAGCTCTTCATCCGGCATCATCCTAAAGCAGTGGACCTCTTAAGGTAAGTCGCCATACAAGCTAATAAAAATAACTCTTAAAATATGTAAAAATAGTTCATATCATTTGCATAATTTATTACGATTAACAAATAATATTCCATTCTTGGAATTATTAGTTAGGCAATCCTCTTTGATCAAGTATGAGTGTGCGTGAGAGGCAACAACACTCGTTGTATTGTATTGTATTACATTTTCATTGTATACAATACAACCATGCAGGATATTTGCCATTCTTCCTACCAACTAGAAAGATACTATGTATTTTATTACACTTTCGTATTGTATTGTACTCGTATTACATATTCGTATTGTATTACATATAGTATTGTATTGTATTACATATTCGTATTGTATTACATATAGTATTGTATTGTATTACACTTTCGTTATATACAATACAACCTGGCGGGATATTTGCCATTCTTCCAGCCAACTAGAAATAGAATACATATTATACTACGCTTTCGTATTGTATTGTATTACATATAGTATTGTATTGTATTACACATTCATTGAATATAATACAACCTGGCGGGATATTTGCCATTCTTCCAGCTAACTAGAAAGATAATTCATATTTTACTACGCTTTCGTATTGTATTGTATTACATATAGTATTGTATTCTATTACACTTTCGTTATATACAATACAACCATGCCGGATATTAGCCATTCTTCCTACCAACTAGAAATATACTATGTATTGTATTACACTTTCGTATTGTATTGTATTACATATAGTATTGTATTGTATTACACTTTCATTGTATACAATACAACCTGGCAGGATATATGCCAATCTTCCAGCCAACTAGAAAGATAATACATATTATACTACGTTTTCGTATTGTATTCTATTACATATAGTATTTTATTATATTACACTTTCGTTGTATACAATACAACCTGGCGGGATATTTGCCATTCTTCCAGCCAACTAGAAAGATAAGACATATTTTACTACGCTTTCGTATTGTATTGTATTACATATATTATTGTATTGTATTACACTTTCATTGTATACAGTACAACCTGGCGGGATATTTGCCATTCTTCTAGCCAACTAGAAAGATAATACATATTATACTACGCTTTTGTATTGTATTGTATTACATATAGTATTGTATTGTATTACACTTTCGTTGTATACAATACAACCTGGCGGGATATTTCCCATTCTTCCTACCAACTGGAAAGATTTTATATATTATATTACACTTTCGTATTGTATTACATATTCGTATTGTATTGTATTACGTGTAGTATTGTATTACACTTTCGCTGTATACAGTACAACCTGGCGGGATATTTGTCATTCTTCTAAACAACTAGAAATATACTATATATTGTATTAGACTTTTGTATTGTATTGCATTACATATTCGTATTGTATTACATATTGTATTGTATTGTACTACAATTTCGTTGTATACAGTACAACCTGGCGGGATATTTGCCATTCTTGCAACCAATTAGAAAGATACTATATATTATATTACACTTTCGTATTGTATTGTATTACATTTTCGTATTGTATTGTATAATATTATATATTCACATTGTATTTTATAACATATTCGTATTGTGTTGTATTAAACTTTCGTTGTATACAGTAAACCTAGCACGGTTATTGTTATGTGACAATCTCTTCCAACCAACCAGAAATATGTTAAAGATACCTTAAGTTAAATATAGACTGGAATATTTTCATAGTGTATCCAGTGAAGACCCAGGAAACCCTACTGTCGAGTCGCCAACAAAAATCCCTTTTTTGACATCACACTCCGTTCACTTTGAGCACCATTTGTCAGCAATCGGCCTGTTGTCTATTCGCTCCAGAGTCTTCCAGATTGGTTGTCTGGAGGTAAGACGGAGTGGCGATGGTTTTCATATATTCGTTATAACATGCAGTTGGTCACATTAAAGAGTGGGTGATTTGCGATCTCATTAAATAGTGGGTGAGGATATCGTCAATCGACCAACTGCCTGTTATTGGCAGCCAATAAAACAAGGTCGCAGAGGTCATGGAAAAAACATTAAAGAAATTGAATACAGGATGTCCCAAAAACATCTATACACACATATCTAAGATTAAAACTTCATATAAAAGAAGACAGACCCAGTTTTTTTTTAATTATCTCAATTTTTTTTTAATTATCACAGTTGATAACCATTCTGGTCCATGCACTGCTAATAACCTAAAATCGCAAACATCACGAATATTTTTTTTTGGTGTTTGGGCGCATTCTCTTTCAATTGCTGCTCTAAAAAATAAAGGCAATAAGGGGTTAAAAAATTAGGTAGTCGATGGGAGCGTGATTGTTATTGCGACAGGAGTTTGAGTTCTTGGGCTTGCACGAGTGGCAAAATTTTGTGTGAACTCTTGAGTATGCTGTGTTTATGATGATTATGTGCGGTATATTGTGGAATAAACTTTTTGGTCTGCCTGGAGTGATGAAGTGTGAGGAGTTTGATTTCGCGAGATGTATTCATATGTAATTGAGTGTCACTGTTTATCGAGTTGATGAGATTATGAAACGGGGTATTGTATAATCAAAAATCGGAAGAAATATCAATTTATTTTTCTATCTTATATGTCCTTAATAAGATACAGGCATAAGCCTAGTTTACTGGGGACACGACAAATGAAAGGAAACCAACCCAGACCCATTAAATTTGTAGGTCGAAATTAAATTACCTGTTGTTTTTTCACTATACGTATCCATTTATGTGAATCCGTTATTGAAAATTTTGCACAAAGAATCGTCATCTGTAACAAGAGCCGAGGTGGCCATTTGGACAATAAGATTTTCCACACATAATCTCCATGTGCACTATATAGTTACATTTATACCAATATTTTTTTTATAGTTACATTGATACCAATAAACATTGACATTAAAAAAACTTCTTTTTGCGCCACCCTACAGTAGTCATATTTCGCCACCCTACAGTAGTAAATTTTTTCAAACGTAATTCCCATGTGCATTTATTACATTGATGTCAATAAACATGGACATTTAAAAATACAATTTTTTATTTTAATAATTTAAAATTGCAGTTCTTGTAGCGCAGCCCTACAGTAGTCATATTTCGTCACCCTACAGTAGTCGATTTTTCAAACGTAATTTCCATGTGCATTTATTACATTGATATCAATAAACATGAACATTTAAAAAATACGTTTTTTAATTTTATTAATTTAAAATTGTAGTTCTTGTTGCGCCTCGCCTACATTAGTCATATTTCACCACCCTAAAGGAGTCATATTTTTCAAACGTAATTCCCATGTGCATTCATTACATTCATATCAATAAACATGAACATTTAAAAGATACGTTTTTTAATTTTATTAATTTAAAATTGTAGTTCTTGTTGCGCCACCCTACATTAGTCATATTTCACGACCCTACAGTAGTCCATTTTTTCAAACGTAATTCCAATGTGCATTAATTACATTGACATATCAATAAACATGAACATTGACATATCAATAAACATTGACATATCAATAATCATATTAATTTTATTAATTTAAAATTGTAGTTCTTGTTGCGCCACCCTACATTAGTCATATTTCACCACCCTACAGTAGTCCATTTTTTCAAACGTAATTCCAATGTGCATTAATTTCATTGACATATCAATAAACATGAACATTGACATATCAATAAACATGAACATTAAAAAGATATGTTTTTAATTTTATTAATTTCAAATTGCAGTTCTTGTTGCGCAGCCCTATTAAAGTGTGTATTTATTTTTTGCAACACCCTATTCTATCCCTTATTCTACCAGACACCAAGGTTAAAAAAATAACTTTTTGTTTCAAACTTTTTGATCGCTCACTAAAATTGAAATAAAACTTGAAAAGGCCGCTTTTAAATAGGAAAAAATATAATGAATTTCGGCGCCGGGCATCGTTAATACAGACATAAAAATGACGAATCTCTCTCTATCTCTATCCATAGTCTAAGAAATACTCGTACATAATACCATAGAGTAGGGGAATAATGATATAAAATTATATAATATCTATGGGCTGTGTCTATTTTTACGAAAAAGGAGATGTTCAAAGTGTGGTGCCTGTTTATGTAGAATGCGTCAGTAATGCTATATACGTGTATAACCAATAATGTCAGTAATGCTTTATATGTACGTGTAGGACCAGTAATGCTATATATGTACGTGTATGACCAGTACTCGTAATGTCAGTAATGCTATATATGTACGTGTATGACCAGTAATGCTATATATGTTCGTGTATGACCAGTAATGTCAGTAATGCTTTATATGTACGTGTATGACCAGTAATGTCAGTAATGCTATATATGTACGTGTATGACCAGTAATGTCAGTAATGCTATATATGTACGTGTATGACCAGTAATGTCAGTAATGCTATATATGTACGTGTATGACCAATAATGTCAGTAATGCTATATATGTACGTGTATGACGTGTATGACCAGTACTCGTAATGTCAGTAATGCTATATATGTACGTGTATGACCAGTAATGTCAGTAATGCTATATATGTACGTGTATGACCAGTAATGTCAGTAATGCTATAAATGTACGTGTATGACCAGTAATGTCAGTAATGCTATATACGAGTATGTACGTGTATGACCAGTAATGTCAGTAATGCTATATAGTACGTGTATGACCAGTCATGTCAATAATGCTATATACATGTATGACTTGTAATTTCATTAATGCTATGTGGTACACGTTTATGACCGGTAATGTCAGTAATGCTATATACGTGTATGACCAGTAATGTCAGTAATGCTGTATACGTGTATGACCAGTAATGTCAGTAATGTTATATACGTGTATGACCAGTAATGCCAGTAATGCTATATATGTACGTATATGACCAGTAATGTCGGTAATGCTATATATGTACGTGTATGACCAGAAATGTCAGTAATGCTATATACGTGTATGACTAGTAATGTCAGTAATGGTATATGGTACACGTTTATGACCATTAATGTCAGTAATGCTATATATGTACGTGTATGACCAGTAATGTCAGTAATGCTATATATGTACGTGTATGACCAGTAATGTCAGTAATGCTATATATGTACGTGTATGACCAGTACTCGTAATGTCAGTAATGCTATATATGTACGTGTATGACCAGTAATGTCAGTAATGCTATATATGTACGTGTATGACCAGTAATGTCAGTAATGCTTTATATGTACGTGTATGACCAGTAATGTCAGTAATGCTATATATGTACGTGTATGACCAATAATGTCAGTAATGCTATATATGTACGTGTATGACGTGTATGACCAGTACTCGTAATGTCAGTTATGCTATATATGTACGTGTATGACCAGTAATATCAGTAATGCTATATATGTACGTGTATGACCAGTAATGTCAGTAATGCTATATATGTACGTGTATGACCAGTAATGTCAGTAATGCTATAAATGTACGTGTATGACCAGTAATGTCAGTAATGCTATATACGAGTATGTACGTGTATGACCAGTAATGTCAGTAATGCTGTATAGTACGTGTATGACCAGTCATGTCAATAATGCTATATACATGTATGACTTGTAATGTCATTAATGCTATGTGGTACACGTTTATGACCGGTAATGTCAGTAATGCTATATACGTGTATGACCAGTAATGTCAGTAATGCTATATACGTGTATGACCAGTAATGCCAGTAATGCTATATATGTACTATATGACCAGTAATGTCGGTAATGCTATATATGTACGTGTATGACCAGAAATGTCAGTAATGCTATATACGTGTATGACTAGTAATGTCAGTAATGCTATATGGTACACGTTTATGACCATTAATGTCAGTAATGCTATATATGTACGTGTATGACCAGTAATGTCAGTAATGCTATATATGTACGTGTATGACCAGTAATGTCAGTAATGCTATATATGTACGTGTATGACCAGTACTCGTAATGTCAGTAATGCTATATATGTACGTGTATGACCAGTAATGCTATATATGTACGTGTATGACCAGTAATGTCAGTAATGCTTTATATGTACGTGTATGACCAGTAATGTCAGTAATGCTATATATGTACGTGTATGACCAGTAATGTCAGTAATGATATATATGTACGTGTATGACCAGTAATGTCAGTAATGCTATATATGTACGTGTATGACCAATAATGTCAGTAATGCTATATATGTACGTGTATGACGTGTATGACCAGTACTCGTAATGTCAGTAATGCTATATATGTACGTGTATGACCAGTAATGTCAGTAATGCTATATATGTACGTGTATGACCAGTAATGTCAGTAATGCTATAAATGTACGTGTATGACCAGCAATGTCGGTAATGCTATATACGAGTATGTACGTGTATGACCAGTAATGTCAGTAATGATATATACGTGAATGACCAGTAATGTCAGTAATACGGAGGGCTGATATCATACATTATGACCTGATCTTAGGTATGAGTATAATCTTATAGCTGATGCGTTGAGCAAGGGGAAGTATACCACTATTTGATAGTTTGGGCATATGGAATGAATCGTTGTCGTTGCTGAACCTATAGCAGCAGTCGAGAATCCCCTCGCCATGCCAACGTCAATTCAGTTAGAATGTAAAAAATATATTAAAATAATTATGAATTGTTAAATAAATTGTTATTTGGATATTACGGAGAAACAGCTGGATAAATAACAGTGCCTTCAAAATGCTTGCCAAAGATTTACAATTTTAAACCTGATAATGTACGATCACATCACTTCATACCAGAATGAGCGGAACTGGTTGGACGTGATAAATTTATTTTATTTATTTATGTATTATTACACATGACAAGAAATATACATAATTGGTGAAAAAACAACCGGTAATTTAATTCGGACACACAATTTGAATGGATCTGGGTTTGTCGCCTCTCATTTGTCGTATCCCCAGTAAACTAGGCTTTTGCCTGTATCTCACTGAGGATATTTAGCATGTAAAAATAAATCGATACTTCTTTCCGATTTTTGATTACACAAAAACAAAACCCCGTTGCACGTTCTCATCAACCTGACAAACAGTGACACTCAATTACAACTGGAAACATCACGCGAAATTAAACTCCTCACACATCATCACTCCAGAAAGACCAAAAATGTTCATTCCACAATATACCGCACACAATCATAAGAATAAAAATATAAACAAAAATATACAGAAACATAAATACAAAACAACAAAAATTAAAACAACAAGAAGAAACCCACACTTATGAGCCCGCACAAATCTTTTCCACACGTCATTCATCCTGAAACATAATGTATCTATTGTATAATATCCTTAACTGTCCGCCGTCCCCTCTTATCTTATTGAAAATATTCATCGTCTTTCCGATCATAGACTAGCGCTACGCTCAAACAGGGATTTGTTATTGGCTTTCCCAGTTCACCGTTCTCCTTTTTTTTACGTTGTCCTTTACTGTCCATGCAGTGAGACTCTGGAACCAATTACAAACCAATGTTTTACTCGCTCCATGTTAAGCATGCTTTAAAAAGTGTCTGAAAACCTCTTGATTTCAAGTCATATAACGTGTTTCATTCCTGATTTTTCTTTTCCTTTCCTCTACACTATCCCTTCCTTTTCTTTTGATTGGCGTTATCTCACTTTAACTATGTATATTATTAAAAAAATGTATAGATAAATAATCATTTGAATATCTTTTGCGATCACGTAACTTCCTTTATTTAATTTTGTCTGATTGGTTGGAAGGGATTGCCACCTGGTAATAAATTCCACATAATTTTTTTAAATTATAAAGTGTTAAATAAATAAATTTTAAAAAATTGATATACGAGTATGTAGGTTAAAAAATAACAAAAATGACATTTTTTGTAAAATCTGTCAACGATGAAACAGTTTGAAAAGGTCTTTTGTCGAAACGAAAAAAATATTTCAGTGTAATCCAGCGTTTAAAACCTTAGAAAAAAAATGTAATAAAACCCATTTGACAAAATCCTTTTTTCGCTATAAAATTTATGAAAGTGCGCGCGAAAAGAATGAGGGAAAAAAAACACGAGATTCGCTAACTGTCAAACCCTTTATGTACGGGAGAGCATTAAAACTGGAAAAAAATAACAAACAATATAAAACGGGAACAATGGAGAAAAATTACATAAAATTGGAAATTTTCAGCAAACAGAATATAACGGCAAAAAAAAAACGGATCAGTCAAACGTCTGACACACTTTTCTATAAAATGAAGGGATGAAATTTATTGAATTATTTTACGATTCGGAGTAAAAAGGGGTTGAAAGCTTTAAAAATATATATACATTTAATTCATTTCCGTGTCCGGACCAACAATTATTAACTATATAAGTTTTCAGAAGGAGGCAATAGAGATCGCTCTATCATTCGCATCAATAAAAATATCGACGATATCTCTATATGAGAGAGTTTGGTGTATATCCATGGCTTTATCCTACTCAGTTTCTGCTGGGCATGCTCGGGTATAACTCCTTGAACGTAAGGAGAGATCTGCGTCTCCTGGTATACGTTGTCAAACTCGTTCGAGGAGTTGTGATGAGCTGTCCAGTATTACTACAAAGATTAGCGTTAAATGTTCCTAACAATTACACGAGACTGCGCCGGCAAGAACTGTTCTCAATAACATACGCAAGAACGGGTCTTCCAGCCGCTATGCCTGTTGGAAGGGCCTTAACTCTTTTGAACGGGACTGCTTCGGATATTGACATATTTCATATCACATTACCAAAAGCAAAAGAAAAAGAAAATTTTCTTCTCAGATTGGGAGCGCTAGAAAGCACACATCAACGTATTTAAGTGACGTTGAATATGTGTATATATCCGACTCGTTCCGTCCTTGGCATGCTTGAAGAAGAGACTGAAAAAAACTCTTTTCAGTAATATAACATGCTTCTTGTGTTTGGTTGGCTGGAAGAGATTGCCGCCTGGCAATAAGCACGCCAGATTAGTTTTGCAATGATGTGTTAATAAATAAATAAATAAGTACTTCATATTATAAAAAACCTGACATTTTTACTTGTTGGCAACATATTGACTGGGTCACATTTTTGAATTTGACATTTTGATTCGCATCAACCCCTTTTGATAGATAAGAGATACACGGCAAAGGGTGAAATTGTGTAAAATTTCTGTATATATGAATGTCACACTCATTTGGAAGGGATGGTGAGGGGTTTAACTTAGTTTAGTATTTTATTAGCGAATCTTTAAAATCTGATATAAAGATATATTGACAAAAAAAAACTACAATATTTCAGTTAAAAAATATTTGAGATAAAGAAAAACTTTTTTTATACCGCTTAAATTAAATCCATTTGAGGTGACGTAAATGGTGAACGCGTAATTCCGGTTAAAGACAGTTGTGAAACCAGGCCCCGTTTTTAGCAACATTAATTTCTTTTAACATTTTTTCAATGTTCAGTTTTCATTGACTCGTATGATACCCCTCTTCTACAAATTGGTTGTGTACAAGTCGTAGAGCATGGCCAGGAGACATAATTATCTTCGCCCCAATAGTTATAGAGAAATGGGGGACATGCAGTTTTAGGAAGCATTTGAAAACAACCATTTTTGAGAAGTCTTATCAAAGTTTATGATAGTATGTGAGCTCTGCACCCATACACTACACCTAAAGCTGAATGTGTCACTATCACATATAGGAAGATCTACAAAGGTTTATTTGTAATATGGCTTCCTACGGGTTTCTTAACAAAGATGTTTTTCTTATGCATATGCGGGTAAGTACAGTACCAGGTGGTAAGTAATACACATCGGGCTTAAGAAAGAGACTGTCGGCCATAATCGGCTAACTTCGGCTTTGTAGAGCGTCGTCTCTGTCGCACGATGCGCTAACAAATCGCGACGGAACACGTGTAGACGGAACTGCCCAAAAGGACTCCTCCTCCAATGGCAACACACCTGAGTGTTAAAAGAATAGTAACAACGACGGACTTTTGGTCCGACGTTACGAATGAAGAAAACGACTCGCACTACAGTACAGTACCCGGCGGCAAATAATACACACCGAGCTTAAGAAAGATACTGTCGGCCATAATCGGCTAACTTCGGCTTTGTAGAGCGTCGTCTCTGTCGCACGATGCGCTAACAAATCGCTACGGAACACGTGTATGAATGACAGAGGTTTTGAAATGACCATTTCTTCCAGTCAATCAGAAAAAGTGTTTAAACGTGTATCGAACCAGGAACATCAGTTTGGAAGATAGGTGTCTTAACAACTGCGCCACAGATGACGTTTAATTGATGTAGTTATTTCCAATGCATTAGATTCTTAAAAAAAAACGGTTAAATAAAGCAAGAGAAACGCGTTTGTTAAAAAAAAGGACATTATGTTACTATTCACAGAAAAAAATAAACTAGAAATACAATAGACGCCTTCCAAAAATACGGAATCCCGAATTAAACGGGTTGTGTACATTGCGATTATTTTTTTTTTACAATAAAAACCCTCCCTTTCGATATTTTTTTATTTTTATTTAATTTATCTATACATTAACGTCAGCGCAGGGATAAAACTGCAAGTGTAACATTTTTGACCTATATTTTTTTACTTCGTCACATGTGCACCCTTTATTTTCATAAATTTAACACACTTTTCAGAAAAAAGTGTGTCATTTTTTACCCTAAAAAACGAGAGAAAGGGATATAATTTTTTTTATCAAAAGAGATCTAAGCCTTTTCATTATTGCACTTTTTTATAATGTGTATTTACAGGGCCGTGCCGGAATTTTTTTGAAACTACAAGTATGCTATTTTTGTAATGATTTTGTCAAACAAAAATTTTTTTTGTTACCCTGTAATATTTTCAAATTAAAAATAACATAACAGAATTTTGACATACAATTTTTCAGAAATTTAGCTATACTATTGGACGTTTATAGCCATACTTTTAGACGTGTATATCTATACTATTGGACGTTTATAGCTATATTATTAAACGTTTATAGCTATACTATTGGACGTTTATATCTATACTATTGGATGTTTATAGCTATACTATTGGACGTTTACATCTATACTATTGGATGTTTAGAGCTATACTATTGGACGTGTATAGCTATACTATTGGACGTTTATAGCAATACTATTGGACGTTTAAATCTATACTATTAGACGTTTATATCTATACTATTGGATTTTTATAGCTATACTATTGGACGTTTAAATCTATACTATTTGATGTTTATAGCGATACTATTGGACGTTTATAGCTATACTATTGGACGTTTATAGCTATACTATTGGATGTTTATAGCTATACTATTGGACGTGTATAGCGATACTATTGGACGTTTATAACTATACTATTGGACGTTTATAGCTATACTATTGGACGTTTAAATCTATACTATTTGATGTTTATAGCGATACTATTGGACGTTTATAGCTATACTATTCGACGTTTATAGCTATACTATTGGACGTTTATAGCTATACTATTGGACGTGTATAGCGATACTATTGGACGTTTATAACTATACTATTGGACGTTTATAGCTATACTATTGGATGTTTATAGCTATACTATTGGACGTTTATAGCTATACTATTGGACGTGTATAGCGAAACTATTGGACGTTTATAGCTATACTATTGGACGTTTATAGCTATAGTATTGGACGTTTATAGCTATATTATTGGACGTGTATAGCTATACTATTGGACGTTTATAGCTATACTATTGGACGTTTATAGCTATACTATTGGCTGTTTATAGCTATACTATTGGACGTGTATAGCTATACTATTGGACGTTTAAACTATACTACGTTTTGGAGATTTTAGTCATTATAAACGTACACACATCCCGCCATTTCCCTGTCGGCGTAGGCAGATAGGATATAACGTCACTCTTTCCTATATCGACACACATCTCAGCCTTTTCCACATGTATACACCTTCTCATACAACCAATTTATCTGCCTTTCAACTTTTCCATCTTTCAAAACATCATCCACATGAGCCAACCATACTTTGCTTGGTTTTCCTCTAATACAACTTCCGCTCACACTTGCACTGTATATGTTATATGTTTTGTTAGTCATTCTTGATATTTTTCTACATGCCCAAATCATCTCACTGTACTATTATCCATCTTAATTTACAATCTGCCTTAAGAGTTCACATTCATCCCTTATAACTTCATTCCGTATTATGTAATACATTTTTTTAGGAATAGATATGACCGAAGTCATAGGTATCCTTATACCCCAGAATACTAGGCGGAAAATTGCCTCTATCATTCGTAGGGAGTAGCATAGCGCATGGTTCGAACCGGGGACCTTCCACACGGAAGTCCAGTGTGTTTATTGACAATCCATGCATTGTTCTCAATATATGCATGTCTACAGCATCTATTCGGCTTCTCTCAGTCATTATTAACGAATAAATATATTTAATAAAATACCAATATTAGGTGTATTAAATTTTATTTTGATAAAAATCTTGGACGCAGCATAACACTGTAGAAATACGTGAACAGAGAAGAGTACATGTGATTAAAATGTATGACAAAAAACGCAATCAAGTGATTTAGGATGAATGTGAACTGAACGCTTCGTCTTCATCTTACTAAATACATTAGTCTTGAATAAGATGAATAAAAGCACTACGAGAAGGTTCGGACACGTGGAATGAATGAAGAAAGACTTACGAAACAAATATATAGTGTAAATATTTGTGGCAGACTAAGTAAGGTAATAACGTGTTTCATTCCTGATTTTTCTTTTCCTTTCCTCTCCACCATCCTTTCCTTTCCTTTTGATTGATGATATCTCACTTTATATGAAAAATAATGTTCGGGTGATTGTCCGTCTTTGTGGGGTTCGTGGGCATGTTCTCACGTATATGTTTATGAATTTCGTGGGGATGGATAGTCATTTGAATGATTTATGCGACCACGTAACTTGCTTCATTAACTTTTGTCTGGTTGGTTGGAAGAGATTGCCGCCTGGCAATAAGCCCGCCAGATTGTATTGCAATAAAAGTGTTAAATAAATAAATAAGGTAAAGTTTGATCGAGTGAATAGTAATTTGAAAGAAAGAAATTTAAGAGGTAGAGAAATCATAGGAGTTGCGTGAGAAGGTATATGGATGTGGAAGAAGGGAAATATGTATGTCTGGAGCAGCGGTCGGCAGCCGATGTGCACTGAAGTGCCACTTTAGGATTTTTTTAAAGTATTGAACATTTTAAAATCATTCAACCAACTCAGTTCCCCTGTCGCACATAACTGAGACCGGCCCAGGTATAATATTTTAGATGTTTCCCCAATTTCAACAGACTCGAATAAAGAATCCGTCCATGTTTTAATCCGTAATTGCGCCACAATCCCGGCAGATGTCTCACATTTTTTATTTAATTTGTCGATTTCATAATCTGACGCGTGTTGCTAACATATATATATATATATATTATATATATATATATATATATATATATATATATATATATATATATATATATATATATATATATATATATATATATATATATATATATATATATATATATATATATATATATATATATATATATATATATATATATATATATATATATATATATATATATATATATATATATATATATATATATATATATATATATATATATATATATATATATATATATATATATATATATATATATATATATATATATATATATATATATATATATATATATATATATATATATATATATATATATATATATGTAAGTACTGGAAGAATGCACTGGTTGTAGACCCTTCGCTTTAAGGATATTGGGAGATTACTTTTGAAGATGTTGTTCAAACGTCCAAATGAGCTCCACGCCAGTTTTGTCCTTCGTGCTATTTCCTCCGATATGCCACCTACAAAGGAAACAAGTTGGCCCAGATACACATATTCCTGGACAAGTTCTAGCGGCTTTCCATCTACGTTTATTGGTTTTGGGGTAGCGAAGCCGTTCATCATATATTTGGTTTTTGAAATATTCATTTTTAAACCAACTCCCCTGCTGACCTCTGCCAATTCTTGCAGTTGGTGCTGAAGATCATTCGGGTTTTGTGAGAATATAACGATATCGTCTGCAAACCTCAAATGGCTCAGGTATTTCCCATCAATCGCCAGCCCTTTATTTTCCCATTCTAGTTTTTTAAATATGTATTCCAGTGTAGCTGTGAATAATTTTGGGGAAATAGTGTCTCCTTGACGAACTCCCTTATCGATTTGGAAGGTCTCTGAGGATTTGTGGAGATGTATTTTTGCTGTTGCATCCTTATAGATGTTATTGAACAACTGAATGTACGCTCTATCAATACCTTGTGTCTTTAGAGCTTCTAGTATGGCAGTTTTTTTGACTGAGTCAAATGCCTTTTCGTAGTCCACAAATGCTAGATACAAAGGGAGTTCGTATTCCTCACATCGTTCTATCATTTCTCGCAGCACTTGAATATGATCCATGGTACTGAAACCCTTCCTGAATCCAGCCTGTTCTCGTGGTTGGTTTGTGTCAAAAGTACTCGAGAGTCGGTTAGTTAAAATTTTTGTAAAAATTTTGTAAAGGGTAGGTAGCATGCTAATTGGACGGTAGTTCTTAAGATCCTCTTGATCGCCTTTCTTATGGAGAAGTATTACAGTTGCAGATTTCCAATCTTCTGGAATGTCTTTTTCTTGAAGGCACTTGTTGAAAAGTGTTGATAAGATGGTATCCACTTCTCGACCTGTTTGTTTAAGGACATCTATGGACAAACCGTCGGTACCAGTGGCCTTACCGGATTTCATTCCTTTGATTGCGTATCTGATTTCTCCTGGCAAGATCGTTGGGATATTTTCATCCTTAGTTGTTTCTAGATTCAGATTTGTATCTGGTACAGTCACAGTATCTGCATCGGCATATAGTTCCCTGTAAAATTCTTCCGCTCTCTTCAGGATAAGGTCTCGTTGTTTGGTTACAGTATTATCAGACAGTTTAAGTGCAATGATGTGGCGTTTTCCTAAAGACATATTTTGCCTTAGCTTTTTCAGGCTTCTTCTATTCTCAATCGTCCTTTGAACCATTTTTGTGTTATATTCGCGGATATCTTTACGAATATTTTTGCGTAGCATTCTATTGATCTCTGAGAAAGATGGTGATGTAGAAGCGGGTTGTGTAGATATCATTTTTCTTCTTTGTTTCATAAGATCTAACGTTTCCTGCGACAATTTTGATTCTTTTTGAGAATATGAGCCGCCGTAGTTTGTTGCACTCTGTACTATCTGTTCTGCTATTGCTTCTATTGTAATCGGAAGCTGTGGTTCGCTGAGGATTTCAAATCGATTTTTGAGGTCTAGTTGGAATCCATTTTTGTTTTTAGCAAGTAGATCGTTGTTTATTACTATTTTCTCCTTTTTCTTAACCACTTTGAGACGTTCAGTTTTGGTGTTGATCCTTATTTTGGCTCTTACTAGGCGATGATCACTGCCTGTTTTAAAGTTGTTGAGAACAGTGCAGTCTTGGACAGTAAATCTTTTGTTTGACAGGATGTAGTCGATTTCACTTGTGTTACCTGTTGGGCTTTTCCATGTCCATTTTCTAGAGTTTTTCTTTTTGAAAAATGAATTCATAACACAAAGTGAATTGCTTTGAGCAAACTCCACAAGCCTGTTTCCTCTGTCATCTCGGGTGCCTATCCCAAATTTTCCCACTGATTCGTCATCTTTGTGGAGACCGCCGATTCTTGCGTTGAAATCTCCGATTACAAATTTGAAGTGGGATGTGTTTGCATCATACATATTTTGAACTTCCTGGTAGTACTCTTCGATACAAGACATGGAGACATGGACGCTTGGATGCGAGACATGGACGCTCACAGTAAAGAACACACAAAAGCTCCAGACCGCACAAAGGGGCATGGAGAGATGCATGTTAGGATATACTAAAAGAGACCGTAAACGAAACACCTGGATTCGCAATATAACAAAGGTAGAAGACGTTATAAAGGTGTGCAAAAGAATGAAGTGGCAATGGGCCGGACACATAGCCAGAATGTCAGACTCCCGATGGACATCCGAAATAATCCAGTGGTATCCAAGAGGCATAAAGAGGCCTAGAAGAAGACCGAAGGTACGCTGGATGGACGAAATCAGGAAGCATGGCAGCATCACGTGGCATCGGCGAGCAAAGGACCGAACTGTTTGGAGTCAACTTGGGGAGACCTTCATCCAGCAGTGGATCGACCCTGGTTGACAATGATGATGATGATATATATATATATATATATATATATATATATATATATATATATATATATATATATATATATATATATATATATATATATATATATATATATATATATATATATATATATTTTTTTTTTTTTTTTTAAATTATATAAGTAAGTAGTATGAACGGACTGGAATCATTCGAAATGTGGATGCACCGGAGAATGCTACGAATACCCTGGACGGATATGGTCAGCAACACGAGGGTTCTTCAAAGAGCCAAAGTTGATAGATAGTTGCTGACTAATATTAAAATTCGAAAGGTGTCCTACTTGGGGCATGTACTCGTACTTAGAGGAGCAAAGTACAAATTACTGCACCTGATCATCCAAGGCTAAATAGAAGGCCGAAGAGGTGGAGCCAGGAGGCAAATCTCCTGGCTCCGCAATATACGTGATTGGACTGGCATAAGGGGCGTTGGAGATCTTTTTCGGGCTGCCGGATACAAAGATGCCTACTCTCAAGTGATATTCAACGTTGGGGGGACCTAACATTACACTGAGAAGAAGAAGATAGGTTGTCGTTAAAAAATGTATACGTATTTACATAGTGCCGTTTACTTGAATTTGCTGCTGATATTTGTCATACTTCACATTCTTGAGGGGTTAAGCGATGAGGAGGACTTTTATTTCCAACAAGAGAGTATACCTCTCTACCAACATCGTGATGTGAGGGCCTATCTTGATGGAAATTTGCCGAACGGGTGGATTGGACGTAAATGCAGCATTGACCCTCCCCCCTTTCCCAGATATCACGTTCAATGCACTTTTCCATGGGTCTCATCAAAGATCAAGTTTATGACACAAAACTGTCAACCGTTGATGAATTGAGAGCAGCCATTGAAAGAATGCGCCCAAATACTAAAACAAATTATTCGTGATCTTTGTGATTCCACATTATCAGCAATACATGGTCATCAATTTGAGCATTTCGGATAAATAAAAAAATATGTGTCTGTCTTCTTTAATTTGGAGTTTTAATCAGTGTTGTGGAGTCGAAAAAAAATTTGTTCCAGAAAATGTTAATATTTGAGTTTGATCCGACTCCGACTTTAATGATAATCTCCCTAGTTTCCTGGAGTGAGCAAAATCATCTCCTGTTCAACATTTAAAAATGTGTCTGTGTATCTTATAGTCGATCGTTTTCACCAATCCACCATCAGTATACTATACAGGGAGTGGCACTAAACAGAGTTTCTGAATTCAAGGATTTGGGCGTAACCTTCGATGTCGGACTCACGTTCGTTAACCATGTCTCACGTTTGATATCGGACTGTTACAAACTACTCGGTTTTATATTGAGAATATCAAGAGAATTTCAGCACCGATATCCTCCGAAACTTATATAATTATCTAATTAGAACTAAATTAGAATATGCATCTACGGTTTGGGCTCCTCATCAGCTCAAATATAACAACAATATAAAAAAAAAAAACAAAAAAAATCCTCAGATATCTATGGTACAGAACAAAGGGCGATTACCCAAAATATGCTCACCATGCCGAACTTCTCACGGTGTGTGACTATAGAAGCCTCGAAATAAGAAGGCAAGAATCCATTGCGATATTCCTACTGAAGGTTTTTCAAGGTGGCTTTAACTGTTCCGCGATTCTAGAAGCACTAAGTTCATATGTACCCAATAAATATAGCCATGCAAGGAATCAACCTCTGTTCTACATACCAACTTACAGGACGAATATCATGGCTAAACACTCAGTCACGCGTGGTATAGAGATATTGAACCAACTGAATGACACTGTTGATATATTCTCGGTACCGCCTAGCAGTATGAGAAGAATCCTGGCTGATATTCTTCCTAACGAATAAGCTAACTCTAGAAGCAGACCCTCTTTGTGTAATAGGAGAAATCCGTGCAAAGTGGATAAATTAAAAAAAATATTGCTTATTATATGTTATACTAAATTACATGGCGTAACTACTTAACTGTAGGTTTTTTTAGAAATAAATTCTACGGGGATTTCTCATCATAGTGACACACATATTTCGCTTCTTCTACGTCCATACATCTTCTTATATAGCTCTTAAGATTTCTCCCTTTTTTCATTTCCTTCTTTCAAAATATCATAGCTTACCACACTTTTCTTGTTGTTCCCCTACCACAACTTCTACTCTCGTTTGTACTATACACTTGTTTTGTTCAATGTCCAAACCATATCAGTGTTCGTCTTCTCTTTACTTATATGTTATAAGTCACCTTTAAGTTCAAATTCGTCCCTAATCGTTTCATTTCGCATTCATTGTCACTTTAATTATTATTCTACGTGCCCTTATTCCAACAGACATTAGTCTAGAAATACGTGCATTGTACTAATCAATTGTAAAACGTATATTTTTCAGTATTTTTCTCTCTCACTCTTATACACGAAAGGTGACCCTAAAAAACTGATGTAAACTACGATGTAACCAGATTTCGATACTGTCCGGTTTGACTACATTTATTTTAACCTTTCCCTTCCTGTGCTAAAAAATCTGTACGTTCCGGTGCTGTGTATTCAATATACTCGTACATCAATGCACATGTAAAAATGAGCGATTTAAAATCGGAAAAATAAGAATATTCATAGCCAATCGCTTAAATTAATTAAATTTGAAGTCATAATTAATGAAATTTAATTGCTGAAAACATGAAAAAACAAACATCAGCCGACGTTTACAAAACGGGCGAAGAGACCACCTCAAACGAAAGCTCGCGAGCTACTGAAGCGAGCGAACTGAGATTATATTTCTTGTGTTCCCATACACCGAAGTAGAGTGAGAGTGAGACGTGAATAGCGTCGCTTCCTCACCCATAGCGAATTTTAGAATGAATATACCTACGTCACACACTGGCACACGTTTGATTGTATTGGTGAATTTATTCCCGATTTTCACAAAATATCTCTGATGTGGCCGATAAAAGCTAATTATTATTAATATTTTTTTTCCATTCAATGCGTAAATGTATTACGGAGGAATACCTAAAATCTGAACCCAGTATTTATTATATTCATAGAGATATTAAAGTTTTTAGAAGCAATGTGTACTAGTTACACATCACAGGGAAGGAAGGGTTAATGCCCCGTTGACTTTGTTTTGTATCACTACATGTATTTCAATATTCCTCGTAACGCTTCAGTCATCTAAGAAAATACCACATCAATATCACAATTCCTTAACCTATACATCATCTGAGACGAGAGTTGAAATTTATCAATAAAAATGCGACGCATGGGTGGAAATGAAAGATTGCAACAAGTTGAGAAATTTTGCTATTTGGATAGTATATTATTATGGAAGAGTTAAGAGGAATATCGAACGACGTGCAGCGTTAAAAAACATAGTCAATGGGACGCTAAAATATATGAGTATATACTCGAACAGGACAGTACCAGATCTGCTAAAATAATAGTTCACAATAGTACACAATATGTATGGGAGTGAAACGTGGACGTGGAAAAATACTGATATGAGCCGAATAAATACTGTAGAGACGCAAGAATACATGGAGTGACAATGTATGACAGAATATGGAATTAAGGGATAAGTGATGAATGTGAACTTATGGTTGATGTGTTTAGTAAGATCAATACGAGTACGTTAATATGATTTGGGTATGTAGAAAGGATGATTGAAGAAAAACTAACAAAACAGATATACGTGTACGCGCATATTTGAGTGGAAGACGTGTGAGAGGAAGACTAAAGAAATTATGGTTGGATCAAGTGAATAATATTCTGAAAGAACGAAAATTAGAAAGTCAGAAATATCGTAGAGGTTGTAGAGAAGGTGTATGGATGTAGAAGAGGCTAAGGATGTTTGTCGAGTTAGGAAAGTATGGTGCTCTATCCTACTCCGACAGGGAAATGGCGTAACGGTATGTAATTGTATGTATGTACCATATATAATAAAAATAAATACATGTAATTTTTTTTAAAACAAACATTGAAATAATAAAA
Source organism: Odontocerum albicorne (assembly GCA_949825065.1). NCBI lineage: Eukaryota > Metazoa > Arthropoda > Insecta > Trichoptera > Odontoceridae > Odontocerum > Odontocerum albicorne. Next base: position 1,883,302 of record OX463864.1, on the reverse strand, counting down.
TTATTGTAATTTATTTTTAACAAACACTGTTTATTCCACTTTTTTGTGACGGTATAACCCTACCGGTTTCAAGGCTTTCACCTCATCTTCAGGGGAGCGCAAACGTCTTGTTTGCGCTCCCCTGAAGATGAGGTGAAATCCTTGAAACCGGTAGGGTTATACCTTCACAAAAAAGTGGAATAAACAGTGTTTGTTAAAAATAAATTACAATGTCTTTAAACCTCCACAACGTTAATGCCTTAACTATAAACAACAATAAAATTATTAATTTATATATTTTTATTCACACAATTTTTATCTTGATAAATGGAATAAATGCCTTAATGTGTATTTGCGCGATTTATTTTAATCCGCATAATTTATTGCAAAAATCAGAAATATTCCAATGAAAATTAACATTGTTAAATGGCGTATACAAAGCGTTCGATTTTTGGGGGAGAATTTGTTACTTTTGTAGAAAAAAAAAAAGACATTAAAAACGAAATGTAACTGAGCGCATTGAAAGAGGGGTGTTAGGTAGGTACCCACGATGTATATGTGGGCATTCATAATATGTAAATTCTCAATGGTCATCCGATAGTTCGATATTTTTTTCTGTACTCTATGGTCTTTCAATGTTCTTAATTTAAATACATGTTATACAGTTTGGACGAAAGTAAGAAAAAATATTTTTACGTAAACATTGAAATAGTTGAAGAAATAAAAAAGACATTTTGAGGAAATTTAAAATTAAATAAAAAATCAGGATTGATTAATTGCATTTTTATTTTATACGTTATGTTTCTTATAGATTTTATTATTATTATTATTATAAAATTACAATTTGTAAAGTATCGTTTAGATAGCGAATTCTTCCCTAAGGCGCTGTAACTTTGGATTCAAGCTCACTTTTATTGACAGATTAAAAATATTAGAAAATAATTATTTATAAGTTGAGTGTAACGATAGGAAGGTGGTGACTGCGGCCATTGGATTAGATACTTTTCCATATCTGGATACCACTAAGGTATAAAAGCTTCCAGCCTGAACAAATTAGAGCGTATATGAGCAGATACCACGCCAGCCACACAAACCCATGGTCTGGTCAAGTGATATAACAGTTGAAATTTAATACCTTCTACCCCCAGTAGTATAACAACTAGAGTCAATAGAAGACGTGTTGTTTCGTTATATTCTGAAATGTTAAAAATTGAATATGAAGGCAACCACCATGGTCTTGTTGGTAAGACGCTCGACTCCCAGCCCGGAGGTAGTGTAACCCAAATTTTTCAGTGTTCCAGTCTGGTATTCATTTAAGGATTCTTTAACATCTTTCTGGTTGGTTGTAAGATATTGCCACATGGCAAAAAGTCCGCCAGGTTGTACTTTATACTACTAAAGTGTAATATATAAAATACAATACAATATCGTGCGGTTATCAAGTTTCTTTCAAAAGAAGAGAAAAAGCCTGACAGAATTTAACCAACATTATTACGTTGTAAACAAGTACCTAATCTAATGACTGCAGCCACTACCTTCCTATACTTGAACTCGATTTATTTTCTTTTTTTTTAAATCTATCAATAATAGTGTCTTCGACTCCCGAGTTAAAGCGCCCTTGAGGAGAGTCTGCTCTTTAATTTGTCCTTTTATTATTATTAAACTTTTGTTTTTCTTAATTTTGTGGTATTTTTTATCTGTCAACAATAGTTGGTTCGAATCCTGACGCGGAGTGCCCTTGAGGAGAGAGCTATCGAAATGGCGCTTTATAAATTATCCTTATTTTTGTCTGCTGTTTTACATAACATAGCATAATTATTATTTATATCTCAATAAAAAAAAACAATAACTAAGTACAAACAAGTAAAATTAAGCACGACATAACTTGAATAATAAAATATTTATTTAACAAAACCAAGTAATAGATATCAACAATCTCTCAATGTTTACTATTTTTAACAGGGTTGTGAAGTCGGAGTCAGGAGTTGGAGTCGGTAGGTTTGTTGTGAAGTCGGAATCAAGAGTCGAAACCGGGATATACTATTCAGAAATAAGTTAGAAAAATTAAAAATGGATTTAGAAAAAGTGAAATCTTCTTCTTCAGTTTCAATCCTGGAGATTGGTTAGCAGCAAAGCTCTGCATCTCCTCCTCCACTCCGTTCGGTCTTCTGCGATCCTCTTGAGCTCTGTATAGGAGGTGCAGTCCATATCGCGGCATATTTGCTCCAGATACTCTCGGCGAGGGGCCCCTCTGCCAATCGATACCTCAATCATTCCCTCCAGTATATTGTGCAGGAGATTTTCATGTCGCAGCATATGATCCATCCATTCTGCGCGCCTTTCCGATATGGTGTTTGACAGGTGCCTGGTTCCTTCGATCCTGCTGAGAACCTCGTCATTTGTAATGTGGTCTCTCCAGGAAATCCTTAGGATTCGTCTATAGGTCCACATCTCGAAGGCCTCCGATCTTTTTCGACCCCTTTCGCCCATGCACCATGTCTCGCAACCATACATCAAAATACTCCACACATATGTTTTGACCAATTGCTTGCGGAGCTTTAGGTCCTTGTTGTTGGATTCGAAAATCTTTGATTTGTCGAAAACTGTAGACATAGTTTCCAAGGTCTCATTTGGTTCTACTTCGCTATATAGAAAAAGCGAAATATGTGTTGCAACATACTGACACTCTCTCCTCTCTTCCTAATTCGACAGGGAGGCTGTGTAGCCTAACATATATACAATTCCATATCTCATTGGTCTACCATTGTCAACTTTTGTACAGAAATTAATTTAGATTTTAGGGATCGTCTGATACCTCGGATGGAAATCAAAGGTGTTTCCAACTAGTCGTCTAAGCATAAACTACAAAAGTATAGACTAAAATACTGCCATTTATGACAAGAACTTTCACTAATCGTTAAATTTAATTAAACATTCGTTAAGTACAGAATGTCCCTAAATAAAATATACACTTTGAATTATTATAAATTCAGTATTTATTTATTTTATTTATTTATTTATCACTTTTATTGCAAATACAATCTGGTCTTATTGCCAGGCGGCAATCTCTTCTAATCAACCAGACAAAAGTAAATGAAGTGAGTTAAGTGGTCGCATAAATCATTTAAATGACTATCCATCCCCCACGAAATCCATAAACACATACGTGAGCATATACCCACAAACCCCACAAAGACGGACAATCACTCGAATATTCTTTTTCATATAAAGTGAGATATCATCAATCAAAAGGAAAGGAAGGGATGGTGGAGAGGAAAGGAAAAGAAAAATCAGGAATGAAACACGTTTTTTTACTGACTAGAAATTAAGAGTTTTTTCAGTCGCTTCTTAAAGCATGCCAAGGACGGAGCGAATCTTATATTGGTTTGTAACTGATTCCAGAGTCTCACTGCATGGACAGTAAAGGACGACATAAAAAAAAGAGGAGCGAGGATCTGGAAAGGCCAATAGACAATCTCTGTTTGAGTGTAGCGCTAATCCATGATTGGAAAGACGCTGAAAATTTTCGGCGAGATAAGAGGGGGTGGCGGGACAGTTAAGGATATTATACTATAGCGACTTATTTATTAAGTTACGTCTTAGATTAAAAGTTGAACGAAAGAGTCGGTTGGTTTTTTTTTAAGTCGGAATCAATTCGGAGTCAGGAGATGCTATTCTAAATTCGACTCCGACTTCGAATTATTAACATTTTTAACACCTATTGGCTACATAAATTACATTATGAACTATATACCATTTAGTATAATTCAAATTGCGTGTACTATGATGTGGTATTCCCATGGGCCTCGGCCATATAGGTAGGAGCCTCGCTTAGTGCTTAGAGCTACGCTGCGAGCTAGGTGACATATCTCAGCGAACCAACGCTCCCCATACTATCGCAATGACCACACTGCACGCTTTGCGCTACGCTACGTGACTATTATAGTCACCTAGTAGCGTAGTTCTAAGCACCAAGCGAGGCTCCTACCTGTGTGGCCGACGCCTTAGACATTATTAAAAAAACAAACTATATTTAAGTAGTTACGCCACGTAATTAAGTATAACATATGGTAGCATATATATTATATACTAAAACTGGTGTAGAAGTTGAATCGAAGTCAAACATTTACAGTTTCTGGAGCCAGATTTTTTTACTTCACAACACTGATTAATTTAAAGAAGACAGACGACAATTATTTTTTAGCTATCGCAAGTGCTCAAATTGATGGCCATTTTGGTCCACGCACTGCTGATAACGTAGAATCGCAAACATCACGAATCATTTGTTTGAGTATTTGGGCGCATTCTCTTTCAATGGCTGCTCTGAATTAATTAATGCCGTGGCCACACCAAAGTGCTTCTTTAGGTGATACGTGACTGATGACTAATATATTTCATGCATGACCACACCAGTGCTTCGCACAAATTCATTTGACATTTGGGAGCGGTTGAGTCAAAGTCACCACACTCAAAACAAATCAATTCCATTACAACTTACCTTATCTTTATTTACTTCCTGTGCAACTTCATTCCAAAGTGATTTTATTACAGGTACATTTTTGTATAATTTGCTGGATGGGTTCCACAAAGGCTCCCTTTTATACACAACTGTTATTAAAACTTCCGCCATTTTGTAAAATCACGGTGACAATAAAATTAACCAACACGTCGTGTTGGTTAATTTTATTGCGTATCACCTAGCGAAGCACTTTGGTGTGGCCACGGCCTAACTACTGCTGATTTAGTGGCATAAACTTGATCTTTGATGAGACCCCATAAAAAATGCATTGGCGTAAAGGTCTGGAAAGTGCGGGGGGGATTTAATGCTATGTATACTTGCAATCCACCTGTTTGGCAAATTTCTATCAAGATACACCCTCACATCTTGCTGGAAATTAAAGTAATCCCCATAGCTTAACTCATTAGTATGAATGCGAAGTATGATAAATTCCTGCAGCAAGTTCAAGTAAACGGCATGGTGTAAATATAATTTATGTATACGTTTTTTTAACGACAGCCTATTTAATTTAAAAAAAAACAGATGCGTGAGACTCTCGCGCGGTAGAAGTGAAACTTCTTAGTTCCTAGGAAAAGTTGATTTTATGCATTTGCTTTTTTTCCATTTGTTAACGTTTTTTTTTTAGGAATAGGAAATGGTTATGTGGAATTTCATTCAATAAAATCTCTCTTAATTAAACAAAAATATTTTTTTTTCATTTACAATAATAAATAAAATAATTTTAATAATATTAATAAAATACTCTAAATAATATTAAATTTATGTTTTTTTAAGGAAAAATATATTAGTATTTTTATGTTATTATTAATTATTAAATGAATTATTTTTAAATAATTATTTATTTATAATTACATAATTTTTATTATATTACTAATAATATATTATTAATAATTTTATTATATTATATTATTAATTAATTATAATATAATTAATTAATAATATAATAATAATATAATTATTAATATTATAATAACATATATATATTATTGTAATTATATATTAAATATAAATTATATATTAAATAAATAAAATAATAATTAATTATAATATAAAAATAACATAATTATAAATATTATAATAACATATATATTATTGTAATTATATATTAAATATAAATTATATATTAAATAAATATTAAATAAAATAATTTAATATAAAATAAAATGAATAAATGTTAAAAATATTAATATAAAACTAATATATACCAAAAAATATTATTTTTAATAATAAATAATAATTTTAATAATAATATAATACACTTAATAATATTCATTATTATTAATAATAAATAATTATTAATATTAAAATAATCAATAATAATAAATTAATATATAAAATATTTAATAAAAATAAATAATAATAATATGATACACCGTTTCACTTTTCGTGACGTTCAGGCCAATTTGCACTACCGCGCCAATAGAAGTCACTTAAAAAAAAAAATTAGCAGCACGTGTCCGATAAGGAAATCAACGAATCATAGTATAAATAGGCCAAAACCCATACGACGGTTGTCGCCAAAGAAAGAATACGAGAATTGAATTTTGAATACAAGAGAGCGAGAGAGGAATACTTGGATTCTCTCCGAAAGTAATTTGAATCTCGGTGGGTCCGTGATACTGAACGAATTTTAAATACCTAGCTAGCAATTTTTGAACCGGTGTAAAAGGGGACGATGTATAAATGATATATATATATATATATATATATATATATATATATATATATATATATATATATATATATATATATATATATATATATATATATATATATATATATATATATATATATATATATATATATATATATATATATATATATATATAAACAAATTTTATATTTATGAATATATATTTTCATAAATGTAGAATTTGTTTTACTTCCGTGAATATTTCACGGGCTGCAACTAGTTAAATATAATTGGAGCTGAAGTCGGAATCGGTGTCAACTGTTTAAAATTTCTGGAGTTATAGTCGAAGTTAGAGTCGGTAATTTTTGTCGACTCCGCAACCCTGGTTTTTAAGTCGAATAGAAAAAAAATATATGTAAATGTTTTTCATTAACACAACAGTTGCAAAAACTATAAATAATGAGCCGATTTACATTTTTATTAGAGCGATCTCAATAATAAAATTATATTAGATTATGCCAGTATATATTAACTATAGGAATAAAATAAACACTTGAGGGTCAGTGTGGAATATATCAAGGTTATATTTCACATGTTCCGGCAGATGTCGTCAACTATTTATTTTAATGTAGATGTTGTTACGTTCAAGAGGGTTCTACTCAGGCATTTCGTCAATTTTAGCTCTTCACTATATAACACTTTCGTTGTATACAGTATTTATTTAACACTTTTTTTGCAAATTAAATCTGGAGGGCATGTTGCCAGGTAACAATCTCTTTCAACCAACTAGACAAAAAAAAATTAAGCATGTTACATGATCGCAAAAAGACATTGAAATGACTATCCATCCCCACGAAATCCATGAACACATACGTGAGTATACGTCCACAAACCCTACAAAGACGGGCAATCACCCGAACATTCCTTTTCATATAAAGTGAGATATCGTCAATCGAAGGAAAAGGAAGGGATGGTGGAGAGGAAAGGAAAAGAAAACAAATTAGGAATGAAACACGTTATTTTACTGACTAGAAATTAAGAGTTTTTTCAGTCGCTTCTTAAAGCATCCAAGGACGGAGCGAGTCTTATATTGGTTTAATAATTTAGAACAGTACAACCAGGTGGACTTATTACCATGTGACAATCTCTTCAAACCAACCAGAAATGAAACCAACATTTCATGTCATTACGTTGTGTTCCATTTTGTTACATTACATTACGTTATGTTATGTAAAATAACGTTGCATTGCATTGTATTACACTTTCGTTGTATACAATACAACCTGGTGGGATTATTGCCATATGGCAATCTCTTCTAACCCTTCAGAAAGATGTTAAAGAGGCCTTAAGTGAAAACCAGACTGGAAACCTTTTTTAAAAATATCTAAGTTCCAGCGGGATCTGAAACGGCAAACTCCGAGCTGGGAGACAGGCGTCTTACCAACTAAGCCACGGAGGTCGTCTTGCATATAATTACCTATATTATTAAGGTATTTCAAACAAATATGCAAAGTTTTATTACAATTTTCTTAATATTAACACAGAAATAGTTATTTTAGTAAATCCTTCACAAAATAAAAATTCCTCAAAAATAAGCCGGACCGGACATGACCATGTCTTCAAATGCTTTATCAGTAACTGTCTCATGTTAAGACACCCTCGATTATTGACCACTGGCGTCTGTATCGCAACTGCCAGCCACTTAATCCGTAATAGGATTTAAATTTATGCATATTTTATTGTGGCCGTGGCGGAGTTGATATTCAACTGATTTTAATACTGATACTTGTGGGTTCGACTTCCGAGACTGGGCAGGAACGATGTTTTTCATTTAAAAAGCGAGTTTAGCAATTCAAATCACTAAACGAGACATTGAAAGAATACCGGCGTTGCATAAACATTGCATCCATTTGGAATTCGCGGAAATTAGACAAACATAAAAGTTATACGTATTGTCTTGTCCCTGAGTTACAAGGGCTTGTCTGTTATTGTATTGTAAACATACTCGTATATAGCGTCACTTGAAAGACTGTAAAATAGGTGGATGACTGCCACTTAATCCTCGGAGATTCATGTTTGCTTCTTGCGTCTTCGGTAAAGAGCAGGGTGGAGTGATTCCTCTCTGTCAAGTATAGTATAAGTTTGTCGAAATAAAAGCACAGTAGACGTTGCAGTAGGTGAGAATATATTTTGAACATTTTCCACTCCTTATGTGCAGCCTATCGCTTACCGTAAACCCCTTTATTTGGGCTTGTATGCCGTCAAGGCTTGCTAATGCCATGCATACCACGCGCTTTCCGCGCGTAAGGGCTGTCCGATCATCTAACATATAATGATCATGCGAAGGTCACATATTTTAAAACTATGGTACAGGTATACAGAAATCATTTTGCAATGTTTACACAGGCAATTATATAAATAAAATTATACATATATGTGACGCATACGTCCGATACATTTGTATTACACTTAGGTTGTGTACAGTACAATTGAGCAGAATTATATCTGTGTGACAATCTCTTCCAAACAACCGAAAATACGTTAAACATGCTTTAAATAAAATCTAGACTACCAAAATTTAAAAAAATCTTTGTTCCAACGGGAATCAAACCCGTAACACCTGATGTGTAAGTCAATCGACTTACCAAGTAGGCCACAGAGGTCGTTATAAATACTTTATGAAATATATTTTATGAAGACTGTTTCGTGTAAACAGGGTCTTCACAAAGGGGGTTTATACCACAAATAATGGATTTTGTGGCGGGGAATTTTGTTTGAGATATGGGTTGTACTGAATCCGATGACACACCAAAGGGAGACGATAGGAGCACACCAACATGTCCTTTTTTTCTCAATTAACACTTGCCTTACTGTGCTAAAAAAATCCCCCAACCACGGTGCTGGACGCTAAACGTCCAGTGAAAAATATATATTTTAAATTAAAATTATGCAAAATCTGCTAGGTTATTTTGTGTAATTAGCTATAAAAATAATTTTATTATGTGTTAAAACGTTGAATGATCAAATAAAATATAAGTACTGGCCACTCGCTGTCCATCACAGGGTGGCAAGTGTTAAAACAAATTGGATATGACCGAAGTCATAGGTATGCTTATACCCTCAAATATTAGGTGGAAAAAATGCCTTTGTCTTTCGAGGGGATTAGCCTCAGCGTGGTGTTCAAACCCGCATCCTTCCGCACGTAAGTCCAGCGCGTTACCGTGCACGACCATGCACATCGATGGTCACCGCGCTGTTATACACTTGATACAACCATACTTTCTTTGATCTTTCTTGTATATTGGTTTTATAGACTTTCTACATGCCCAAACCATATTACAGTGCTCTTCTTTATCTTACTCAACACACCAGCTCACGTTCATCTCTAATAACTTCATTTCTTATTTGCTGCCCATATAAGACCCATAAAGGCTCTTTCAAATTGAGAGGTTTTTTTTAATTCTTGAATAAAACACACAATTTGCTTTGATTTCAAAAAATTAATAATTATTGGTCATTGAAGTATAATGTACGACATTTAAACACAAAAAAACAATATCCGCCAAATATCCACCTCTTGAGCTTCAGAGATGTCACTATTTTGTCAAAATTTTCAATGACATTTTGGCATAATTGCGGTTCTAGCTTACCAATAACGCGAATAATTTCGTCCTTCAGCTCAAGAATTGATCGGGGGTCATTCTTATATGGTAGACCTAGCTTTTCACATAACCCCAGAGAAAATAGTCCAACGGTGTCAGATCACATGATCTTGGTGGGCAATTAACATCACCGTTTCCGGAGATTACAATACATAAAATAATTCAACAATTTGAACGCGTTGTTGTATTGTATACGACTCCATTTTATATAAATGTCATACATTACACTTCTCAAATGTCACAATACCCAGGCAAGTTCACGACGCCATCTGTGTTTTATTTAAGAACTAAAAAACCCGTTCAATTTGAAAGACCCTTTATTATTATCACTACATGCATTTATTTCTACAGTACTAATTTAGTATGTTTCTGTTAGTAACTTTCAGTAACGTTTCGTGTCTTTTGGTAACGTTTCACTTCCATATATCAAAATTCATACTTAAACACTGTTGTGAAAATCTTTCAATGTGTCTCATTCCATTCATTTTTCACGTTTCACTCCCATACATGAGTGCTTAATCTGAGAATATATCTATTTTGGTTCCTTATTGACTGAATATATTACTCTTACTTCCCAAATAGCAGATTTTATCATTTGATTTTGTTAATTTTTATTTACAATGTTATTTTCATTTTAAATTAATCGTGATGAATTTAAATATGTTTCTAATTAAAAGCACTATTATAATTTTAATTTTTGATGTACTTGTGCGATATTTTTTTCTGTTTTATGTATATTTTATTATAAATTAACATTATTAAATTTTGACCGTGTATTTAAGTTATAATATATTGTTCAATATTCCTTTGTTTCCTGTTTTTTGTACATTTCATTAAATGCTGAATGCTGATCAGCCTCCTAGTATCAGAGATATGGGTGGCGTGCGCAACTTTATGAAGCAATTACAGACAATACTTTTTGGGAGGTCATATCAAAATAGTTGAGTAGGTTTGAATCCTGAGTTAGAGAGGTTGTTGTTTAAATTGTCATTTTATTAATATTATTCGAAAAAGCTATTTTGATTTGGAACAATTAATTTACGCTATGTAAATTAATTGTTCCGAATCAATCTCGATAGTGCGAGGTGTTATGATCGAGCTTTTTACCATTGCTGGGTCCTGTGGCGTGGAATTATCTACCTCTTAGTGTTTAACATGTGGGTGGTGTGTGCAGCTTTAGGAAGCATTTGAACACAACATTTTATAGGAGGTCCTAACAAAATTTATTAGTAGGTTCGATTCTTGAGTTAGAGCGTGGCTGAAGAGAGATTGCTCTCTAAACGGCGCTATATAAATTGTTGTTTTATTAATATTATTATTACTATTATTAGTATTATTATTATTATTACGTTTATTATTATTATTAGAATTACTATTATTATTATAATTACTATTATTATTATATTATTATTATTATTACTATTATTATTATTATTATTATTACTATAATTATTATTAGTACTATAACTTTTATTTTTATTATTACTATTTTATTATTATTATTATTATGATTATTATTATTACTGTTATTATTATTATTATTACTATTATTGATATTATTATTACTATTATTATTATTAGTATTATTATTATTATTACGTTTATTATTATTATTAGAATTACTATTATAATTATAATTACTATTATTATTATATTATTATTATTATTACTTTTATTATTATTATTATTATTATTACTATAATTATTTTTAGTACTATAACTTTTATTATTATTATTACTATTTTATTATTATTATTATTATGATTATTATTATTACTATTATTATTATTAGGTCCTTACATATGAAATTGGCGTTTTGTTTGGGAGGAACATAAAGTTGATTTTTTTTTAATATAATATATTTATTTAATCAAAGTATGTACCATTGCTATCTATGCACTTTTGCCATCTCATAGGTAGTTCATCGATCCCTTTACTAAAAAACCATTCGGACGGGAATCAATAAAATCTTTGAAGTCGGTTTGGACTGCCCCATCGGAGTTGAATTTTTTCCCTTGCAAGAAGTTATCCAAATTTCGAAAAAAATAGTAATCTGTTGGGGCAAGGTCCGGAGAGTACGGTGGATGTCTTAGACATTCCAATTGAAGCTCTTCTAATTTGGTAGCCGTCTGTTGTGCAGTGTGTGGTCTAGCGTTATCATGAAGCAGCAGTGGCCTAGAGCGATTAACCAGCCTCGGTTGTTTAGCAGCTAGCTTTTCCATCATGGTTTGCAGTTGCTGACAATAGACATCTGCCGTAATCGTCTGGCCAGATTTAAGAAAGCTGTAGTGAACGACACCAGCACTAGTCCACCAAACGCTCACAAGTAACTTTTTTGGAGTCAATTTTCGCTTAGGGCATGGATTGGCTGGTTCGGCAGGGTTCAGCCATTGCAATGAGCGCTTCCGATTATCATACAGGATCCACTTTTCATCACAGGTAATGATTCGATTCAAAATCCCTTCATTATTGTGCCGGTTGAGTAATGCAACGCAGCAGTCAACGCGCGTTTGTTGATTTGCTTCACTCAATTCGTGAGGTACCCACCTTTCAAGCTTTTTCACCTTCCCAATTTGCTTCAAGTGGATTAAAACAGTTTTATCACTAGCACCGCAACCTGCAGCTAACTCGGACGTGGTTTGCGATGGATCCGCTTCCACAATAGCCTTCAATTCTTCATTATCAACTTTGGTCTCCAGCCGTCTACGGGGCTTGTTCTGCAGGTCGAAATTTCCAGAACGAAAACGTTGGAATCAAAAACGCACTGTGTTTTCTTTTGCGGCACCGTCGCCATACACATCATTAATCCTTCGAGCCGTTTCTGCAGCAATGGTGCCACGGTGGAACTCGTACTCGTAAATAACGCGATATTTCAAGTTTTCCATTTTATAAACTGATTTTTTTAAACTGATTTTTAAACTGATTTGTAAACTGTTTTTTAAACTTTTCGAAACACAAATACTTGAGTAAATAGCTGTATAAATTTCAATTTGGAATTCCTAACCAAACAGAAGATATTTGAGATCAAAGTTGCCAGTACGGCAAAACGCCAATTTCATATGTAAGGACCTTATATTATTATTACTATTATTGATATTATTATTACTATTATTATTATTACTATTATTAATATTATTATTTATATTATTATTATTATTAATTCTATAATTATTATCATTACTATTATTACTATTAATATTATTATTCCTATTATTATTATAACTCTTATTATTATTATTATTATTAGATATAGCAGTTTTAGTAAACTCTTCACAACAATAAGAAATCCTAAAAAATCAGCAAGGTACGGGGAAAAATTGTCTTGATTTTCGAAGACATGGGTCTTACTGACTAGGTCACAAAAGTCGTCGGTCATTTGTCGTGTCCCCAGTAAACCAGATGTTTGCCTGTATCTAACTGAGGACATGTAACATAGAAAAATACGTCTTTTTTTTCTTTCAATTATTGGTTATACAAAACCCCGTAGCAGCCTCCCATCATCTTGATAAACAATGTGTACCTATTCTTCTCGGTGCACGCATTTCTACAGCACTTATTAGGATCCTTTTAATATTTTTGCACGTCCACTTTTCGCTTTTATACATCGAAATTAGTATAGGTGTTTAATTGAAAAAAAAAACGACAAAATATAAATATACGTTACTTTCCACCCGGCTGTATACAGCATTGAAAATCAATAAAATCAGCGTGCGTTCGAATTTCCCTAAATTTGAATTTATACGTCGGGTACAGGCGTACTCCGGTTATTTCGTTGATCACTGGTAAAACTTAACGCAGTCATCAGGTTTCGAAATATGAAAGGAAAACAAGGAATTTTTTTTTTAAATAGTTAATCCATCCAAACTAGGATGATTTGTGCCACCAAATTAAAGTCATTATGAAATTATACGAGACAATATAATAACACAAATTTTAAAAATAAAAATTCTAGATAATTCGAAGCTTCAAAAATTTAACAATCGATCTACGAGGCATATCCAGAAAGTAAGTGTACTGAATTTTTGTAGGCTACAATTTTTTTTATTTAAACAAAAAAAATACGTGGTTACCGTAGTACAGATGTAAGCTATTTTTCGACATAGTCGCCATTCCTCTCAATGCAGGTGGTGAAGCGGGGTATCAACTTTTTGATGCCTTCCTCGAAGTAGTTTCACGCCAACCCCTCCGTCCACTTCTCCACCTCCTCCTTTACCTCCTCGTCGGTTGAAAACCTTTTTCCACCCATGTGCAGCTTCAGGGAGGTAAAGAGATAGTAATCTGAAGGTGCTAGGTCAGGGGAATGCGCGGGATGGTTCAGGACATCCCATTTAAACGAGGCGAGCAGTTCCTTCGTGGCGTTTACCGTGTGTGGTTTGGCATTGTAGTGCAGCAGGCAGACTCCCTTTGTCAACATGCCTCTCCTCTTGTTCTGAATCGCCCTCCGCAATTTTTTTAGGGTCTCACAGTATCTTGCAGAGTTGATGGTCTCCCCTTGAGGCATATATTTAATTAAAATTATGCCTTGACAGTCCCAAAACACGGATGCCATGATTTTCTTGGCTGAAATTGTGGTTTTGAACTTTTTGGTGGAGGGTGAAGAGGTGTGACGTGACCGTTTTTAAACTCGCGACACCACTTGTACACACTCGTACGATTCATAGCTTTATCACCATATGCAGTTTTCACCTCATTATAAACCTCAACCGGAGGTTTTCCCTTCCAAACGAGATAACGGATGACGTCGCGTATTTCGCACTTGGCGGGAGATTGGATTGACATTTTTCACGAAACGTATTGTCGCGTCGACACTTCTCGAACCGGTCTCGTTGCGGAAGGGAAGGGTCAGGCTACACGGAAGTGTAGCCAACATGTCGAAAATAAAATCCATCCGGTCGTGAGAGCCTCAGTACACTTACTTTCTGGATACGCATAGTATATACGAGTATGTTATGGAAAACGTTCCTCGAAAAAAGAAGAAACGCAACATTCATTAGACGCGGCAAGGATGTGGCTTTTAGTAAATCAAATCTGTCTCGCAAAGGACAACCGAAAAATTAATGGTCTATAGTTTCACCATCTAGACCAGTGTTCCCCAACCGGTGGTCCGCGGCCCGGTGCTGGGCCGCAGAGGCTTTCCGCCGGGCCGCAAACAGTATGCCAAATTTCAAGAAATTCGCCATGCAAAAATATTAAATATAGGATTTTCATCCATGTCCTCAATAAAATCGAAACAAATGAATAGACTGGACGTGAATGCAGCACTTCGTCTGTCAGAGACAGCACTGCAGCCAAGAATATCCAATATATTAGCAAAGATGAAACAGCAGGTTTTCGCATTAGTTTGTTGCAAAACCCCCATGGTTTTTGTTAAATTTTAATTGTATGAGACGTTACAATTAAAATTGTTTAACTGTTATATGTATATTTGTCAATTATAGTTACATATGTCCATCTGTCACAATATAAAATTTAAAAAATATTAAATAAAAAAAAAAACATTCTTATTTCCGTATTAGTGGTCCGCAAATTTTTTTTCCTTTTTTTACCGGTCCACAGGTCTAAAAAGGTTGGGGAACACTGATCTAGACCACACTCACAGTCGTAACTCTTCACAAAACTCATTTTGCTTGTTTTTTTATATATTATAAGAAAAATCTGGGTATTTTAAGATTATTCGTGTACGTATTTAAAAAGTGGGATGAAGCGAGATGTTAAGCGCTGTTCTTATCTTGTGGTCAGTACTGACCATTCTAGAGTCACCTAGAAAGTACTCAGCACAAGGTCCATTCACATCTTGAACTCTTTATCTTTGAATTTAAGAAGGTGTTACTCCGAATACTGCGTGGACCCGCAGGCTAAACTTGGTGGAAGATCACTTCTGCTTCTGTATTTTCCCAATCTTCTCTCCTTATTCTTCCATCTCCTATCCACATAACTATGGTATATCCCTAAACATTTCTACAGCACTCCTGCTCCCACTTTAATATCCATAAGCGCACATTTCATCTGGAACCTAGTACTACATCCCAAAATATTGTGTGTTAGCAGCAGGGCTCACAATATATACAACATGTATACAGTTCCTGTATCATCGGCGGCAGGCAATGGGATATCACCGGACTATTTTCCCAAAAAAAACTATTGAATATGCTTAACAATTTGAAGATTACATTCCTCAAGATTGGGGCCTCGACGAAGAAAAATAACTCTCTGGCTATCACGGTGTGTACTCTCTGGCTATCACACCCTTTAGAGGTCGGGTTAGCCAGAGAGTACACAGCTCAAAACTTTCCTATCCCATCTGAAATAGATTATCATATGGCAACAAAACAACTAAGCTGAACTAGTGTATATAACTAAAGTGTAACCAATACAATTAAGTGGTGGTATCAATGCTAAGACATTAATAATGTGGACATGTTGAAGATTCTGGTCTATGGATAATACTCCTCATAATATCCCTCGGTCCTATTCATTGAACCGTCGTATTTAGGAAGCACTGGATTAAGTATGTTACTCGAAGTTCGCTGTCTTACGTATTGATAATAATACCGCAGGCAAAGACGTAACAATAACATGGTCGATATCTTTTCTTAGCAGAATGGGACATTTTTTTTTGGGTACGATGTTACAATCAGCAATACAGAGAAAGAGTTATAGTGTATTACACTTTATTTACATATAGTACAGCCTGGCGAGCTTATTCGCATGTGGCAATCAATTCCAACCAGTAAAAAATATGCACGTGTATAAAAAAGCTTTGAGTTAAAGCCAGATTAGAACGTTTTTAATTAAAAAAAATGGTTACCAACGGGAATGTTAAATCGCAACTTCCAGGCTGGAAGACAATTCATTTGAAGGCTGTATTTCGTTCGGTTTGTTGTCGACCTCCGTGCCTATAGTTCGGAAATTCTAGAATGAGTCCTGTGACAGCTTACAAATTTGCCCCGATACAACCTTGTAACGATGTTCAGTAATTTTAATTATTTTATCAACTTTAATATAAGCCTCAATTCTAATAAATAGCAAGTTACTTATTTAGGTAAATACATTATATAAGGTTGCATTGGGGCAAATTTGTGAGCTGTCACAGGACTCATCCTACATTTTCCGAACTATAACAAGTTGACTGGTATAGAATAAAATACACTGAAGAATGAGATATGACGATCAAAAACTATAGCAAAAAATGTTTATATGTATATAATTTTAAATCCTTTACACTTTTATGTTACAAAATTCTTATTGCTGCAATAATCAATTTCTTTGAGATGTGGTATTGGCATCGGATGCTAAGAATCCTGTAGAATGGATAAAGGAATGAACATCTCCATACTCCACAAGCTAAATGATAGTGCAACTGACTCCAATATGCTTCCAGCCTATTCTGCGATTTTTTAGTTTAATTTTTAGTTTAATAGCGAGTTATTTAAGTAAATACATTACATAAGATTGTATTGGAGCAAATTTGTGAGCTGTCACAGGACTCATCCTAGAATTTCCGAACTAGAGTTGTTAACACCTGTATTCTGACACAGATTTTTTTAAATTTTAAAATCGTTGTACAATTTTTTAAATTATATTTATGAATCTTTGGGTACCCGCTTCAGCTTGGCACCCTTGGACAAACGCTTAAGTTTGATTGTTACCAAACGCGGCTATGCGGAAAATGTCTTATGTCCAACGAAAGTTAAATACAATTTTAAAGATACACGATGTGTTTCTTAAAGAACTGCAATAAATCGAAATCCTTACTGATTGAAACCGCGTCAATTTGGGTATTCCTGTATTATTTGAATAGATTTTTTCTCCCGCCACGCGTCATAGACTAGCGACTCTAATCTGTTAAATCAAGTTCGCATTGTTCTCAAGTTTCTAGGATGAAATATTTTTTTTTCTATTTTAGCATAGACAATAATACGAGAAATGCACGGGTACTTACTTGTGTATGCATTTGGTTACGATCGATTTTTAGCTATTCACAAATATTTTTAGTCTATTCAAATGATCTCTCGACAAAAAGATAAATTCGATAAGCTCATATTACAATGTAGAATAGTATTTGTTATTTTTACACTGTTTTTTTTTTTCTGGAATTCATGTAAAAAGACGGTTTATTACATTTATCTTTATTTGAACTATAAATTCAGCACCACAGCGTAGACTCGATATATTTTTTTTTTCATTTTTATGCTGATTTTTTCATTAAATTTCTCTGGCTGTAATAAAGGGTGGCCCATGGAAGGTTGAAGAATGTACATCGCTGTACTGCGCACACTGCCATCGTCGCCCTGGCAGTGTGCGCAGTAGCTCCACCCTGTTGGAACTATACTTCCTGATTATTTTCGACCACTGAGTGTAAAAAAATTCAAGAATTGTCCTATACAGAGCCCCGTTGATTCTTTCTGACAGATCTTCCTCATTTTCAAAGAAAAAGGGGTCAATAACTCTTTCAGCTATAACACCGCACCAAACAGTGCACTTTTGGGTATGCAATTGATGCTGATATAATTCTCTGGGATTCTCAGTACCCCAAAATCTGCAGTTTTGTTTGTTGATGTACCCGTTTAAATGCAAGTGGGCCTCATCACCCATTATCAAGTGTTTGTTATCTCTGGCTAGGTATTGGAATCAAATGGCATACTGCAGGCGCTGCTGAGTATTTTAGGGTTGTAAAGCTCTATAATATGTAAAAAAAGAAAATAAAAAAGCTTGAAAATGAACAAGTTATGACTTTTTCAAATCCTTTCGTTTTTTAGTGGCCACCCAGTACATACGTTTAAATTTCGATATGTGTTTCTTCAGGACGCGTAAATTTCATTGAATTTTCAACTCGTTCTAGTGTTTTACTGTTCGCCTTATTGTCTCATTTACTTTTCATTTCATCCATTTCAGTTACCACGCATTGAGAAGAATACACGGGGTGACAATGTATGACAAAATACGGAATGAAGTTATTAAGAATGAATGTGAACTTAAGGTTGTTGTGTGTTGAGTTAAATGAAGAAGAGATCATTCTGAGATGGTTTGGGCATATGGAAGGAATGAAAGAAGAAATACTAGGATAATAAATATATGATGCAAATGTAAAATGATGGCGCTTGTGAGAAAAACAAGAAAAATATGGTTGAATCAAGTGAATGTCATTCGAAGGGAGTGAGTAGCACAGCGCGGGATTCAAACCAGCGACATCCACACGTAAGTTCAGAGCTTTACCACGCGGCCATGCACCATGTCGATTCATTATTATTATTATTATTATTATCATTATTATTATCATTATTATTATCATTATTATTATTATTATTATTATTATTATTATTATTATTATTATTATTATTATTATTATTATTATTATTATTATTATTATTATTATTATTATTATTATTATTATTATTATTATTATTAAGAGCTTAAAAAATGCAACATTTTGTAACAATGGTAAATTTGCAACAAACCTTGCGTATTGCAAGTTGAAAGGAAATATTCATTGATGTCAATTTTTATCCACGATTTATTATTGCTTAGGGAGTCCATTGTCCGATTGCAATTTGCATCCAATAATTTGGTATGCATTTTCGTTTGATTTTTTGATTTTTAGGGGGAGACGCAGTCCGTTTTTGAGAGGGGAACACAGAAATGAATTTAGGGAGAGAAAAAAAGTTAACGAATTTTTGTTAATTCAATCTTTTTTTCTGAAAACTAAATTCTATACTTAATAATTTCTATAATGCGAGTAATTAAAACTCTTTAGAATTTATCATAGACAAAATCTTGATGGGGATGTTTTATGAGTCGCATGTGTTTTCCATTCAAAAGAGGGTTGAAAATTATGGTTTGGTTTCCAGTGGTCTCTAAACTGGTTTTACTTACAAGACTTCTTTCATCTGAATTTATTGTCATTGTAACAAAAATATTCTGCAACAGGATACATCCAATTACATCGTCAAAGTCTCCAATTAAATGTCTTCAAATAAATTAAAACCAAATCTGAGACTAAAACGGAATTTTTCTGGGTGATTTTGCCGGGTCGACAGCATCTTGGTGATGATAATATGTTATCAGCCATTGGCGTTATTGTATTGTGTTATATTACATTTTCATTGTACAGTACAACCTGGCGGACTTATTGCCATGTGGCAAAGTCTTACAACCAATTATAAATATGTTAACCCTTCCTGTCCGGTGATGTGTAACTGTAGTTCGGAAATTCTAGGATGAGTCCTGTGACAGCTCACAAATTTGCCCCAATACAACCTTATGTAATGTATTTACCTAAATAACTTGCTATTTATTAGAATCGAGGCTTATATTAAAGTTGATAAAATAATTAAAATAACTGAACATCGTTACAAGGTTGTATTGGGGCAAATTTGTAAGCTGTCACAGGACTCATCCTAGAATTTCCGAACCATAGTACACATTGCTTCTAAAAACTTTAATATCTCTATAAATATAATAAATACTGGGTTCAGATTTTAGGTATTCCTCCGTAATACATTTACGCATTGAATGAAAAAAATAATATTAATACTAATTAGCACTTATCGGACACATCAGATATATTTTGTGAAAATCGGGAATAAATTCACCAATACAATCAAACGTGTGCCAGTGGGTGACGTAGTATATTCATTCTAAAAAAACCGCTATGGGTGAGAAAGCCACGCTATTCTCAGGTCTCACTCTCACTCTACTTCGGTATATGGGAACGCAAAAAATTGAATCTCAGTTCGGTCGCTTCTCCCTTTTTAGTAGCCAACCGGTTTTCATTCGAGGCGGTCGCTCCGTTCGTTTTGTGAACGTCGTCCGATGTTTTTTTTCATGTTTTCAGCAATTAAATTTCAATTATTAACACTTTGACTTCAAATTTAATTAATTTAAGCGATTGGCTATGAATATTCTTATTTTTTCGATTTTAAATCGCTCGTTTTTACATATGTATTGAATACACATCACCGGAACGGGCGGATTTTTTTAGCACAGTAAGGAAAAGGTTAAAGAGGTCTTAAGTGAAAACCAGACTGGAATAAAAAATAAATCTGGGTTCCAGCTGGATTTGAGCCCGCATCCTCCGGGACGAGAGGCAGGCGTCTTAACAAATAGTCCACGGAGGTCGTCAGTATTTTTCCAAAAGATGGCATTAAATTTATTGTTGTGTTTCTTGATAGTAAGTTCTCCTTCGATAGACAAATATGTTATACGGTTTCATCGGGTTTCAAAGTCTTAGAGAGTTAAAACTTGTTATCGTTGATATCTTCTAACAAGGGAAATGGTAACTGTTCTCAATTCATTTGTTGTGTCACGTCTAGATGATTGTAATTATATTTATTCTGGTTTCCCTGATTCGATAATTTCTAGACTCCTGCCTATTTTCAATGCAGCTGCTAAGCATGTAAAAGGCCATTCAAATTGAGCGTTTTTTTTTAATCATTTTTTTTAAATTCTTGAATAAAACATACAATTTGCTTTGATTTCAAAAAACTTTTTATTGGTCATTGAAGTATAATGTATGACATTTAAACACAAAAAACAATATCCGACAAATGTCCATGTCTTGCGGCTCTACAGATGTTCGCTGTTTTGTCAACATTTTCGATAACATTTTGGCTTTTGCGATAACACCAATACTGCCGTCATAACGCAGCTAACAGGAAAAACTCAGAAATTTAACTAAGTATGAGGCAATATTTCATATCAAATTCTGAACCATCATCCATAAAAAATATAGAAAACCATTTATTTCAACGTCAAAAACGACATAATGTATTCTTTAATTTTACAAAATACTAGATTTTTCTAAGCAAAATGTGATTCATAAGCAAAAAGACAGCAAATGCTTATGCGTTTGCTGTGTTATTGCTTATAAATCACATTTTAATGCTTTTTTGTTTATGAATCACGACATTTTTAAGCAGCAATGAAAGACATAAAAGTGCAGTTTTCTAAAAACTTAACTTTTGCCATTAGCTGCGTTTTTGCTTATGAGGGCAGAATAACGCGAATAATTTCGTCCTTTAGCTCAGGAATTGATCGACGGTCATTCTTATAGACCTGGCTTTTCACGTAATCCCAAAGAAGATAGTCCAACAGTGTCAGATCGCATGATCTTGGTGGCCAATTAACATCACCGTTTCCGGAGATTACAATACATAAAATAATTCAACAATTTGAACGCGTTGTTGTATTGTATGCGACTCAATTTTTATAAATATCATACATTACACTTCTCAAATGTCACAAGACCCAGGCAAGTTCGCGACGCCATCTGTGTTTTATCCAAGAATTAAAAAAACCGCTCAATTTGAAATACCCTTTTTATTATAAAAATTCATACGAGTACGCTAAATGTCTACACTGGCTTAAGTTTCGCAAACGGATTGATTGCAGGCTTTGTCTCTTTATATTCAAGTCCCTTGATGGGATGTCTTCATTGTATTCTTCGAATCTGTGTCTAAGGGATGTTCCTTCAGGGAAGAGTAGAACTTTAAGGTCGATTTATTCTTTACCTAATAAATTAATTGTTCCAAATCGATCCGATAGTGCGGGGTATTATGATAGAACTTTTTACCATTGCTGGTCCTGGTAGCGTGGAATTATCTACATCATAGTGTTTAAGATATGGGTGGTGTGTACAACTTTAGGAAGCATTAAAAAAATAACACTTTTTGGGAGGCCTTAACAAAATTATAGGAGTAGGTTCGAATTCTGAGTTAGAGCGCCTTTGAGGAGAGATTGATTTCTAAACAGCAATATATAAATTGTCCTTTTATTATTATAAAACTTTTACTTTTTCGTGTGATGGTTTCATGAAATACCATTTCCAGATACTTTCACTTACAAGACAAACTATTTTGCGTCCTTAAGTGCAGCTCCTGACATTAGTATGTTCATTTGGTGTTCGTCTCTGCCTACGGTTAACCCTCTTGTTTTGTCAGAAGTAATATACGAGTAGATTGGATTATTCCGTTCCAGATCCCCAAATTTACACAGCGCGACAACACAATAAATAGGTTCAATAAATGAAAATTTAACTGCACTTTATATATACTGAGGAAAGCTGATGACGTAAGTGGAAGGTGGTGAGGCAGATGGAGAGTGTTATTGTTTGAAAAGGGAATTATACTAAAGAAAATGTAGCATGATCCTTGTGACGTTTCATAAATTTGACCCAATACAACCTTGTAACGATGTTCAGTAATTTTAATTATTCTATCAACTTGAATATAAGCCTCGATTATAATAAATAGCAAGTTATTTAGGTAAATACATTACATAAAACTAACAATAATGACAAATTAATACATCTTGTTACAAATTAGCAAAAATGTGGCAGTTTGTTAAAATCAAATAATATTTGGCGACGTTCGTCAAAAGTCACTACGTTAGTCCGCATTGACTAGGGATGGGGTATACGATAATTGGATTTTCGATTTTTTTATACATAAAATTAAATGTTCGTAATTGGTATTAATTTATAGTGGATCTTGGCCTATTTAAATATAGATACAAATCATACAATACATTAGAAAGTCAGTATAATGAAAATTAGGAATTAAAACGTCAGGTTAGAGAAAAACAATTTTTCGATTTATAAAAAAACGATTCGATTTGTAAAAAAAATCGCTTTTACCCCATCCCTTTGAGACATGACATTTCAAATGTCACAAGAACCACGCTACATTTCCTTGAGTATATAAGATACACAGACACATTTATTAATGATGAACATAAGATGATTTTGCTCACTCCAAAAAAAATATATACATACTCGTAGATTAAAATCTGCGAGGTGATAGTCCACAACAATATTTTAGTACCAACTTTAATGTATGTGAATGAAACTTGGACGTAGAACAAGATTGAAAAGAGCCGAATAAATCCTGTGCAAAAGCGTGCATTTAGAGAATAAGAGATGGGGTGACAATGTATAACCAAATATGGAATGAAATTATTAGAAATGAGTGTCAACTTAAAGCTGATGTGTTGAGTCTTACTCATCTTATATGGAGAGGAGCACTCTGAGATGATTTGGGCATGTGGAACGGTGTATTCGCTGTTGTCATTCATTATCTTCACATGTACAAACCATCTTAAAGTTTTCTTTTTTATCTTACTTAAAATATCCTTTCATTCTTCATTTTACTTGTTGTTGTTGATTAAGGCGTATATAGAAGAATACATGGGTTGACAATGTTTAAATGTTGATTAAGGACTATTTAGAAGAATACAAGGGTTGACAATGTTTAAATGTTGATTAAGGAGTATTTAGAAGAATACATGGGTTGACAATGTTTAAATGTTGATTAAGGTGTATTTAGAAGAATACGTGGGTTGACAATGTTTAAATGTTGATTAAAGTGTATTTTGAAGAATACATGGGTTGACAATGTTTGAATGTTGATTAAGGTGTATATAGAAGAATACATGGGTTGACAATGTTTAAATGTTGAATAAGGTGTATTTAGAAGAATACATGGGTTGACAATGTTTAAATGTTGATTAAGATTTATTTAGAAGAATACATGGGTTGACAATGTTTAAATGTTGATAAAGGTGTATTTAGAAGAATACATGGGTTGACAATGTTTAAATGTTGATTAAGGTTTATTTAGAAGAATACATGGGTTGACAATGTTAAAATGTTGATTAAGGTGTATTTAGAAAAATACATGGGTTGACAATGTTTAAATGTTGATTAAGGTGTATTTAGAAGAATACATGGGTTGACAATGTTTAAATGTTGATTAAGGTTTATTTAGGAGAATACATGGGTTGACAATGTTTAAATGTTGATTAAGGTGTTTTTAGAAGAATACATGGGTTGACAATGTTTAAATGTTGATTAAGGTTTATTTAGAAGAATACATGGGTTGACAATGTTAAAATGTTGATTAAGGTGTATTTAGAAGAATACATGGGTTGACAATGTTTAAATGTTGATTAAGGTGTATTTAGAAGAATACATGGGTTGACAATGTTTAAATGTTGATTAAGGTGTATTTAGAAGAATACATGGGTTGACAATGTTTAAATGTTGATTAAGGTGTATTTAGAAGAATACATGGGTTGACAATGTTTAAATGTTGATTAAGGTTTATTTAGAAGAATACATGGGTTGACAATGTTTAAATGTTAATTAAGGTGTGTTTTGAAGAATACATGGGTTGACAATTTTTAAATGTTGATTAAGGTGTATTTAGAAGAATACATGGGTTGACAATGCTTAAATGTTGATTAAGGTGTTTTTAGAAGAATACATGGGTTGACAATGTTTAAATGTTGATTAAGGTTTATTTAGAAGAATACATGGGTTGACAATGTTTAAATGTTGATTAAGGTGTATTTAGAAGAAAACATGGGTTGACAATGTTTAAATGTTGATTAAGGTGTATTTAGAAGAATACATGGGTTGACAATGTTTAAATGTTGATTAAGGTGTATTTAGAAGAATACATGGGTTGACAATGTTTAAATGTTGATTAAGGTGTATTTAGAAGAATACATGGGTTGACAATGTTTAAATGTTGATTAAGGTGTGTTTAGAAGAATACATGGGTTGATAATGTTTAAATGTTGATTAAGGTTTATTTAGAAGAATACATGGGTTGACAATGTTTAAATGTTGATTAAGGAGTATTTAGAAGAATACAAGGGTTGACAATATTTAAATGTTGATTAAGGAGTATTTAGAAGAAAACATGGGTTGACAATGTTTAAATGTTGATTAAGGTGTATTTAGAAGAATACGTGGGTTGACAATGTTTAAATGTTGAATAAAGTGTATTTTGAAGAATACATGGGTTGACAATGTTTGAATGTTGATTAAGGTGTATATAGAAGAATACATGGGTTGACAATGTTTAAATGTTGATTAAGGTTTATTTAGAAGAATACATGGGTTGACAATGTTTAAATGTTGAATAAGGTGTATTTAGAAGAATACATGGGTTGACAATGTTTCAATGTTGATTAAGGTGTATTTAGAATAATACATGGGTTGACAATGTTTAAATGTTGATTAAGGTGTATTTAGAAGAAACATGGGTTGACAATGTTTAAATGTTGATTAAGTTGTATTTAGAAGAATACATGGGTTGACAATGTTTAAATGTTGAATAAGGTGTATTTAGAAGAATACATGGGTTGACAATGTTTAAATGTTGATTAAGGTGTTTTTAGAAGAATACATGGGTTGACAATGTTTAAATGTTGATTAAGGTTTATTTAGAAGAATACATGGGTTGACAATATTTAAATGTTGATTAAGGTGTATTTAGAAGAATACATGGGTTGACAATGTTTAAATGTTGATTAAGGTGTATTTAGAAGAATACATGGGTTGACAATGTTTAAATGTTGATTAAGGTTTATTTAGAAGAATACATGGGTTGACAATGTTTAAATGTTGATTAAGGTGTGTTTAGAAGAATACATGGGTTGATAATGTTTAAATGTTGATTAAGGTTTATTTAGAAGAATACATGGGTTGACAATGTTTAAATGTTGATTAAGGAGTATTTAGAAGAATACAAGGGTTGACAATGTTTAAATGTTGATTAAGGAGTATTTAGAAGAATACATGGGTTGACAATGTTTAAATGTTGATTAAGGTGTATTTAGAAGAATACGTGGGTTGGCAATGTTTAAATGTTGATTAAAGTGTATTTTGAAGAATACATGGGTTGACAATGTTTGAATGTTGATTAAGGTGTATATAGAAGAATACACGGGTTGACAATGTTTAAATGTTGATTAAGGTGTATTTAGAAGAATACATGGGTTGACAATGTTTAAATGTTGATTAAGGTTTATTTAGAAGAATACATGGGTTGACAATGTTTAAATGTTGATTAAGGTGTTTTTAGAAGAATACATGGGTTGACAATGTTTAAATGTTGATTAAGGTTTATTTAGAAGAATACATGGGTTGACAATGTTTAAATGTTGATTAAGGTGTATTTAGAAGAATACATGGGTTGACAATGTCTAAATGTTGAATAAGGTGTATTTAGAAGAATACATGGGTTGACAATGTTTAAATGTTGATTAAGGTGTTTTTAGAAGAATACATGGGTTGACAATGTTTAAATGTTGATTAAGGTTTATTTAGAAGAATACATGGGTTGACAATGTTTAAATGTTGATAAAGGTGTATTTAGAAGAATACATGGGTTGACAATATTTAAATGTTGATTAAGGTGTATTTAGAAGAATACATGGGTTGAAAATGTTTAAATGTTGATTAAGGTGTATTTAGAAGAATACATGGGTTGACAATGTTTAAATGTTGATTAAGGTGTATTTAGAAGAAAACATGGGTTGACAATGTTTAAATGTTGATTAAGGTGTATTTAGAAGAATACGTGGGTTGGCAATGTTTAAATGTTGATTAAAGTGTATTTTGAAGAATACATGGGTTGACAATGTTTGAATGTTGATTAAGGTGTATATAGAAGAATACATGGGTTGACAATGTTTTAATGTTGATTAAGGTGTATTTAGAAGAATACATGGGTTGACAATGTTTAAATGTTGAATAAAGTGTATTTAGAAGAATACATGGGTTGACCATGTTTCAATGTTGATTAAGGTGTATTTAGAATAATACATGGGTTGACAATGTTTAAATGTTGATTAAGGTGTATTTAGAAGAAACATGGGTTGACAATGTTTAAATGTTGATTAAGGTGTATTTAGAAGAATACATGGGTTGACAATGTTTAAATGTTGATTAAGGTTTATTTAGGAGAATACATGGGTTGACAATGTTTAAATGTTGATTAAGGTGTTTTTAGAAGAATACATGGGTTGACAATGTTTAAATGTTGATTAAGGTTTATTTAGAAGAATACATGGGTTGACAATGTTTAAATGTTGATTAAGGTGTATTTAGAAGAATACATGGGTTGACAATGTTTAAATGTTGATTAAGGTGTATTTAGAAGAATACATGGGTTGACAATGTTTAAATGTTGATTAAGGTGTATTTAGAAGAATACATGGGTTGACAATGTTTAAATGTTGATTAAGGTGTATTTAGAAGAATACATGGGTTGACAATGTTTAAATGTTGATTAAGGTTTATTTAGAAGAATACATGGGTTGACAATGTTTAAATGTTAATTAAGGTGTGTTTTGAAGAATACATGGGTTGACAATTTTTAAATGTTGATTAAGGTGTATTTAGAAGAATACATGGGTTGACAATGCTTAAATGTTGATTAAGGTGTTTTTAGAAGAATACATGGGTTGACAATGTTTAAATGTTGATTAAGGTTTATTTAGAAGAATACATGGGTTGACAATGTTTAAATGTTGATTAAGGTGTATTTAGAAGAAAACATGGGTTGACAATGTTTAAATGTTGATTAAGGTGTATTTAGAAGAATACATGGGTTGACAATGTTTAAATGTTGATTAAGGTGTATTTAGAAGAATACATGGGTTGACAATGTTTAAATGTTGATTAAGGTGTATTTAGAAGAATACATGGGTTGACAATGTTTAAATGTTGATTAAGGTGTATTTAGAAGAATACATGGGTTGACAATGTTTAAATGTTGATTAAGGTGTGTTTAGAAGAATACATGGGTTGATAATGTTTAAATGTTGATTAAGGTTTATTTAGAAGAATACATGGGTTGACAATGTTTAAATGTTGATTAAGGAGTATTTAGAAGAATACAAGGGTTGACAATATTTAAATGTTGATTAAGGAGTATTTAGAAGAAAACATGGGTTGACAATGTTTAAATGTTGATTAAGGTGTATTTAGAAGAATACGTGGGTTGACAATGTTTAAATGTTGAATAAAGTGTATTTTGAAGAATACATGGGTTGACAATGTTTGAATGTTGATTAAGGTGTATATAGAAGAATACATGGGTTGACAATGTTTAAATGTTGATTAAGGTTTATTTAGAAGAATACATGGGTTGACAATGTTTAAATGTTGAATAAGGTGTATTTAGAAGAATACATGGGTTGACAATGTTTCAATGTTGATTAAGGTGTATTTAGAATAATACATGGGTTGACAATGTTTAAATGTTGATTAAGGTGTATTTAGAAGAAACATGGGTTGACAATGTTTAAATGTTGATTAAGTTGTATTTAGAAGAATACATGGGTTGACAATGTTTAAATGTTGAATAAGGTGTATTTAGAAGAATACATGGGTTGACAATGTTTAAATGTTGATTAAGGTGTTTTTAGAAGAATACATGGGTTGACAATGTTTAAATGTTGATTAAGGTTTATTTAGAAGAATACATGGGTTGACAATATTTAAATGTTGATTAAGGTGTATTTAGAAGAATACATGGGTTGACAATGTTTAAATGTTGATTAAGGTGTATTTAGAAGAATACATGGGTTGACAATGTTTAAATGTTGATTAAGGTTTATTTAGAAGAATACATGGGTTGACAATGTTTAAATGTTGATTAAGGTGTGTTTAGAAGAATACATGGGTTGATAATGTTTAAATGTTGATTAAGGTTTATTTAGAAGAATACATGGGTTGACAATGTTTAAATGTTGATTAAGGAGTATTTAGAAGAATACAAGGGTTGACAATGTTTAAATGTTGATTAAGGAGTATTTAGAAGAATACATGGGTTGACAATGTTTAAATGTTGATTAAGGTGTATTTAGAAGAATACGTGGGTTGGCAATGTTTAAATGTTGATTAAAGTGTATTTTGAAGAATACATGGGTTGACAATGTTTGAATGTTGATTAAGGTGTATATAGAAGAATACACGGGTTGACAATGTTTAAATGTTGATTAAGGTGTATTTAGAAGAATACATGGGTTGACAATGTTTAAATGTTGATTAAGGTTTATTTAGAAGAATACATGGGTTGACAATGTTTAAATGTTGATTAAGGTGTTTTTAGAAGAATACATGGGTTGACAATGTTTAAATGTTGATTAAGGTTTATTTAGAAGAATACATGGGTTGACAATGTTTAAATGTTGATTAAGGTGTATTTAGAAGAATACATGGGTTGACAATGTCTAAATGTTGAATAAGGTGTATTTAGAAGAATACATGGGTTGACAATGTTTAAATGTTGATTAAGGTGTTTTTAGAAGAATACATGGGTTGACAATGTTTAAATGTTGATTAAGGTTTATTTAGAAGAATACATGGGTTGACAATGTTTAAATGTTGATAAAGGTGTATTTAGAAGAATACATGGGTTGACAATATTTAAATGTTGATTAAGGTGTATTTAGAAGAATACATGGGTTGAAAATGTTTAAATGTTGATTAAGGTGTATTTAGAAGAATACATGGGTTGACAATGTTTAAATGTTGATTAAGGTGTATTTAGAAGAATACATGGGTTGACAATGTTTAAATGTTGATTAAGGTTTATTTAGAAGAATACATGGGTTGACAATGTTTAAATGTTGATTAAGGTGTGTTTAGAAGAATACATGGGTTGATAATGTTTAAATGTTGATTAAGGTTTATTTAGAAGAATACATGGGTTGACAATGTTTAAATGTTGATTAAGGAGTATTTAGAAGAATACAAGGGTTGACACTGTTTAAATGTTGATTAAGGAGTATTTAGAAGAAAACATGGGTTGACAATGTTTAAATGTTGATTAAGGTGTATTTAGAAGAATACGTGGGTTGGCAATGTTTAAATGTTGATTAAAGTGTATTTTGAAGAATACATGGGTTGACAATGTTTGAATGTTGATTAAGGTGTATATAGAAGAATACATGGGTTGACAATGTTTTAATGTTGATTAAGGTGTATTTAGAAGAATACATGGGTTGACAATGTTTAAATGTTGAATAAAGTGTATTTAGAAGAATACATGGGTTGACCATGTTTCAATGTTGATTAAGGTGTATTTAGAATAATACATGGGTTGACAATGTTTAAATGTTGATTAAGGTGTATTTAGAAGAAACATGGGTTGACAATGTTTAAATGTTGATTAAGGTGTATTTAGAAGAATACATGGGTTGACAATGTTTAAATGTTGAATAAGGTGTATTTAGAAGAATACATGGGTTGACAATGTTTAAATGTTGATTAAGGTGTATTTAGAAGAATACATGGGTTGACAATGTTTTAATGTTGATTAAGGTGTATTTAGAAGAATACATGGATTGACAATGTTTAAATGTTGATTAAGGTGTATTTAGAAGAATACATGGGTTGATAATGTTTAAATGTTGATTAAGGTTTATTTAGAAGAATACATGGGTTGACAATGTTTAAATGTTGATTAAGGTGTATTTAGAAGAATACATGGGTTGACAATGTTTAAATGTTGATTAAGGTGTATTTAGAAGAATACAGGGGTTGACAATGTTTAAATGTTGATTAAGGTTTATTTAGAAGAATACATGGGTTGACAATGTTTAAATGTTGATTAAGGTGTTTTTAGAAGAATACATGGGTTGACAATGTTTAAATGTTGATTAAGGTTTATTTAGAAGAATACATGGGTTGACAATGTTTAAATGTTGATTAAGGTGTATTTAGAAGAATACATGGGTTGACAATGTTTAAATGTTGATTAAGGTGTATTTAGAAGAATACATGGGTTGAAAATGTTTAAATGTTGATTAAGGTGTATTTAGAAGAATACATGGGTTGACAATGTTTAAATGTTGATTAAGGTGTATTTAGAAGAATACATGGGTTGACAATGTTTAAATGTTGATTAAGGTTTATTTAGAAGAATACATGGGTTGACAATGTTTAAATGTTGATTAAGGTGTGTTTTGAAGAATACATGGGTTGACAATTTTTAAATGTTGATTAAGGTGTTTTTAGAAGAAAACATGGGTTGACAATGTTTAAATGTTGATTAAGGTGTTTTTAGAAGAATACATGGGTTGACAATGTTTAAATGTTGATTAAGGTTTATTTTGAAGAATACATGGGTTGACAATGTTTAAATGTTGATTAAGGTGTATTTAGAAGAATACATGGGTTGACAATGTTTAAATGTTGATTAAGGTGTATTTAGAAGAATACATGGGTTGACAATGTTTAAATGTTGATTAAGGTGTATTTAGAAGAATACATGGGTTGACAATGTTTAAATGTTGATTAAGGTTTATTTAGAAGAATACATGGGTTGACAATGTTAAAATGTTGATTAAGGTGTATTTAGAAAAATACATGGGTTGACAATGTTTAAATGTTGATTAAGGTGTATTTAGAAGAATACATGGGTTGACAATGTTTAAATGTTGATTAAGGTTTATTTAGGAGAATACATGGGTTGACAATGTTTAAATGTTGATTAAGGTGTTTTTAGAAGAATACATGGGTTGACAATGTTTAAATGTTGATTAAGGTTTATTTAGAAGAATACATGGGTTGACAATGTTTAAATGTTGATTAAGGTGTATTTAGAAGAATACATGGGTTGACAATGTTTAAATGTTGATTAAGGTGTGTTTTGAAGAATACATGGGTTGACAATTTTTAAATGTTGATTAAGGTGTATTTAGAAGAATACATGGGTTGACAATGTTTAAATGTTGATTAAGGTTTATTTAGAAGAATACATGGGTTGACAATGTTTAAATCTTGATTAAGGTGTGTTTTGAAGAATACATGGGTTGACAATTTTTAAATGTTGATTAAGGTGTATTTAGAAGAATAGATGGGTTGGCAATATTTAAATGTTTTTTAAAGTGTATTTAGAAGAATACCTAGGTTGAGAATGTATGACAGAAAACAGAATGAAGTGATTAAAGACGAATGAGAACTTAAGGCTGATGTATTGAGTAAGATGAAGAAGAAGAAAAAAAGTAACAAAACAAAGGAACAGCGTTAATTTGAGTAGAAGGCGTAGAAAAGGAATACCAAGTAATGTATGCTATTTTGAAAGAAGAAAATGTATAAAGTCAAATAAATCGTAGGCACTATGTGTAGAAAAAGTGACATATATGTCGAGATAGGATATTCTGGCTCTCTCTCATCTCTGCCTACCCCGACAGGGAGATGGTATCATGGTATGTATGTATGTACAAATGATATTTGTGCAGCCCTGTTCTTGGCTATTCGAGAGAAAGTAAGCCTTTACCTTGCATCGAGACAGTACAAGGCATGCAAATGCCCATCACTTGGCACCTCCACTCTTGAGTGTCCGTTGGACTGATGGACCGATCAGTATTCAGCACGAGTCTGTAAAGATAGACGCAGCCTTGCGTGCTTGGCTCTGTGATCGACTTTCCATGGCCAGTTCAAATTGGTTTCACTCTTAGAGGTGAAATATGTATGTCGAGATAGGAAAGTCTTGCACTCTGTTCTCTCTGTCTACCCTAACAGGGAATCGATGCGATCGTTAATCAGATGTGCACTATCATTATTAACATTTAAGAGGGAATTGAAAAAATAATACATCAAAGATTCATAACTCGAAAACATTTTTCTATTACGTTAATAAAAAAAATATTATATTATAATATATGTACATTATAATATATTATTATAGTATATGTACATACGAGTATATAAAGGTTCTAGATATAAATCAATCCAAAAATCTATCCCTTTGAAACCATGGTTTAATATTATAAGAATGAACAAGATGGAAGTATATGTCATGTGTCGTTTGCGGACGGGCCACTGCGTGGTGGCTATAGTTCAGAAATTCTAGGAGGAGTCCTGTGACAGCTCACAAATTTGCCCCAATACAACCTTATGTAATGTATTTACCTAAATAACTTGCTATTTATTAGAATTGAGGCTTATATTAAAGTTGATAAAATAACTTTCTTACGGTATATCAGTTTGCGGGGGATGCACCTTAACCCAAAAACACATATTGCAGGTTTCCCAAAAATTGATTGTGAAAATAATTAATAAACTTCCTGCTCGGTATCTCACGGCGGAGCTTTTCAGAGAGTATCAGGTCATGAACATAGCCAAGTTACATCTCAAATCCATTCTCTGGCACTACCATCGAGAGGAGGGGAAGATGCAAACTCAGCAGACACACATGACACGCATGGCAACTAATGAAATGTTCACCATCCCTAGAGTTAAAACCTCTTTTGCCCAAAGGCAATATGCTTATTTGGCTCCCATTACATACAATGGCGTGCCGACTTCAATAAAGGTAAAGGTAGGAAAACCATTTAGACAGTCGATCGGAGCGTGGTTATTATTGCGACAGGATTTTGAGTACTTGAGCTTTCAGGATGAATGACGAGTGGAAAGGATTTATGTGAGCTCGTGAGTGTGGGTCTCTTATTGTTGTTTTAATTTTGGTTGTTTTTGTCTTTGTGTTTCTGTGTGTTTTTATTTTTTTCTTCATTTTTTTTTTGTTTTGATTTTTATTCTTATGATTGTGTGCGGTATATTGTGGGATGAATATTTTTGGTATTTCTAGAGTGATAATGTGTGAGGAGTTGAGTTTCGCAAGATGTTTCCAGTTGTAGTTGAGTGTCATTGTTTGTCAGGTTGATGAGAGCGTGCAACGGGGTTTTTTTGTGTAATCAAAAATCGGAAAGAAGTATCGATTTATCTTTTCATGCTAAATATCCTCAGTGAGATACAGGCAAAAGCCTAGTTTACTGGGGATACGACAAATGAAAGGCAACAAACCCAGATCCATTAAAATTATATGTCCAAATCAAATTACCTGTTGTTTTTTCTCAAATTGTGTATATTTCTTGTCATGTGTAATAATAAATAAAAATTAAAATTACTGAACATCGTTACAAGGTTGTATTGGAGCAAATTTGTGAGTTGTCACAGGACTCATCCTAGAATTTCCGAACTGTAGTCACCTTTCCATAATGGGTATTGTTGAGAATCCATATACATAGATGGTTTAGACTTAGACCATATATTTTTCGGTTGTCCTTTGCGAGGCAGGTTTGATTTACTTAAAACCGCATCTTGACAGCGTCCAATGAATGTCGCATTTCTTCTATCTTCGTGGAACTTTTTCGCTAATAGATCGATTGTTGAATTTTTAAGCTTAATAAGTTGTACGTTTATATTGTCTAGAATTGTCATTTAAAAAATTGTTTTACTATATTGACTTATATAATTGCATCATGACTTGAATTTGATGGCACAAATCATCCTAATTTGGATGGATTGCCTATTAAAACCTTTTTTTAAATTCATTTATTAAAATTGAAATATTTGCATCAATTAACCACACACTCTCGATAGGGATGGTCTATACGAGAAGTAACAGGACATCAGTCTGACGTAAGCACTACTCTCATAACAAATAGGGATCATTATACTTGAAGAGAGCCTCGGGTTAGGATGTAGAAACACGTGTATCGAGGATTAATACAATTAATGGAATAACAAAGTAATTTATTTTTAAAAACATGTTGGGCTTTTTTAGTTAGTCGATTATATTACGACAAACAAATAAAACAGCACGTTATCGGAATGCCTTTTATTTCTTAAAAATAAAAATGTTGATAATCTTGAAAAATAAATACAAAATATACACCTCTGCAAGTATGTTGTTCATATTAAAAATAAAAATACAATGACAATAATAATAATACGACTGCAGACTCTAAAATGACTAGAACACAATAAAGAAATACAAAATATAAACGCAAGTTTACAATAAACCATAAATATAAAATTAAAAAAAAAAACATTTTTTTTTACAAATAGACAAAAAAATAATTTTAAAATAGGAACATATTCAGTGTTGCCACAATACAATTATATTAATTTACTTAAAAACTATAGTTTGGATTTTTTTAAGACAAATAATGACTTCTATCAAAGATACATGCCAAATGCAACATCGATTTTTTTATTTAGAACTAAATTTGTTTTTAAAATTACGTTTTTTTTTTAAATTAAATAATATATTTGAATAAACTTCTGTCAAATGAAATTTGTTAAAATAAATCGAAAAAAAAATTATAGGATTATGAATTTTAGAAATCTTTAATTTGAATCAAACATATTTGGCATCTTTAATTTTTTTTTATCAGTCAGAAATGGAAAACTTATTTTAAAAAAATACTATAGTTAACAACGTGCATATAAATGAATCTTCATTTCTGTTAATTTACTTATATTAAGTAGATTTTGAGATCGATCAAGATTTTTAACCGTGTTGTTAGAACTTCTTTGAAACAGTAGCACTGTTAAAACTATTTTTCAATCTATATTAGCCCGCTATTCAAAGATCCAAGTTTACAATAATAACGTCTCTAATTTACAGCTACTCTTAGGAGGAAGTGAGCTACATACAGCGCGTTTCTTTAAACTAATTTCCAAATGCGCGGTTATTAAAAAGTTATTTTGTACCATTTTTATTTTATAATATTAAGAATATCGCTTAATAGATTAAAGTTAAATAAAAAGAAAGTTAATATTTGGTTAAATAAGTATGATTTTTATGTTTAAAGTTTCATATTCTTTAAAAGTAACACAAATATATAAAATATTCAACACAATTTATCGGCTATTTTTTTTGTTACACGGTATCACCCCTGCAACACTTATTACAGCTGCTAATAAGTGCCATCTAAAGTGTGTATCAGGGCTGCCCAACCTTTTTGTACAAGTGAACTACATTTTTTAATGGTGACGTCGCGATCTACTAGTGTACAAGAAAAAATCAGATAAAATTAATTTAATATTTACTATGAACAAAAAAATATACAGTATTAAATTTCCAAATGAGTCATATTATGAAGAAAAAAGACTGGGAAAAGACTTGAAAAAGTAATAAGATCTTTGGCATTGTCCAGATTTGGCAAAGTTGTGTTTATACGACAAATAGATAATTTTCAACACTGATCAAGGTGTTCACAATTAAAATAGTTTCTTATTTCTGATTTAAGAATTTTCATATCGGAAAATGCTGATTCCGCCAAATATGTAGAGCTTAAATAAAACATTATTTTTACAATTAGTCGTATTTATTATAATAATCGACTAAAATAATGTTGATTAGTATATGCAATGGAATAAAAAATAAAGGTCTATTTAAAAGCATCGATTGTTAGAAAGCGATCAACCGGTTGGGTAACCCTGTTATAATATATGATAAAATAAGGTCTGAAAATGTGATTGAAACTAAAACTAGTCGAAATTGATAATAATAGATAACTTGACTGTTGTTAGACCATTGAAATTATTAAAAAATAAAGAGTTGACAATTGTGCTTGGTGTAATAGTTTGGCTAACATACTGGAAGATACATAGCACAAATATTTTTCATTCTAGTTTTCGGACCCATAAAGCTACAATATATATCAATATAAAAATCTTGATCGATTACTTAAAATCCAAAAAAAAAAAAACAAAAAACTGTGCTTTAACTTTACGAAAATAAGAACTTTAAAAGAAATCGACTCCAACAATTTATAATTTCTTTTACAATAATATCTTACCTTTACAATATTCAACATTGACAAATAACATTTCATAGTATCACCCGTAAGTTTTTTCACATATGAAATATTTAAAACTGTTATTTCACTGATTTAAATGTTTATGTTTTCATAATATATAGGAATATTTTATTATATTTAATATAGCACAATCACTAAATCATTTCCAGAAATAAAAGCTAAGACATTAATTCTCTATGGGGAGAGCATTTTTTATATGGAAGGCTCACCTCTACAAAACCTTCGAAAAAGTTGGTGTAAATGTCAACTTCTTCAGGAAAAAAAACCTCGCAATATAACTTTATACACTATCTCCTGTTAAATTTTCTATTTTATGTAGTTATATCTTTATTTTACACATCGGTTAATTTTTTTTTAATTCGTGCTTTGTTTTAATATGTCCGAGGTATTTCACTTAATTAATTTCGCCTATTGAAATACTAGATTCCATTTTATTTAATATATTTTATATAATCAAGATTATTTGTTATCATTTCTCGTGTTATTTTATAAAATTTGATCACCTCATCAGGGTCGTGGAATGTTACTGGCATATAATACATTTGATGACTTTATAAAAAAAATTGCTGCCTACAATTTATGGGAAATAACAAAAAGAAACGAAACTATAAATGATCGTCTTTCAATACTGATGTGATAACAGTTTTGAAACTCATGTTTTAAATGTAACTAAAGAAACCGTATTTTTCTCTCCATTGTTTAAAGCTTTATAAAAGTATTTTTTTACTTGAGTAATGAAATAACGCAGTTTTAAGAATTATATTGTGAATTTGAATGTGTATTTCACGACCATATCTACTAAAATCTGAATTTAAAAAGTATGCTTTTTTAATACCACTGTTTTTTTTAAGGTTTACTTTTAAGAAATAACCCAATACCGACCAATATTAGAACACTCATTATAAACTTGTCTGCCTCCGTTTAAAGAGGGCAAAGAAAGTTTATAGATTCTAATACAATAAATGTATAAAATTAGTTTTCATATTTCATAAAAGTGGTCTTATTCTAAATTCTGATTATTAGAAAGTAGATTTTCTTCAAAAGTGCTCTAACTCGGGCTTCGAACCCAGTATTATTAATTTATTAAACCCCACAGTAGAAACCCCTCGCCACTAACATCAATCTCGAGTTGTTCTTTCAGGTCAATCATGTGATCTTCTGTGAGAGAAAAGCCTGATCCTAGATGCTCACTCCCTCCCGCAAATGCCACAGAAATGTGGACCCTGCTGAGCCGCCTGGTAATGCTGACGCATGTTCACAACACGCATTAATAATACACAACGCGTGTCAAATGGAAGCTTTTAATTCTGGAAATGATTTTTCTACTGTAGAAAACCAATGTATCTCATGTAAAACATAACCAACACATATATATATACCACTAAAACAAGAAGGAGAAACCACTCCACAGTTTTCAATCTTCACATATAATTTAGCAATTGCTAAAGAAGGCACGCAGCGTAATATAATACAATAAATAATTCAGCAATTACTATTTTAAGTCGACCAAATTTAGCATGCTCACTTTAATCCATCCATCTTACGAATAGTATTCTTCCATACTCAATTTACACGACAAAATCTTTTGACGGTTATTGTAAAACAATAGCTACTAGTTATAAAAATAATTACCTTATTTTTCAGACCATAAGACGCACCTTTTTACTTAGAAAAATCGACTTAAAATTGGGGTGCTTCTAATGGTCGGAAAGTAGGTGATAATAAAATAAGTCCCTACAGACCAAAATAAATATTATACACGCATTTCTTTTTAAACGTATGCATGTATTTAATTTTAATAACTACGTACGTATTCATTTTTTTTCTATACCTATTGAATCTCTCCATTTTAATTTGACAGTTGATTTAACGCGCAAAACAAATACAGACGTCCGACACCGCCGATAAATCGACGTTAATCGTTGCTGAATACGGTGTATATTTTTCTTATATCGATTCGGATATTTCTGACAATAATATGTACAAAAAAACGACAGTAATGAGACAAATGATAATAATTAATGATTAATTGTCTGTAAATATATTTTTTAAATAAAATATTCTTGTTTAAAAATTGTCTCAAAGATTTGAGTTGAGTTTTATTAAAAAAATATATAGTTTAATAATTGTTTTCTTTTAAATTGGCGCCAGTAGATAAAATCAATTCTCCAAATATAATGTTAATATGTGTATCGTTTTAAAACATTAAAATATACATATATATTTTTAAATAAGTCTATTTAAGCCTAAAATTCACATGTTTTATATAGCCTAATAGGCATTGATTGTTATTTGAGAATTGGATTGGTTTTTGTAAAAAATATTATTGACATAAAAAAAAAACATTTGGAGTAAAATGGTGTTATAAAGATATGTATTGTTTTGTGTTGTATTTTATTACACTTTCATAGTATATGATATAGTCTGGCAGGCTTTTTTCCATGCAGCAATCTCTTACAACCAACCAAAAAGGTGGTTAAGTCTTAAGTAAAAAAATAGACTAGAACCCATTAAAAAAATTGTTTCAAACATGAATCAAACTCGCAACGAGTTTTGTTTACATTTTAGTTGATATTTACTATTGCCAAAGCTTGAACTCATTAGAAATATTTATTTATCATTAATAAGAAATTATTTATAAAAGTTTTTTTTTATTAATCTACCAGAAAGAAAAAAATTGACCGTCTCCGTGGCCTAATTGGTAAGACGTGAGTTTTCCAACCGTTTGAACCCAATTTTGTTTTAAAAAAATATATTCCAGTCTTATTTTGACTTTGTGTATCTCCAACGTTTTACTTGTTATTATTATTATTATTATTATTATTATTACACATGACAAGAAATATACACAATTTGAGAAAAAACAACAGGTAATTTGATTTGGACATATAATTTTAATGGATCTGGGTTTGTTGCCTTTCATTTGTCGTATCCCCAGTAAACTACGCTTTTGCCTGTATCTCACTGAGGATATTTAGCATGAAAAAATAAATCGATACTTCTTTCCGATTTTTGATAACACAAAAAACCCCGTTGCACGCTCTCATCAACCTGACAAACAGTGACACTCAACTACAACTGGAAACATCTTGCGAAACTCAACTCCTCACACATTATCACTCCAGAAAGACCAAAAATATTCATCCCACAATATACCGCACACAATCATAAGAATAAAAATCAAAACAAATCCAAAACAAAAAAAATAAGAAAAAAAGAAAAACACACCGAAACACAAATATAAAAACAACCAAAATTAAAACAACAAGAAGAGACCCACACTCACGAGCTCACATAAATCCTTTCCACTCGTCATTCATCCTGAAAGCCCAAGTACTCAAAATCCTGTCGCAATAACAACCACGCTCCGATCGACTGTCTAAATGGTTTTCCTACCTTTACTTTTATTGAAGTCGGCACGTTTTTTGTTGATTGGAAGAGATTGCTTTACATGATATTAGGCCCGCCAGGTGTATAAAACGAAAGTGTTATAAAATACAAATAATACTTTGCATTTTAACAACTGGTTCTTACTCGTAGATTACAATAAAACATCTATTGACATTTTTTGAGGAAAAAAAAATGACATTTTAGGATAAGTATTCTTAGCATTTTAACAAGAATTATTATTTTGATTAAACGCGTATTTGATTCATTTAGAAATTGAACTCTCGTATCTGTTATCTAGTCTTTATAAACGAGATAAAGTACGATAAACAAAGAAAAATTGTTTATCAGTTGGAAACAAATCTACAATGTTATCTTTTTATCTGCCGTAATATCAAACAAACTCGGAAAATATAGATTAAAAATCTAACAAAGTTAACTTCTAATTAAACTAAACATGTACATATAAGCGTTGCCAAAGATTAAAAAAAAAGGTTTATAAATAACCATTGTTTATAAATAACCATTGTTTATAAATAACCGTCAAATAGACAAAATATACATTAACGTAAAGGTAAAGTTTTTTTTTGAGATTTTAAGATATCAGATGTTTTAAAATAATTTATTTCAATGAACAAAAAATTATAACAAACCACTTTTTATTCAGATTTCAAGCAATTGAAATATCGATAACCTTTAAATAATCTTATTTTTTGATTGATCGATAATTTTCACACTCCATTTTGGAGCCTTTTTTTTTTTTTTTAGAAAACAAATAAAAATATGGGTGCTTTTTGAAAATAGACAATCTATTCTGACTAAATAAATTTGTAATAATTAATTGTCTGTTTAAAAGTGATATATATTTAAACTCTTATACATCAATCAATTATTTTATCTCAGCGATATCTTATTATAATTGTAATGTTCATCAAAACTGATCAGCAATGAGCGAGAAAATTTTACTCAGCGATTATTGATTCATAACAGTTCCGATGAACTCCGTGCATTTGATATATAATCAGGAAAAAATATCTTGTTGGCACCCCATAGACTATAAATCTAAAATGGTATAAACAAATTGATTTTGTTTAATATGAATCATAATTATTCAGTTAAAATAAACTTCAATTTACGAACCTGGAATCAATTGTGATATTATTTAAAATATATTTAAAAAATGTAGTAATGTAGAGATGTTAACAACAAAAAAGTATATGTATACTCTTATATAGATGCCAAAAAGATATTTCGTACGAATAATAAAAAAAAATTCATTTGTTTATAAAGAAAACGAGAACATTGGTCGTGCTAAGGAAATTTTCGAAAATTCAGTTTAAAATCTATATTAAAAATAATTGAAAATGTTTTGAATATATTTAAACGAATGAAAGGAAGCATTAACTAAATACCTCGATACAAGAGTTCAATAATTAGTTATTGATTTCAGGAATGGAGTCAACATTTGAATAACTTTTTTGACAATAAATAAAAATATGATAAAATTGATAACTGTCATATATAATAAGAATTAAAATTATTAAAAAAAAAAATCAAAATTCATTGGAAGAATTTTTTTCGATAAACTCCAAAGCACGATTTGTTTCTTTATGTTTTTGAAGAAATACATTAAAACTAATTGCAAAGATAAATGGAACGTTTTTAAAAGTATTCTGTTAAAACATTATAAAAGTTTCCATTCAATGTGTAATATGATGTTTGGTACAAATGGATTTAAAAAATATAGGTAACGTTCAAAGCGATTCCTTGAATTACACGCTTTCATACAGCAGAGGATAAAAGTGTCGTTGAAATATCCAAATATCATTCCTAAACTTAATTGAATTACTGAGTCCAAGCCATAAAAAGACCAAATCCAAAAAAACAAGATATTTGGATGTTTCATAGATATACCACATTGAAACTTTAAAAGTAGGATGTTTCGTGGATATTAAAAAATATGAATTATATTTATATGCATATTGATGATGGATATAAGAGGAGGATTAGTTAAAATAATATTGCGCATATAATAATATCCATAAATATTTTTTTCGACTTTATCAAAATCCTTGCAACATGATTATTTTGATGAAATTGTAAAACATTAGGAATATTTAGGATTTGACATAAGGTACAATAATATTATATATTTGTGATCATATGCTACATGATTTTTTTTTTCATGGATGCAAAGTGAATATTTCACAAATACATATTGAATATCTTATGGATACAAAATGAATATCTCATGAAAACAAAGTGGATATTCCATGGATACAAAATGGATATTTCACAGACACAAATTGAATATCTCATGGACACAAAGTGAATATTTCACAGATACATATTTAATATCTCATGGATACAAA
Organism: Odontocerum albicorne; assembly: GCA_949825065.1. Classification (NCBI taxonomy): domain Eukaryota; kingdom Metazoa; phylum Arthropoda; class Insecta; order Trichoptera; family Odontoceridae; genus Odontocerum; species Odontocerum albicorne. The sequence goes on along the minus strand of OX463864.1, from coordinate 1,840,339 downwards.
ATGAATATCTTATGAATACAAAGTGGATATTCCATGGATACAAAATGGATATTTCACAGATACAAAGTGAATATCTCATGGATATAAAGTGTTTATTTCACAGATATATATTGAATATCTCATGGATACAAAATGAATATCTCATGAATACAAAGTGGATATTTCATAAATACAATATGGATATTTCACAGATACAAATTGAATATCTCATGGATACAAAGTAAACATTTCACAGATAAAAAATAAAATAGATACAACGTGGATATATCATGGATACAAAGTAGATATTTTACAGATATCCTGTGCTGTATTTAAGCTTAATGATCCGGTACGAATACGCAGGAAGGCCCCGACACTGGCCAATAAAACCAACGTGAGAGGATGTAAAATGAACTCAGAAAGATTTTCAAATACTAAATAAGCCTAGCCTAGCCAATTAAACATCCATTCCTTATACGTATATTTTCATTTTAGATGTGTTTAATTGTTAAAAATCAGAAATTTATTACACTTAAAATAAAGTCTAAGACAACGTAGGAACATGAGTTCTTTTAAAGAATTATTTAATCACCAGTAAAAAACACCTAATTAAAATACTAATTATCTGGAATAAATTTAATTCATGACATAAATTATTTATTTGTAAAATAATTTACATTTAATCAATGACATAAAATAAAAGCTACATAAATTATCATAAATTGAATCGAGCCGAAATATATATTTTCGTTACTATAAATAAATTGTAGAAGTTATAATAAAAATTATTTAACTTTACTCCCCTCGTTTCGAGTAAAGTAGAATTTAAAACATCTAGAAATTTTAAACTTCGTTTTTTTTTTTAAAACAATTGAAAAATAAGCGACATATCGCTTCTATGGTAAATACGCGTTGAATTTATATTCTTTAAGAAACTAATTAAAATTTAAATAATTTTATAACAAAGCGACTGAGTCTGAAAGTTCTCAAAGCACTAATTAAACTTTGTTTAATACAAAATACCCGTATTAAAGAACGAAACAAACTATACCCGTTTTTCCGCGAAGAAAATAAGATAATTTTCAACTTATTCAACAAAATTATCGTTTTTTTTTTTACAATCAATTCGTTAAGCAACTCATAAAAATTCACAATTGTTTTAAATTGCATTCAAAAAAATTATTTGAAAATATTTCAATTTAAACTCCCGATCTGGCAGCACAATTTTTAAGACTAAAATTGGAGTGGCGGGGGTGCCTATCGATGAGACAAGGATGACGTTTTCATTGGAACTTTGAATATAATTTTTTTCGTGTTGGATGATTGATTCTTGTTTTTATACAGGCACTGTATATGCCCGTTCACTGGATGGTGTTATTGTTAAAGCAGGAAAAATTATCTGGTGCGATGAGCAAAGATTTTTGAAGTTATCGTGAAGATTTTTTTCCCCGCCGAGAGTTATCGTCGCCCTTTTATAGAAAGAAGTAAGCTTTCCGTAACGGTAGAATATTACGAACCTGGTAATAAGGATTATAATTCCTTGGCATAAATTGTTGTTAATTAATTCAATTTAAACTCTCGATCTCGCAGCACTGATTTTAAGGCGGTAAAATTTTGACAGTTGACAGGGAAAAGCGGTGCGAGTTCCATTACGCGATAATATAGAATACTATAGCGTTTGTTACAATCCCATGCTATATCAGGCATTTATAGTTTTATTGAATTAATGACTTTTTAAATTCCATTATGTACAGAAAAACACATTAATTTACTGACCAATGTTAAAATATTTGACAAAAGATATCAATAAACTTCAAATATAATGTTGAAATTGAGTAATACAAAATGTCTCAAAACGTAGGTACAGATAAATACGTTTTACAAACTATGTTTTATTTGATATGAAAAACAAAATTTTTCCTTAGACGAAATTAATGTTCTATCTCTGAACGCTTGATGACGAGATTTTGATATTCCCCACATCAGAATCATACATACATACTATTGTATATCGCCATTCCCATCGGGATAGGCAGAGAGGGCAGATCGCTAGAACTTCCCATCTCGACATAAATCTTTCACCTCTTTTACTACATCCATATACCTTCTTATACAATTCCTACGATTTCTCCGACTTTTTCATTTCTTTCTTTCAAAATATCGTTCACTTGATTCAATCATAATTTCCTTGATCTTTCTCTACCACGTCATACACTCACATTTACACTATATATTTGTTTAGTTAATTTTTTTTCGTTCATTCGTTCTATATGCCCAAACCATCTCAGAGTGTTCTTATACTATTCAATCTTACTCAACACATCAACATTAAGTTCACATTCATCCCTTATCACTGCACTTTGTATTCTGTCATACATTGCCAATCCATGTATTATTTCTACTGCACGCATTTCTACAGCATTTATTCAACTTCTTTCCCTCTTTTTCAACGTCCACATTTCCTTCCCATACATAAGAAAAAGTGATAGAATAAATATTGAGTAGAAAATTAAGAATTTAATCTTCAATCATGTCAATTTTGAATCTATCATGATGTTATATCATTTTTTTCAGTGGCACTGCTGCCCATATCGAACCTTGGCTTCCGGAATCTTTCGCCACAACAAATCTCTGTCCTCAACTACCGTTCTTCAATTTAGAATCTACAGCAGTTCCAAGGTATTGCTTTCCAATGGAACATGGTATCTGAATTATTTTCCTCCCTTGTATGACGCTATAGTTATATTTATTGATGTTAATTATTTTCAAAAACCTAATATCGAAAATCAACTCGCACAATCCCTTTCTCCCATTTCTTTCTACCGTTGAGTCACACGACAATTTTGGAAAGTCAAAAGTCGTTTCCATATCCTAGACTTGTTGTGAGTGTTTCTCCCGAGCGTTGTTTGGGCAGATCTTGTTTTCTGATTGAATATAATATGGAAGTCACACGACACAACTCTGTATAGACCAGTATGATTGACAATCCCTCGCGATCGAGTAAGACTGTGAGCTATTCTATAGATGGAAGATGCCTCTGCTTATATCAGTTTATTATGTGTAAGCTATTGTTACACTTTAGTGACAGATCAAACTCAAAGTTCCAATGATAACGAGATCAAATTTCCAAGACGATAGGCAGGTTAAATCTGCTGCAGGCTTTTGTTAGGCAGAATATAGTAAACTAATATTATTAATGTATACAATACACTATGGTGAGATAAAAAAAAAACATTTTAGGATATATTTTGATAAGTTATCAACCCCAAAATCTTAGTTGACTTAGCTTGCCAATGCTTTGGCCACACAAAGTCTTGTAGTTTAAAATGTTTCTCGAAATTGTTACCGTCTTGAATTGGTCAACAATGGTCAACGTTTCGAAGACATTGCAGTCTTCATTCTCTGGACTACGTCAATACAGTAATATTTTTTGACATCGTCTTTACCACTTGTCAGTTTTGCCTGAGCGGGACTCGAAGTTTCTTTTTATACTGACGACCCCGAGTCTCGTTTGGGCAAATCTTGTTTCGACTTGTTGAGAGTGTTTCTCCCGAGCGTCGTTTAGGCAGATCTTGTTTTCTCCGAATGGAATATATTTTCGTATAGAATTTATTCATTCACAGTTCGTCATTGTGTTACGTCGCGTGTTAAAAATCCAACTGTTAAGTGGTTACCGATGAAGGCTGCAACACCTTCGAAACGTTGGCTATCATTTAAGTAGAATCAACGCAGTAACAACAACAAAAAATATTTCTACAACTAGTGTAAAACAGTTGTGAAAATTTTCGTGCAATCAAAGTTTTCGTTTATAGATTAGTTTACATTAATATAAAAAAAATTGTAATTGAAAATATGTGAACCATAGATACACTATTGCAGAAATATATTCGTATATATACACACACCTTTATCATTTTGTACAATGCGTTATTATACATTCTGTTATTCATGACAAACCCTCCTTATATATTATTAATGAAGCCTTTTTAGTTGTCGGAAAATCTTTCTGACCATTTGAACCCTCCAACCCTGCGATCGTACCGATTCTGAATGATTAAATTTAACATTAAACAATTATATATATATATGTATTCATAGATACTAAATACATAACCTTAATTACTCACAAAATATTGACACTTATATATTATATTCTTATACAAAAACGACCTTACAAACAGTATAATCCAATCTAATCTCCAATATTTTTGTAACTACCTCGCCATACCTCATCCGTGCACACAACACAAACTATTTAGCGTAATATAAGTTTTAATACGATAAAAAAATAATAAGAAATCATAACATACTACGAGAGAACTAATTTTTGTACTGTTTTTTTTTTTTGGTAGTTTTAACTATAGTACCTAAAATTTGTACATTTTTTTTTTCAATTTACGTAAGTCTTTGCAGGAGAGAAATATATCTTCGAAAACAATTTTATTTTTTATCGATATTATTGTACAGATTTCATTAATCGTTTTAAGCTGATTAATCACTTGACAGTTTTGCCCGAGCGGAACTCGGGCACGAAGTTTCTTTTGACACTGATGAGTCTGAGCCTCGTTCGGGCAAATCTTGTTTCTACTTGTTGGAAATGTTTCTGCCGACTGTCGTTTGGGCAGATGTTATTTCAACTTGTTTTCTCCGAACGGAATATATTTTCGTATAGAATTTATTCGTTCACAGTTCGTCATTGTGTTATGTCGCGTGTTAAAAATCTGACTGTTAAGTGGTTAAAACCTCTATAGCCTAGTTGGTAAGACGCTGGTCTCCCAACTCGGGGGTTGCGGATTTAGTTCCCATAAGAACTCAGATTTTTAAAAAAGGATTCCTGTCTGGTTTTCACTCAATATCTCTGAAGCATCTTTCTGGTTGGCTGGAAGAGATTGCAACATGACAATAAGTCTACTAGATTGTACATACAACAAATGTACAATTTAATACAATCCTTGCGAACTAGTTTATAAGAGGTTTGTCTACAAACTCAATGATTTTAGACTTGATTTCTGTTGGTACCCAGATTATTTTAAAAAGGGATCCATCTGATTTTCGTTTAAGGCTTTTTAACACCTTTCTAATTGGTTGGAAGAAATTGCCACATGATAACGATTTCATTCTAGGCAAATTGTACTGTACACGACGAAAGTGAAATATAATGAAAATTAAAGGAACTCTTTTGAATATCTATAGATTTTTCTAAATTAATGTAAATCCATGAAAATTTGTAAAGTAAATAATTTCAGTAAAATAGTTTTCAATAAAAACAATCTAAATAAAAAAAAAACTGTTTTTTAAGTCAACAGTATAATTGTATCAATTGTGAAAAAGTCATAACATAGGATTTATTTTCCCATCCCTATTTTCTTAACAAAAGAAAAAGTATTCTTTTTTCAAAAATCTTCTAATGAAGCTAAACACTGAACCTCATTTAATATTCATGGACAAAAAAATAAAAAGTTACGAATTATATATATTTTGTATGTCAAGTTTTTTTATCTTTTTTTTAGAACTAACAAAATAAAATTACTTTTCAATATTTTTCTTTCCTGTAAAGAATTTTATCTACTTAATGCGTTAATATTTATTGAAATGGCCTGAAAAATTGTTGATACAACCATGATATAATCAAAACATGTCTCATTTTATGAATTTTCCTTTTCTAGTATATAGAAAACATATTTCATTTTAAAATTAAATCATAATTAGGTTATATGTTCATTTTACATTTGATTAAAAAAATACGAGCAGTTCTACTGAATGGTTGTTAAAAATTTCTATAGTAATTGTGGTCTTGGATTTAATGTACATTATGTTCTTAGAGAGAATTGTATTTTAAAAATGCCATATCAAGGTTTTTTTTAATTCGTTTTTATTTTCTGATAAATGAAGATTTTAAAATGCGATGTAATTAAATGGAAGCTAGACATCATCTTTAAGGCCCCAATTTATAGTCCGATCTAAACACTAAATACTAAATCAAATTTTTTTTACTGAAGAAATACGTTGTTAATTTTGGACAATTTTGTCAAAGCTTAAATAAAGGAGTCACATTGTTTAATTACCTCACTTTCAAGTTTAGATTATATGAGGTCTTACTTTGAATAAAAATCCTAAAATTGTAAGGTTAGAAATTAGTATTTAGTATTTAGACTGGATTATGAATATAGATACATCTGCTACATCCTAAATGTATTCTAATTAATCTCGCTCAGAGATTTTCAAGGAGATCAACCATGCAGCGATGCCAACTATAAAAAATGAAGTACTCTCAGATGTTTTTGAAACAGATTACATTCCTATTATTAATTATGATAATGTAATGCAATCCCTCGTGCATGTATTGGTTTAATTTGTACCAGCTATTGCACTTCAGGAAGCACATAGTCTTGACAGATTAAACTCAAAGTTCCGATAGTAAGAAAATCAAATTTCTAAGATGATCGACAAGTTTAATCTATTTTAATCAGTAGCCTTTAATTTGACAAATTTTAATAGCCCTTTTTCTGTTTCACTATAATAATTTATGATAAAAAGTTTATGAGCTATGGAAAAAACATATATACGTATGTTATATTGTCTATGAGTGAAATAGTCCAGAAATCAATCTGCACAAGTATCAAATCAGGAAGAGAAATGACGAGATGATAAGTTGAATAAGGTAAATAAACAATTTGATGAGCAAAGAAGTTTTATGAATATACAAGAGTTGATATGTATATGTACCAGTTGAGAAAGATTTTATTGTTTATGCCTATACCTCTTGAAACCTTTGCTGCAAATAATACTATTATAGTGACATCTATCTATGGAATCTAGCAACACAGAATACATAACCAATTTATTTATCAGCGATATTCACTATCAAAATGCTTCTGAGAAATGAGATTTAATGTATCATACTGATTGATCTAAATCACTTAAATATTAAATCTTGATATAGCACTTTCAATACAGTTATCTTTTCCACTCAAAATCTAAAGCATTATTTAAATTAATATATATGTAAAAAATTCCATTGTTAAATTGATTTCGAAAGATTTTGAAATTGATAATTTTTTCGAGTTATAAAAACTTTAATTAAAAAAATGAAGTATGATATATTCGTATTTAAAAATTGGTTGACATATTTTTTATGATAAGTATAGAAAGAAAGCCGGAGTGATTCGAAACTTCCGAGTGGTTTTAACACATTCAGTGCTAAAACCACATAGAGCTGTGTTTCCCTACGTTTTTTGTGCTATGCCCCACCTAAGCCTTTCTAAAATTTTTATGCCCCCCTACATAACGGTGACACGACAAATTTGTGTAACGCCATTTTTTTTTTACAGTGACGCCATTTCTTTTTTTTTAAATCATTTATGGCACTAAATCCACATTCAGCTAAATATGAAGATGGAAATAGAGCAGTGTTTCACTACGTTTTTTGTGCTATGCCCCACCTAAGCCTTTCTAAAATTTTTATGCCCTCCTACATAACGGTGACGCGACAAATTTGTGTAACGCCATTTCTTTTTTTTGCAGTGACACCATTAATTTTTTTTAGCAGAAAATCATTTATGGCACTAAATCCACATTCAGCTAAATATGAAGATGGAAATAGAGCAGTGTTTCCCAACGTTTTTTGTGCTATGCCCCACCTAAACCTTTCTAAAATTCTTATGCCCCCCCTACGTAACGGTGATGCGACAAATTTGTGTGACGCCATTTCTTTTTTTTTAGCAGAAAATCATTTATGGCACTAAATCCACATTCAGCTAAATATGAAGATGGAAACGGTAACAATAGTTTTCTTGCACATTTGGTTGGATTTGGATATTTAATTTCGGTTTCCTTACAAAGCCAAGCCAACGCATTTTGCAGTACAAAGAAACGCCTGTACTTGTGAACCATGATACAAGTATACAGATAAAGCAATCCGGATCGCAGCTAATTTCACTCCAATGTCACGTATTACGTCACGGCGTATACGCGATAGTGGAGTGAAGTTAGCTGCGATTTGGATTGCTATATCTGTTATACTTGTATCATGCTCGTGAACCACAATATACAAATATGGTTAATTTAAAATCTGAACGAGTCAATTTTCAAATTGCCCCCCTTAAAAATCAAATTGCCCCCCTGTGGGGTGTGGGCCCCACGTTGGGAAACACGGACATAGAATGAAACCTTGGTTTTCGAATTTAATCAGTTCCAGAAGGCTGTTCGAAAATCGAATTAATTTTTCCTATAAAAGATAATATCTTTCTTATTCAGTTTCAATCCCGGGGATTGGTTAGCAGCAAAACTCTGCATCTCCTCTTCCACTCCGCTCGGTCTTCAGCGATCCTCTTGAGTTCTGTATAGGAGGTGCAGTCCATATCGTGGCATATTTACTTCAGATACTCTCGGCGAGGGGGCCCTCTGCCAATCAATCCAGTATATTGTGCAGGAGATTTTCATGTCGCAGTATATGACCCATCCATTTTACGCGCCTTTCCGATATGGTGTTTGACAGGTGCCTGGTTTCTTTGATCCTGCTGAGAACCTCGTCATTTGTAATGTGGTCTCTCCGGAAAATCCTTAGGATTCGTCTATAGGTCCACATCTCGAAGGCCTCCAATCTTTTTCAATCCCTTTCGCCCATGCACCATGTCTCGCAACCATACATCAAAATACTCCACACATATGTTTTGACCAATTGCTTGCGGAACTTTAGGTCCATGTTGTTGGATTAGAAAATCTTTGATTTTTTATTAAATGCGAGTTTTACTTGGTGGATGCGACTGTCAACCTCTCTTTTTGTATGGCTATCCCATATGATCTTGCTTCCAAGATAGACGAACTCTTTTACGTTTTTAAGTGCAGCTCCTGACATTAGTATGTTCATTTGGTGTTCGTCTCTGCCTACGGTTAACCCTCTTGTTTTGTCAGAAGTAATATACGAGTAGATTGGATTATTCCGTTCCAGATCCCCAAATTTACACAGCGCGGCAACACAATAAATGGATTCAATAAATGAAAATTTAACTGCACTTTATATATATGTTACTGAGGAAAACTGATGACGTAAGTGGAAGGTGGTGAAACAGATGGAGAGCGTTATTGTTTGAAAAAGAAATTATACTAAAGAAAATCTAGCATGGTCCCTGTGACGTTTCACAAATTTGCCCCAATACAACCTTGTAACGACGTTCAGTAATTTAAATTATTTTATCAACTTTAATATAAGCCTCGATTCTAATAAATAGCAAGTTATTTAGGTGAATACATTACATAAAACTACCAATAATGACAAATTAATACATCTTGTTACAAAATAGCAAAAATGTGGCAGTTTGTTAAAATCAAATAATATTTGGCGACGTTTGTCAAAAGTCACTACGTTAGTCCGCATTGGCTAGGGATGGGGTATACGATAATTGGATTTTCGATTTTTTTATGCATAAAATTAAATTATCGTAATTAGTATTAATTCATAGTGGATCTTGGCCTATTTAAAGAGAGATACAAATCATACAATACATTAGAAAGTCAGTATAATGAAAATTAGGAATTGAAACGTCAGTTTAGAGAAAAACAATTTTTCGATTTATAAAAAACGATTCGATTCGTAAAAAAGAAACTATTTTACCCCATCCCTTTGAGACATGACATTTCGAACGTCACAGGGACCATCCTACATTTTCTCTAGTATAAAACCTGTCTATTGAGATTTATTATTATTATTAGCATTATCGTTGAAAATTAATAGTCGAGAACTGAATCGTTGAAAATGAGAAACGTTTGAGGACCGAGGTTCCATTGTATATGCATCCGTATAAACTTTTGCTGGGTTCTCGAAATGCCCATTGCTGTTCTATTCCTAATTTTTTTTTAAATAAATTCAACAGACAAGTGACCCCAAATTGGTCCAACAGTACTGATAAGGTTTGAAAGAGTATATACTAATGTTGTCTGTATACCAACTTTCACCTTTTAATATTTTTTCATGAAAGTTTAATATGGTAAATTCTTTTAGTATTGCCGTGATTTTAAAATAAATTATTCGACAATCAATCTATTAACTCATTTACCGAGTATTGTGACTTCTATGAGATATCTCTAGGGGATTTCCCTACTCTTCGCGAAGTACTGTTGCATCCCTTAACCTGTTCACCGCGTTAAAAATCAAATTCCACGAATCCTGTGCGCGGCACAATTTCAGCGTTTTTTAATTTCTAAGTTTAAACACAAATTTTGTTTAGAACCACTGATATTTGATTACAACACCAAGTAAACATGACACTTAAGTAATTTTCTGATAATAAATAATAGTCATTACTCTTAAGGAGACTCATTAACCCTGAGAGTGCTACGAGAAAAAAATATAATTGTCTATCTAGTGCCGAGATATATTTATGATTCGGACGTTCGTGATAAATATTTATTTTAAACAACAAAACAACAAAAGAAATATATTTTTACAACATAAATATATTTTAGAATGTGTACCCTCTTATTCTAAATGAATATAATTCATTTAGAATACAAGGGTAGAACAAATTTCTTCCACTGCTGTAGCAGTGCGCCGATCTCTCAGGGTTAAACAAAGGAGATAAACTTAACATTACGTAAAATAAACAAAGGAATGCTACGATCAAATCAATGCTTCATGACACTCACCCAATCAAATGCATATAGCACTAGTAATGTTTATTTACGTAAGAGAGACTTAGTAATGTTTATTTATGTAAGAGAGACTCATCGCAGGACTCGATCCGCGCGACAGGTCGTTAATGCTGGAAATATTGAGAAACCAAAAAAATTCGGCGCTCTGTTTATTCAACAATATCTCATAAACTAATATATTATTTGACAAGGTTTTCAGAGATGTCGCTAGAATAAAGATTATTTTAAATTTTAGTTCAATTTTTATTCCGGTTTTGTGTCATTTTTTTTAAGTATTTGTGATTTGAAACTTGGATTGTCGTCAAATCACAGGCGTTTGTGCTCCCCGCGGGGAACACGTTAAAAGGAACTCTGGAAAGCCAGAGCCTTAAAAAACAATCGTATATAAGTGAGAGGAAAAAATAATCAATAAAGCCGGCTTTCTGACGATATATCACGGATATATACATATATATATATATACCAAACAATTTTTTTTCTAAAAAGGATTTAAATTCATGAAAAAACTTAAATAAATTGAAACAGATTCAGCAGGTAGAGAGAAAATCAATTTACATCAACGAATTAATAAACATTTTTTCTTTCTTTTTGTGCATTTTAAATGTTTAAACAAATATTATATATAAATTATAAATTACAGAAAATAAGACTTATATTGTTAATCTTTGAGTGGAAAAGTTTATAAAAAGTACTTTTTTTTTTCAATAAATATTTATAAACGGTAATTTGAACTTTAGTTTTACACGTATGATTGTATAATCTTTTACAATTAATGAGGTAGAAGTTTTTGTAAATTTACAAAGCCATCTTTACATTTTACAATATATAGTTTTTTTTACATTAATGCTGTATATTTAATTTTGTACTCTCTTATTGTACGATGGTTGTTATTTATTTGTGCTTTTTTTTTTTAAATTCAATACAATATCAGCGATTTACATTTAGAACTGGATAGAATTATAAAATAATTTTTAATTTGAAACGAACTGTTAAAATATATATTCGTATTAAATTTTTTATTTTTGATTGGTGCCTACGCTGAAAAGATGTCTATAAAGAATATGACCTGAATTCATAGTTCAACTTTAACACTAAATACTTAATCATAACTATTTAAAGAAATTAGTGTTTAATGTCAAATTTGTCGCAGCTTCCTTAAATAAGGGAGTCACACGGTTTCATTACCTCCCTTTAAAGTTTTGAGGTTAGACTCTGAGTACAAAAATTTCAACATTTTAAGGTTAGAAATTAGTATTTAGGCTAGACTATGAATTTGCATAAAGGATTTGAAATTAATTTTAACTTTGTTAGTCCTTTTGTATGGGCCATTAAATTGGAAGACATTTCTGCGTTTATTCGTTTCCAAAGGCAGAGCAGGGGCAAGGGTGGGACAACCAGAGCACTGGATTCAGGGTCGATATCTAAAAGGTGCCAAAATTGGCTGAATAATAAAATTTAGATTAATTTATTGAAATAACAAACACCTTTTTTAGATCTAATATTGGACAAGTGAGATAGTCTGATATCGCTGTTTTCTCTTTTAATAGTAATAAAAGGACACTTATTTAGCGCCGTTAAAATAGCTTAAGGGTGCTTTAACTCGGGAATTTAGCCTGCTATAAGTGAGATGACACATATAATAAAAAAAGAGACTATCAAGATAGAAAGGTGGTGGATGCGGCCTTAAGTTTGAACATTTGATTATGAATAGAATTAATTTTGATAAAGTTATGGATGATTTAGCTGCAGTAAAACATTTTAATTTTCACATTTTAATGTGAACAATTTAACATTTTAATTTTCACAGTTTAACATTTTAATTTTCACACGTTGATTTATATTTTTGTTAGTTAAAGGGACCTGACATCCACTATTTTTTTTAAGACAATTTTTTTATAGTAAAAACATCATCCAATTTTAAAATAAGGTAAAATATTGTAAACAATTTTTCATACATGCAGAAAACACGCTTTCAAACGAGTGCAAGTGCACCTATATACCTTGTCCCGGCTCTGACCAGAAGGGTTGGGTATACATTGAAATTGATGGTCACTCTTGAGTTACGTGTTCTTGCCCATAATTAGGTTTGCGAATAATAAAACATGTATCCAAAAACAATGTTATATTCGATAACCATTTTGAAATCTAAATATTGAAAAATTAATCTAAAATTTAAATATTTTATTTATAGTTAAGGCATTAACATTGTGGAGGTTTAAAGACATTGTAATTTGTTTTATCAAACACTGTTTATTCCACTTTTTGTAACGGAATAACCCTACCAGTTTCAAGGCTTTCACCTCATCTTCAAGGGAGCACACACAAGACTTGTTTGTGCTCCCCTGAAGATGAGATGGGCACCTTGAAACCGGTAGGGTTATACCGTTAGAAAAAAGTGGAATAAACAGTATTTGATAAAAACAAATCACAATGTCTATAATATAAAGTTTTTAAAAAAGTTCTATAGAATATTATATAAATACAGTCAACTCCGGTTATAGTGAACTCGGTTTTATTGACCCTTTGGCTAAAGTGAACCAAAATCTACTAGTTTTTTGTTCACCATAACATAGGTTTTTATCATACCTATTTGGTATATGGGGTTGGGACAGAAAATTTTGGTTCACTATAACCGAAGGTTCACTAAAACCGAGTTCACTATAACCGGAGTTGACTGTAATACAATAAATAATAAAAAATTGAACTGATTAAGTATTGTAAAAAGTATGTTAAATCAAACATTTCAATTTCTATCCCATTCTAAATGTATATTTTCTGATAAAAATCATAGACAAATTTTAGAAATACTCAAAAAAAACTAAATTTTAGCAAATAATCATTTGCAATAATAATAAACTCACACGTAAACATAATTATAAAAAGAATAATGAAAATTTAAAAAAAAATTGAGCAAAGCATTCAACATACAATCATTAATTTTACTTTGCGTTTCGAACACTATCCCGTTAAACCGTAGACATTTGAAATAAGTCCACTTAAAATCTAAACATCATTATGGCACTTTCAAACGTCTATGGTTTAACGTAAAAAAAATTTACATCATCCGATACGTACGGCATATTTAAAATTTCCAACGCAATCTTGCCATTTAAAAAAACACACAACAATCAAATGAAATATTTCTTATTTATAATATTTTCCCCTTCAAAACGACAAGACGCCGTACGTATCCGATGCTGTCAACACTTTAATATATATTTTTTTATTTTTTTTTTTATTCTTGCATATTAATTTATTATATGTAAATATATATTCATAAATAATTTGAACACTACTGGAAAGATAAGTATAGGAACTATATTGGTTGTCACAAGTGCGTTTAAGGGTTTCCCCTTTTCCTTTTCAATATATATATTCTTATGTTTAAAATGTTACAAAAATTGCCCGAGATTGTATATTTTTTGTCTATTCTCAAATTTAATATTTTTTTAATTCTCCCTTATTCTCTAAGAATTCTTTGTTTTTTGTATTTTTTTTTTAAAATTCATTTATTTTAATAATTAATGGAGTCAATTTATACTTGGTACCGTTTTTTTTTTTTTTTTTTTTGTCAAACTAAGTGATGTCAGATTTTTTTTATCAGTCTTACTGTGTGTAGTTTTACTCCTATATTCCAATTTTTTTTATATTTCGTTACCGAGAAACACTACAATTGTTTTTTTTTTTCTTTTTTTCCAAATCGACCCATACAAGAGACTCCGGCAAACGGTTGAAAATCAGGGGAAAAAAATTAAAAACGAAACATCTCGAAATCAAACGAAACATCTCGAAATTAAACGAAACATCTCGAAATTAAACGAAACATCTCGAAATTAAACTAATCATCTCGAAATTAAACGAAACATCTCGAAATAAATTAATAATTAAATTTAATATACACATACTTTTACTGTTTCTTGTTTTTCTTCAAGATATTATAAATATATATATTACAGTCTACGTAGGAACTCAAATGGACAGGAATGATTCACAATATAAATGCGGTAATGTACAAAATAAGCATAATTTTTTTGTTTGTTTAAATAACATAAAAATGAATTTTTTTCTAATTAAAAATTCCAAACAGCTAATTGTTGTTAAATGCTATGGCAAACTCACTTAGAGTTGTCACAAGAACAGCTGTTAAGTTGTATTATTTTACAATGGTTTTTATAGTAGTTTGAGTAGCGTGCTATAAGAGATTAAAAAATTAGCTGTTGTTTTTTTTTTTCAAAATTGTTTTAATAACACTGAAGTCAGATGTTTACATGTACAATAAAGTAAATGATAAAAGTTAAAAAATCAAAAAGCACTTCTGATGATACTTTGAATTAAACACAACTAAAAAATGATTAATGCATTCCCTGTAAAGAGGAAAACATGTATTGGCTATGTAACTAACGTTCTCATATTTAGCATATGTATCAGGTATATATTTGGTCTGATAGCTAAGGGAGGGATGAATAGCTTGGAGATTATAAAGAAGACTCGAAGAATCCTAAGAAAAATCAACACCTTATTGGTTCAAAGTCTTGTTTACTTCCTTTATCTGTATCATTCGGAAACCTGAACACTTAAGACACGCAATAGACTAAGAATCAGTTAGATGTAGCTGTTGCGTGTTTCATGGATTACAAGAAGAACTGATCAATCGCTTATTGAAGATCTCGGGGCTGAGATACGTCTCTCTGTGCTGTGTGTAAGAAGAATATTAAGACCCTTTGACCATGACAACCTTGTGAGGTCAATTCAGGCGGGAAAGTTTGAATGGCAAAAGCAACTATCCGATGGACTGACCAGGTGAGAAAAGCAGCATGATGCTCATTTCAAGAGGTGTGACATTGTACAAGAGATTGCTTGTGCTGGAGGATAGTTGAGCTGGAGGATAGATAGGTGAGAAAAGCAGTGGGGTGCTCATTTCACGAGGTGTGACATAGTACAAGAGATTGCTTGTGCTGGAGGATAGTTGTGCTAGAGGATAGATAAGTGAGAAAAGCAGCATGGTGCTCATTTCAAGAGATGTGACATAGTACAAGAGATTGCTTGTGCTGGAGGATAGTTGAGCTGGAGGATAGATAGGTGAGAAAAGCAGCATGGCGCTCATTTCAAGAGGTGTAACCTTGTACAAGAGATTGCTTGTGCTGGAGGATAGTTGAGCTGGAGGATAGAAAGGTGAGAAAAGCAGCATGGTGCTCTATTCAAAAGGTGGACATAGTACATGAGATTGCTTGTGCTGGAGGATAGTTGAGCTGGCGGATAGATAGGTGAGAAAAGCAGTATGGTGCTCATTTCAAGAGGTGTGACATAGTACAAGAGATTGCTTGTGCTGGGGGATAGTTGAGCTGGAGGATAGATAGGTGAGAAAAGCAGTATGGTGCTCATTTCAAGAGGTGTGACATAGTACAAGAGATTGCTTGTGCTGTAGGATAGATAGGTGAGAAAAGCAGCATTGTGCTCATTTCAAGAGGAGTAACATAGTACAAGAGATTGCTTGTGCTGGAGGATAGTTGTGCTGGAGGATAGATAGGTGAGAAAAGCAGTGGGGTGCTCATTTCACAAGGTGTGACATAGTACAAGAGATTGCTTGTGCTGGAGGATAGATAGGTGAGAAAAGCAGCATGGCACTCATTTCAAGAGGTGTAACATAGTACAAGAGATTGCTTGTACTGGAGGATAGATAGGTGAGAAAAGCAGCATGGTGCTCATTTCAAGAGGATGCTCGGAAGGCAGTATTATCTTTGGCCCCATTAATCGAACCTTCGGGTTAAGAACCACTGGATTAGGCACGAAATTCATAGTTATTAGCAATACTCCCTCGCATGTGAAGATGCAATAACACTGACATATGTTAATATTGTAATCAGACCAGAACCCTATTTTATTTTTTCGGGTACCATCTAGAATCGAATCCAACACCTCCACCTGAAAGTCAAGCTTCTTACCAATAAGACCACATAGGCTGATTATTTTTTAGTCGCTGATGATTATGTAACACCATTTTATTTTATCTGTAAAATTGTACATAAGTTGTGAGAAATCCTGAATGTGAATACTTGAGAATTTTTTTTTGTTATTTTTAAATAGAAAAAAAAAAAACAATTTGTTGTTATTTAAACAATAAATGAAACAATAATCCCATTTATTTCATCTAAAAACAAAATTTGGAAATCTACACATAATAAAAATATAAAAGCTTTGTTATTTTTTTTGGCTTCAATAATAAATATACAATAATTGTTTCACTAAATGAAAAGTATTATTTTAAATTAAAAAAAAAATATTAATCGAGAAAAAAATTCAATGACTATTTTATAATTTTTTTACTTTGGCTACATTTCTAAATCTATTTAAATTTATAATTACATTATAATAGTTAAATTTAACCAATCCATAGGAACTTATTTGGAATGAATCACGACATATCATTAAATTTTCATCTCTTTGAATTTATATTCCTGGCAAAGTACACGGAAGTTTTTAGTTTCAGTGAATTTTTTTTTTAACATGGCAAATAAACATTATGATTTTTTCAACTTTTTATCTTTATTCTGATGTTTCAATGTATGACACTGTTAAAAATATAAAGATGGATCTACAAAGAGGAGACCAAATTTAAAAGCAACGTTATAAACCATTTAAAATGCTGAAATGAGCTTGACTTGTGTTTTACTAAGGTGTGGAGATATATTCTCTCTACGTAGCACAAAAGTGATGTGGCACAATGGTGTATATGTATCGTAACATCAAAAATTAAATCCGAAATTCACCGATGGAAGACAAGTATACTAACTATACTTGGGAAAATGTAGGATGGTTCCTGTGACGTTTGAAACGTTACGTCTCAAAGGGATGGGTTAAAATCATTTTTTTTTACAAATCGAATAGTTTTTTTATAAATCGAAAAATTGTTTTTCTCTAAACTGACATTTTAATTCCTAATTATCATTACACTGACTTTCTAATGTATTGTATGATTTGTATCTATCTTTAAATAGGCCAAGATCCACTATGAATTAATACTAATTACGAACATTTAATTTTAGGTATAAAAAAATCGAAAAATCCAATTATCGTATACCCCATCCCTAGCCAATGCGGACTAACGTAGTGATTTTTGACAAACGTCACCAAATATTATTTGATTTTAACAAACTGCCACATTTTTGCTAATTTGTAACAAGATGTATTAATTTGTCATTATTGTTAGTTTTATGTAATGTATTTACCTAAATAACTTGCTATTTATTAGAATCGAGGCTTATATTAAAGTTGATAAAATATTTGAAATTACTGAACATCGTTACAAGGTTGTATTGGGGAAAATTTGTGAACTGTCACAGGAACCGTGCTACAATTTCTTAAGTATAGAGACAAAGTGGTCATCAATCAAGACTTGTGTGTGAAGTGTGGGATGTGGGCTTAAAAAGATCTGATGTTCTCGTGGTCAAGTTTGCTCTCTATTGGTGGGGTCGTATTTTGATTGGGAGGATGTTAATAAGCTAAGACCATTTGATAATTTCTCTCATAAACATTTTTTCTTTTCTAAACACTGCCTTAAAATAAATGTCAAATTTCTGAATACATTATGTATATATACGAGTATATATACTATGTTGGAATCAATTAATCTACATTTATTATTAACTATTGTTATTATTAAAGTAGGATAAAAAAAATCTATGATTTGGTAGTGTCAGATGAATGGTTGATTTACAATTAATTTTGCAAATCTATGGGATGCATTAGAGGTGGACCAGAAAAAGTCTAGTTGGATAAAGTGTTCTGTTATTTTGGTAGATTATTCCGTTCAACCATCTGCTGAAACTAAGAGAGAATGATACATCTCCATCGTCAAGAAAGAAGCTTTCAAATAATTCCTATAACCTCTTAATAAAATTATCAATACCAACTTTTTTTGCCCAAAGGCCATATGCTTATTTGGCTCCCATTACATACAATGGCTTGCCGACTTCAATAAGGGTAAAGATGGGAAAACCATTTAGACAGTCGATCGGAGCGTTGTTATTATTGCGACAGGATTTTGAGTACTTGGGCTTTCAGGATGAATGACGAGTGGAAAGAATTTGTGCGAGGTCGTGAGTGTGGGTTTCTTCTTGTTGTTTTAATTTTGGTTGTTTTTGTATTGGTGTTTCTGTGTATTTTTTGTTTTAATTTTAATTTTAATTTTTATTCTTATGATTGTGTGCGGTATATTGTGGGATAAATATTTTTGGTCTTTCTGGAGTGATGATGTGTGAGGAGTTGAATTTCGCAAGATGTTTCCAGTTGTAGTTGAGTGTCACTGTTTGTCAGGTTGATGAGAACGTGCAACTGGGTTTTGTTTTTGCATAATCAAAAATCGGAAAGAAGTATCGATTTATTTTTTCATGCTAAATATCCTCAGTGAGATACAGGCAAAAGCCTAGTTTACTGGGGATACGACAAATGAAAGGCAACAAACCCAGATCCATTAAAATTGTATGTCCAAATCAAATAACCTGTTGTTTTTTTCGCAAATTGTGTATATTTCTTGTCATGTGTAATAATAAATAAATAAATAAAATACATAAATAAATAAACTTAAATAGTTCTGAATCGCCTTTAACTTTTGATAATTAGAATTTATTCAGTACTTTGTAACCAAAGGGCTGTTTTCCTATTTAAACAAAGTTCATCTAACTATCAACCAAATTCTCATATATATAGAATACATCTTTTGAAAAATCAATTCACTGGGATTGCTAATATATTTTACTATAGCCTGTTGAGCTATAAAATAACACTGATTGTAGAATTTATAAAATGTTTAATTTATACTGTACATTTCTTCCCGCATGAATGTCAAGAATTACACTCGGTGTGGTGAGGTGCGGGTGGCCTGTCTTGAGATGGTCACATATTGTATAATCAACTGTGTATATTATTGAATTTTTTAAATAATTTTAACTTGTGTACTTATGTGTTATTTGAATTGTTTTATTGTGTTATGTGTCTTTTTATTGTAATTGTTTTTATTTTAGAATTATTTTTATTTGTTATTAAAATAATTAAATAAAAGTAAGGTGTTCTAAAATGCGTAAAAAATTATTATGAATCGAGGAGTTTCAGAGACGAAAAAGCTCCGTAGCAGCACCTATAGACTTAAGTTCTGATGTCACGAGAGAAGGAAAATGAAATATACTTATAAAGCGACTTAAGGTCTACAGTTCAAACAGCCCAGCAAAGCTGTTCTTTGACACCATTATATCGGAGCAGCAAATCAGTCAGTACCAATGTATTGTACATAACTTTTATATTGAGAGGACATCACTTGAAATTGTCTAAAACTAAATTCCCCAATAATTCGAGTTATAGAATCTAAGAACAAATTGCGTGTGATATGAAACCATTTTAAAAACTGTAGTTCTCTACTTTTTGTAGTTACGACGGACGGTAAATCATAA
This sequence comes from Odontocerum albicorne, assembly GCA_949825065.1. Taxonomy (NCBI): domain Eukaryota; kingdom Metazoa; phylum Arthropoda; class Insecta; order Trichoptera; family Odontoceridae; genus Odontocerum; species Odontocerum albicorne. Next base: position 1,820,267 of record OX463864.1, on the reverse strand, counting down.
TATTTATTTGCCAAGTTTAGTGTTTGAAAGGGAAATATCTAATTATGACAAAGCGTTTATTAATTATAATCAATAGATGGCGTTATAAACATTAGCCCTGTAAATGGGATGGGTTTACTAAGGGATGTATTTCTGGCGAGTATTTACATAAAAATTATAAAAAGATATTGATAAGCTCGATGGCATACGTCATTCACGAAGACACAGTTTTATATTGAATTAAAAAATATATAACGACTAGATGAGACATAATTATAGTAAACATGACTAGAAGGAATGGCAGATCCACTTATACAGATATTCCTCAATAGATGGCGTCTACAAAAGCTTTATTGATTTAATGTTACCAGTTTACCTTGATACCATGATGATGATACCATGACGAAATATTTTTTTTTACATAATTGAAATTTTGAAGACTTTACTTTGGTCATATTCAACTCCAGAAATTATTTTTCAATCGGGATTCTACAATAATAAAGTTTAGGAGATTTTAATAGAGGGCATCGCAAGAGATTGAACCATAATGTCATACAAAAACAGCAGTATGTAAAGATGTTATCATACCATCTCTAATATATGAATGCAATGTACGGATGAGACAATAAAGCACTTTGCACTTCAAAAATCAAGCACTTGAAAAATGTCAACAGCCATAGAGTAACAAACAATATTTTTTTAAGCATAAGATAATTCGTGCAGTAGCATAGAGACTCTGGTGTTGATCGCATGTCTGACTCTAGACTTCCAAAGAATATTCTTTTTGGTGAGCTGATCAAGGGTAGAATAAATCACGGTGGACAGTGCAAAAGATATAAGGATGACACAGCTGATAAGGTATGACACACTCAATAACAAATATTTAGCATAACAGGGAGCAAACAGCTTTAGATAGGGCCAAATGGCATAGAGCAGCCTGGGGGACGTAGTTCGGGACAGAAGAGCATACAACCTGAGGACGAGGAGAGCTGACCCCAATAGTCTTCGTAGACAGTGAGTTGGGATGGAGCCAGGGAGAAAAAATGGCATAGAGCTGTCGCTGGTCATCAGGAACCCAATGAAGAAAGTAGATAGAGACAAGCTGTATTCAAGCTTCTTTTCCTATATGCTTATCACAAATAGGCTTATATAGTCATCTCTGGTGGAAAAACTACAAATACCCTAATCCTACACTTTGTATTGTGTTTTTAATACACTGGTCATGGGTAATGAGCATTCTATTAAATTCTAAAACTTTGTATCATCATCATCATGAAATGTCCCTATTGGGGTAACAAAAGATAACATGATGTTTCTAAAGTATTACAGTTTCTATTGTAAGAGATTTCTATCTGATTGAATTAAAGGAAAATAAGAGATAATAATGAGGAGAAAGGTTTGAAAAGTATTTGGTGTACTGCAAATTTTTTACAAAAGTTGCACTCTTACGTCAATTTGGAATATTGAAATGATTAAGTCATTATTGCCAATAAACTTCCGTATTAGCACTTTAAAGTTTAGAAGTTGAATGCAACAAGTAGAGGTTTATATTGAGTGGTGTGGGAGTAACCTGGGGAGTGACAAACCTATGTTAGTATCACTTGTCGCTTGTTCCTTAATCAATCCATCAATTCATTTCTATTGTGTTTTTATTCATCTAAGGCACTCATTAACTGTATTTAACTTTGTGGAACTCAATTCTAAATATATCCAAAATTACTTTGTTTTTCATTCATTAGACTTAATCACTGCAACACTTGTTTTCCTACCTCCTCTCCCGAGGCTCTCTTCAGAAGAATTTATGTTATTTTTTTAACAACAATATTGAGATTTCATTGGTGCCTTATTTTATCTAAGGTTTGTGTATGTTTTTTTTTTGCATATCATCAGTTAAGAGGGGTACATTTTTTTGCAATCTTTGGTTATTTATTACTGTGTTATTGTTGCAACTTTATATACCTTCCATATTTATAAAAGATTTTTTTTTAATAATTTATGTGGCAAATTCAAAACTTCATTAAATTCCAAATTGTCATTTGGAATTACAATTTGGTTAACAATGTTGCACTGCATAGAAAATACTATTATAATTTGGTTAACAATGTTGCACTGAATAGAAAATACTATTATAATTTGGTTAACAATGTTGCACTGAATAGAAAATACTATTATAATTTGGTTAACAATGTTGCACTGAATAGAAAATACTATTATGATTTTTTGTTAAGTATTAC